>JANTQB010000037.1:0-171607 GCA_032988175.1 Myotisia sp. PD_48 | reverse complement strand
CGTTTCGGCACGAGGACGTTTTCGAACAGCTTGTTTCTTCCTATGACTGTTCTTTGGGCTTCTCTTTTCTTCTTCAATTCCTTCTTCATCAGCTTCTTCATCAAAGGTCGGGCCAAAAACTCCTCTTGTAATTTTGCTGGGTTGAGTAGTATCAGTTACACGCAGACAAGCCTGGCGAAAATTTCGTACTACATCAGCAAACTCTAGAGAATCATCTCCAAGTTTTTCCCTTATATCATGGCTGTATAAGGTAATGAATTCCTTGATTGCACTATCTTTCAATGCCGCTTGAGCTTCACGGTACCAAAAGAAAGGGGATTGAATTGATGGTAGACCTTTCTCCACCGCCATGTGATATGCTTTCTCCCATTCGGCGATCCAATTCATCAGATTTGTTTTCTTGCTCGGAGGTCTGAGAGCTTTTTGATATGCCAGGAGAGCCATTTCGCGGTTTTCCAGTTCAGAGCTTCCGGACGCTGCTTTCAATTTCTTGTACCATTGAGATACCGAGTCATCTGATTTACAGTAGAGCCGTTGAAGATGAAGAGCTACCGTCTTCATTATCCATTCGCGTAGTTCTCCGATTCGGCGGGATTGAGATTGGTAAGCCCTATCTTGGACCTCGTATATTTTTGTAGAGTTCATAAAAATGGTCTGTTGTTCTGCCGTGAGTTCTGCAAAGGTTTGTGGTGCCGCCGAGGTATTTCGTGTGCCGGTGGTAGTACGGGCGAACATTGTTATCGTTGGCATTATTGGTGGCTCTAGAATTTGAGTAGTACCATCCATTTCATGCTTGAGGTTCAGGTTGAGAATCTTTTTCTGAAAGGTTTCGTTCCAGTCATTCCAATCTGCTGGTGTATTAAGGACAACAAGGACCATTTGGACAGTGGCCATCGTTTATCGTGGGAGGGTATTCAATTAACTTCGCAAATATTGTAGAATAAAATATATAAATAAGATATAGGTTAATTAAGTTAAGTATATATTTGTGCACAGTTTTGGACAGAGCGTTCGACTGTTAATTGTTGGATTGTATGGGGTTTAAAAGTGTGTGTATTTTTGTTGTTGTTGCTCCTGATTTCAGGGCTCACAGACTACTTTATATACTCGGTGCGCTAAGCCTAATTTAGGTCTCCAGCCACCTATTTATTATATGTATTATCTAACAGTAACCTGGGCAACAGCCGCTAGACAAATGAGCTTCTGGATGGAAACCTACTATTATCGGTAATTGAACCTTCGGTGAAACTAACAGGGTGGGTTAGTCTGTCTAGTCATGTATGTGTGCGTGTTTTTTCATATCTTACTGAGCCCCTCCCCAAATCCAAGTGCTGGTTGGATGATACAGATGTTAGGGCTCTCTGTGCAAGCCTAGGAACTAACTATGGAGGATACTTCACTACTCCGTACAGGGGGAGAAACTCTGGAGTAGTTGGTTACCGAACAATTAGTTATTACTGTTAGATAACTACCTATTCCTCAACGGAGTATAAAACGCTTATGCCCTCTCTTCCCCCTTCTCTTTCCTACTTATCTATTCGGTCATTAATCACTCAATTAGGTACCCAGGTAGTCATCAAACGCACAACCTTTATATTCTTCTAATTACTCACCTCTCGTTTGTGTGACGGCTGTCAAAGACTAAGGAAGTTCATTGATTCTATCTACGAGAATCTAAAGCTGGAGAAAAGAAAAGAGAAGAAAGAAAAGGGCAATACTGTTGTGGTTTATATACAACCACTCGTGTTGTCCTCTTGCCTCTTTGGTAAACAGCCCTAACCCTGAGCCCTAAGTTGTCGAGCTCACCCTGATCATTGGCCGTAACAGATCCTAATAGACATATGAATGCGAAGAACAATCTCAGACGGCTCTTCATGAGGAATACAGATAGATTCCAAGATTTCATCTCCGATTTCGTCTACATGGCCCACGAAGCCATGTTGCCTTGCTCAGAATGGAAAGATGAACTCTACTATCGGTTGACCACCAATTTGAAACGAGTCGTGATGAGCCAGAGCGGTGATCAACGTATTGACTACAAAGAATTTGTGGGAATTTGCACCAACATGGCTGTTCGACTAGAACAGCTCCAGATCAGTGAAAACCAATCCCAGAACCGAAACCATATGATCACTGGGGTTGTCAGCCAACCCAATACGACAAAAGCTATTCAGCCCAATGCCGAAATTGAAGTCAAGACCAGGACAAATACCCCCTTCACTGAGGAACAGAGAAAGCTATATGAGGAGAAAAAATGCTTTCACTGCAAGATGCCTGGTCATATGGGCTACAATTGCCCTTTAAAGCAAAAGAACTCTTTATTAAAGGCATTTGAAACTGAGAAAATGCAGGAAGAATCGGGAAAAGAACTTCCCTAAATAAAGTCTCCTATTTAGGGAAGCTAGGTATCGATAATGGGTTTATTGATTTAGAAAAAATGTTGGGGAAGAAAGAAAGCTTTACTATATCTAATAGTATAGCTTCTAATGGATATAGTTCTCCCTTTGAAAACCCTTGTTGATACCGGAGCAAACGGTTATATTTTTATTGATACTAGTAAGGCGATTCAGCTAGGACAATTTTTTGGTGCAAAAACGATACCCTTGCCGAAACCATGTGGAACAAGAGCTTTCAATGGTGAAAAGGGTCATGATTGTAACGGCGTGGCAAGCATGGCTATATAAGTGAGAGCAGTGTGAAGACTGTTGTCTTCATATCCTAGTCTTTTGCCTTTGGTGCAGCGGCTGTGAAGGCCGTGAAATCAAACTAATCGTATTCTCATAGCTGAATGGCACTAGGATACAAAATATCAAGCATGAGAAGAGAAAAGAAAAGAGAAACAGAAAAGGAAAATCTCAGTGTGCGATATATGTTCTCTCCTCATGGAACATGCCTTTGTTTGGTTCCCAATTAGGCAAGGTGTGTCTCGGGCCCGTGAGGAGAGAGACAATGTCTGACACTGCTAGAACGCTAGCTCCCAGCCTACTAGCCTAGCTAGCGGCGGTTGCTAGCTACATGCTGGATCATGGTCGTCACAGCGGCAACAGCTTCAGAATGCTCCCTGGGGATGCGGTCGTGACAATGATATTACACACTTGATCAAGTTCCATATGTGGATAAGTGGAAGACGTTTTATGAATGTGCCAATGTTAGTTACAGATCTTAGTGAACATGATATGATCATTGGAAGAAATTGGTTGCATGAGCAGGATGTCTGGATAGATGTGCGAAACAAACGACTATTATGGCCAGAGGAGAGAAACCCCCTTGATGCCGTACTTGAGAAGTCACAAGTGGTGATACCCTAGGAGATACTGCAAAGACCAAAGGTAGACCCAAAGCATTAGAATGATGCAGATCGACGCGACCGTCTAGTTGAGAAAGTAGACCGCGCAAAGGCCATCCGACAGCAGGACTGGCGCAAGACTATGACTATAGTTGTAGAAGAGCCACCAAAGATTCAGGTTGAAGAGAAGCCTGTAAAGAAGAAATGGTCCAGGAAGGAGATTCTCCAGGAAATGGGTCACATTGACTCATCTAAGATTGATATAGCATACATCAGTGCTATAGCTTTTCATCAACAAGCAAGGCGGAGTGGGACAGAGGTTTTCACAACTACCATCAATGAGATTGATCAGATCATTGAGGATAAACAGCAAATCCTTGAGAACAAGGCTGAGAGCGCTAGGCAGAATGATGAAATGGTGAAGCAAAGAATGCCAGCTGAATACCAAGATCCTGCAGAGGTGTTTTCGCAAACTGAGTCTGACAAGCTCCCTAGGAAGGGAATTCGAGAAGATAGAAGAAGGCAAGTCTGTCCAGGAGACTGTTGGTTTCACGCCACTCTGGAAGCAAACGATCGAAGAACTTCAAGCTGCAAAGAAGTATATCATTGAGAATCTAGACAAAGGATTCATTGTTGCTAACCGTGCGCCGTATGCATCACCTATTCTCATGGCTAAGAAACCTGGTGGAGGACTTCGTTTCTGTGTAGACTTCCGAAAGTTGAACTCGATTACCAAGAAGGATCAATATCCATTACCATTGATTGATGAACTAATGGGACGGTTGAGTGGAGCCAGGATCTTCACAAAGCTCGATAAGAATCGCAAGATTTAACAACATTCAGAACTAGATATGGAACTTTCAAATATCATGTATTGCCATTTGGTTTAACTAATGGGCCTGCGGAGTTCCAACGAGTAATGAATGATCTCCTGTTTGACTGTTTGGACGTCTTTGCCACAGCATTCATTGATGATATCCTGATATATAGCAACAACCTGAAGGAACATCGTCAACATGTTCAGAAGGTGCTTGAACGCCTAAGAGGAGCTGGATTGCAAGCAGCAATTGAGAAGTCAGAGTTTCATGTGACTAAGACAAAGTATCTTGGATTCATTATCACTACTGAAGGTCTGCAGGTTGACCCACAGAAGATCGAGATAATTACTCAATGGATAATTCCAACAACTGTGAAGGGGCTGCAATCATTCTTAGGGTTCTACAACTTCTATCGGAGGTTCATACGCGACTATAGTCAGATTGCAAGGCAGCTATACAAGTTAACACAGAATGATATAGCATGGAATTGGAGTGATAAGTGTCAGGTCGCATTTGAGCTCTTGAAAGAAAGACTTGTGAGCGCACCTGTCTTAAGACACTACCACCCTGACCTCGAAACCAGTGTTGAAACTGATGCCTCAGATGGTGTTGTCGCTGGAGTTATCTCACAAAAGCAGACTACTGGGGAATGGAATCCAGTAGGATTTTATTCGAAAACCATGTCGGCTCCAGAAATGAATTATGAAATCCATGATAGAGAGATGCTTGCAGTTATCCGCGCTCTTGAGGAATGGAGAGCTGAGTTAGCTGGTTTGTCCCGAAAACAACGTTTTGAGGTTCTTACTGACCATAAATCACTTGAGTACTTTATGACATCAAAGAAGTTGACTGCTAGACAAGCCCGGTGGGCCGAATTTCTATCAGAATTTCTATTTTGTTATTCGATATCGCCCTGGCAAGAAGAATATTGTCGCTGACACCCTGTCCCGCCCAGATAGTAAAGAGATACCATCCTCTGAGCACCGCATACAGGTTATGATAAAGCCTGAGAACCTTGATGAGGAGATTAAGAATGAAATGCAGGTTGCACCCGTATCATTAGAGAGTGAAGAAAATAGCTCCTTAATCGATAAGGTCAAGAAGCTGAATAGAGAATCCAGGGAATTGGATGAACAGAGAGCAGCAGTCACCAAAGATGATGATTGGACCCTGGAAGATGGATTACTCTTGTATAAGAACCGTCTGGTGATTCCAAAGAGGGAATATGAGACCCTATTCGCCAAAATCCTGGACGAAATCCATCAACAAATTTCGACAGCACACCCAGGCCAGAAGAAGACCAGACAACTGGTAGAGCGACTCTACTACTGGAATGGCTGGAGGAAGGACATTGAGAGATATGTCCGGAATTTCCACCAGTGTAGAAAAGCCGAAAACCCTCGTGACAAGACGCCAGGTCTATTGAAGTCTCTGCCAATTCCAGATCGACCATGGCAGCACTTATCTATGGACTTCCGATCAATGCCTAAAGATAAGAAAGGTTATAACTCTGTGTTTGTTGTAGTGGACCGGCTCACCAAGCGGTCAATCTCAATTCCCTGTCTGAAGGAAACAGATGCGAAGCAAATGGCTCCATGTTTATAGAACATGTGTATAGACACCATGGAGCCCCAGAGACTATTGTTTCGGATAGAGGACCCCAATTCATTTCAGAGTTCTGGGGAGAACTCTGCCGTATCTTAGGAATCAAATTGAAGCTTTCTACAGCGTACCACCCACAGACTGATGGTCAAACTGAGATTGTTAACCAACATATTGCTATGAGGATTCGACCATTTGTGAACTATTTCCAGGACAACTGGAGCGATTTGCTGCCAATGATAGATCATGCTGCTGCCAGTCTAGCACATGAGTCAATTGGGATGTCGCCTTTCCAGGCGGATGTGGGATACGAACAACGAATGTCCTTTGATTGGAAGGAAATCGGAGGTGTCCCACAAAGAGTAAAGTTGGAAACGCAGCAAGCCATCGACCGGGTGAAGCAGCTAGAGGAAACCTGGAAACTGGTCAAGGAATATGGCAAGAAGCCAGAAAAGTCAGCAAGAGCAGGCCAACAAGAAACGCCGTGAGGTGAACTTTGATACCAGAGATATGGTCTGGCTGTTGAAAGACTATAAGACTGCTCGGCCAAACAAAAAACTTGATGATCAGATGGCAGGGCCGTACAAAATCATTGAGAAGATCGGTCACTCCTACAAGCTAGACCTGCCAACATCAATGAGGATTCATCAAGTATTTGCCCCTGAGAAACTCCGAAAGGCAGCAACAGACCCTGGACAAGCGGTTGAGCCATCGGCACCAGAGATAATTGACGGTGAAGAGGAATGGGAAGTCGAAGAAATTGTAGCCTCACGACTGTTCAAAGGAAAGCTCCAATATCGAGTGAAATGGAAGGGAACTGGAGTAGAAATGAAGTGGTATCCAGCAAGAAACTTCAAAGATTCAGCACACATGGTGAGGAATTACCACCATGCATACCCAGAACAAGCAGGACCACCACAAAGGCTGCAAGCTTGGCTAGACGCATGGGACAAAGATGAAGAGCTGGAGGATGTATACGAGGATGACTTAGCAGCGAAATGAGCGTTTTTCTGCGGCCTAGGGACAGGCCTTTTTCAAACCGGGGGGTGATGTGACGACCACAATCATCGGTCACATAGATATCACGTGGACTGGAAGCTCACCTTTCCTATTTGGGAAG
This sequence comes from Myotisia sp. PD_48, assembly GCA_032988175.1. Classification (NCBI taxonomy): domain Eukaryota; kingdom Fungi; phylum Ascomycota; class Eurotiomycetes; order Onygenales; genus Myotisia; species Myotisia sp. PD_48. The sequence continues at coordinate 164,781 of JANTQB010000037.1, read as the reverse complement.
AACGCGTTCATATATCACTTTGAGATTTCTCTTCTCTTCTTTTGTTTTTCCTTTCTCTCTTCATACTTGATATTTTGTATTATTAGTGCCATTCAGCTATTAGAATACTATTAGTTTGATTTCCAAGGCCTTCACACTGCATAAATTATCGTGGTCTTAGCTTAGCAAAATGGTGGTCAGGCACATTCAGGTGCATGCAGGTGCATTCAGATGCAATTCAGTACCTTCGCGTGAAGTTCTCGCGAAATTTCTGACTAAGCTTTCAGAATAGCGGCGAATGAATTTGGGGAGAATGGGTGAGCCGGACCTTAATTATGCTGTTGTATGTTTTTTTTCTCACCCTTTTTTTTATCGATCTTTGACATTTCGATACATTTTCTTCTAACTATATTGAAACCACTCTGCTGGCAAGCATCGATATGAAGTAATAACAACGTAATTCCCGGTATAACCGGGAATTACGTTAGTTGCTCTCACCTCCTAAACCAACCTATCTTATTTTTTTTAAAAGAAAACAACTCATCCTCCCTCAATCAATCAACCGATGGTTAACGATACTGTCTTTGTGGCATCACCTTCTGTGGGAATTCCGTGCTAAATATTTTGAGCATCGATCAGCATTAAGCCATCTAGGACGAACATTGTATTTAAGTTGAACCGTATGGTTCGGAATGTGACGTTTCGAAAGGATATACCAGGTTGTCGAACTCGTCGAGTGGAGGCTATCATCCAGGACACCTTCTTGACGTATTTAATCGGAGATATGAGGTGATTGGAAAATTATCATATGGTCAATTCTCAACAGTCTGGCTTGCAAACGACCAATTGTAGCCACTTCCCTTGAACAAGCTGATTATCTTACCTATAGTGGCAACTAATTGCTAAATATTAGACTCCAGCGGCATGTTGCATTAAAGATCCTTCAAGCAGATATCTCCAAAGATAACAGGGAGTTGTCTAATCTACTTCGCTTGTCGGTACCGGCTCTGGATCATCACCCAGGCAAACAGCATGTCATTGAATTGCTAGATTACTTTAAGCACGTTGGCCCGAATGGAACCCATTTGTGTCTCGTGCTCCCAATAATGATGTGTGATGGTGAAGAGATGACTGCTACCAGGATAGCTCACCACCCAGCATACATAAAAGCAATATCCAAGCAAGTCTTGCTGGGTCTAGACTTCCTTCATGCACTAGGCCTCGTTCACTGCGGTAGGCCAAACCACTATATCCAAGCATGACCAATGTTTGACTCAGGATAGACCTACAGCCTGCAAATATCTTGTTTTCGGTTGTTGGCTATACATACGACCAAACATTTTTGCAGCCCCCCGAATTCAGTCCTGTCAGGTGGCTGAGTGGAGTTGAGTCAGATAATAGTGCCCCAGAATATCTAATGGCCTCGCAAAGATGCCGGGGCAAACTAGATAATGTGGACCTCTCCACACTTGTGGTTAAAATTGCTGATCTGGGCGAAGGTAACGTACACCTACCATTATATCAGATTCAAATCTAGAGTGATTATCTCATACGGTAGTAGCTACATGCGGTCCGGATAGCAATCAGCAGCCAGGGACACCAACAGCCTTGCGCCCACCTGAACTTATCCACCGAAATACTTGGAATATGAGTATAGATATCTGGGTTCTGGGTTGCCTGGTAGGTTGACTTCTGTATATCAGACTATTTTGTCTCATCTAATCCAATGTGAAGCTATATGAATTGGCGACGAATGTACCGTTATTTCCCCTGGGGACGTTTGGCCTTACAATCAAACAGATAGACCAAGAACATCATCATCTTATTTATCAGATACTTGATGATGATGGCCAGACTAATGAGCGCCTTATCAACCATCTAAATGACAAATTACCAAATAACTTCGGGACCGAGCATATTCAGCACTTTGCGTCCTTTCTTTTGTCAATGTTGCAGCAAGACCCTCAAAAGAGATTGTTAACCACCAAGTTACTCAAACAGCCCTTTCTAGTTTAGGGGTAGTCGGAGTTGAATGGCCACTACTAATGCAGGAGACTGCAATATTTATAGAATTAGAGGGCAATCTGTTTTGAAACTTGGAACCGGCTTACTATAGTTCTCTTTTTATCTCTCTAACTCAGCCGCTCTTTCCACATATTCTACACAGAATGGCTTCAAATTCATGAGATAAATTACATGACAATCGGTTCACTCCGTAGTTACTCTATACCTGTCATTTCAAGATCGCAATGTATTTTTCGGACTTGTTAGATAGTTATGATTTTGACTAGTTTAGTTATAGAAGATCTAGAATCTCCGATCTCACCGGGGCTGAGGCCAGTACGCCACTAAGAATTAATAACTCAGTTATTGAAGTTCTACTGCGCAAGGGTATTACCCTAGATCTCCAAGAGTTCATACTCCAATATGGTTTGTGGGGGCTAGATTACACGATGCCCAAATGCCCCTCATTTATAGTTCCGCCGAGCCGCAGGTTATCTCGAAGCGCAACATCTAAGCCAACTAGAATGAATATAGAGAAATGAGGGAGGGAGTATTCCCATTTATTAATCTTTTCACTGATTGATAATTGGTGGTTAGTTGAGGAACATCGGGCTTCCATCCCTGTGATTACCCATGTTCCTTGTATACCCAAATTACAGGATGGAGGGGGGAAGTCGATCAGGCGCTCTGCGGAGAAACTTTCTCAACTTTCTGAACGAAAACAGCCTAACAGGCTTCCAAATTTCCAGGCATTCCGTTTTCTACCGGGCGAATGAACTAGCTAGCTACCTAGTTAGTTATTCTCAAGTCTATATATAGTCCTATCATGTCTGATCACCCCAGCCTTGAGTCCCTCGAGGGCCAATCCACTACCAGAAGTCATCGACAGCAAGGTGTTTGGTGTTCAGGTCTGGTCAACCTTGCATAAGGAAACAAAGAGAGGCAGTTAATGGATTCTCTTTTTTTCCTTTCAGCATTCAGCGTTCAGGTCCAAATTTTCAAACCGTCTGGCGTATGCTAAGGCCTCGCCTGCTAAGAGAGTATTGGGCGTTCAAATATTGTCGCAAGGCTTCAAGTTCATGGTATGAAATTGCGGGCCCGCATTTGGTTCAATACCCACATCGCATCGTTCTGAATTCTGGTCAAAAGGCATGACTGGGGTTTGGGAAGCCGTGTGAACACTTGCTTATTTGGCGCACATATAACTAGCATGACAAGGAGATAAGAAAATGCTGTTGTGAATCCATAGCAGGCCAGAGAAAGAGACTCGCGTTCCATTCGAATCCCAAACTGTGCCCGATATGCACACACCCTATACCACGAATATCAGCTCAGAGCACCTCCAGCCTGTCTAGAAGGTCTAGACCAGGAAAGCCGGGGATTTGACTTGGCCTTGATTTTAATCCTGACGTATCCAAACGGAGGCCAGGCGCCAACCGGGGATGGAAGGCTAAGGCTTCAAAACATACGGAGTAAACGCACCGTTGTATCACTTGGGCACAACAGGGCAACGTGGCTGAGGAATATGTTGTATGTATACTTGAAGCTCTTGATTGGATGCTACGTGGTTGCCTGGAAGCCCTGACCCTGGGGCCACACTATTCGTCCACAGAATGTCCTAGAATTTCAACTCAATAAAGAGACTGTTGAAATGGAAAAAAACACAATAATTCTGTGATCACCACATGTGTTTCCAAAGAAAAAATGACAACTGTACGGAGCTTCCAATACTGATTCGTTCGATTCAGCAGCTTATGATGTCCGGTCTTGTACCACGAATGCATGCAAACGAAAAAATTTCAGCTGCAGCTACGGAATACTATGACTCAATAATGATAGCTCGGGCATTTCTGGAAACACAACAGCAGGCAACTAACCCTCCAGCTATATGATAACCCCTGCTAAGAAATGACAAACAAAAACCCGCCCGTCATCATCAGACGGGAAGGGAGTGGGTGGTATTCTCTTTTTTGTCTTCTCTTTTCTTCTTCCGATTAACTTATCTGCCTTTCTCGTGGATGTACATCTCACCCTCCTTCAACAGGTACCCTCGTTCTTTTTTATTTTCGGTTTTCAGGGTTGAATTTTGCATAATAATTCTTCCATTTTATTTATTCTGTGGAGAGAGAGCGCGATATCACGTGAGTCGGCATTTGCATCGCCGACTAAAAAGGGGGAATAGGCTTGGAAGGGTTGGGGGATAAGCACGAATTCAGGAGAGAACAAGCGATCAGCTCTATGGAGTAGCACCGCAAGCCTCACTGCATCTGTGAAAGGTAACACCCGCCTGACATGTTCCCCTTGAGATGACTCTCTTTTATGCTGGTCATGAGTCAACAATTTCCCCTTCTGTCAGTCAGAAAGCCCGAAATGGGGTCTGATCTCTCTCTCATGTTCTCCATCCTGGAGAGAGCTAACTAGCGGGAGAGAACCACTAGGCAACAGCCCGAATACTGCCTTTCTTATTTTTGTATTTTGGATTTTAACTTTATTATATCCTCTCTTTTTTTTCAATCTCATTTCGAATGCTCTTTTTTTTATAAACCCTGTTTGAAGCTAAATTCCGAATGCCCTATCTAAAAGTATTTTCAACACGAGCGAGCGCCCATCCCATTTTCAGCCTCCTCGCGAGGTCCAAAATATATATCAACGTCTTGGTACTCGATGTTTGATGTTTGAGGTTTCTTGCTCCATGAACTTATCCCATCTTTATTTCTTTGCATATATTTTACATGGCATCTTGCTACATCCATTACATCCTCTGTGGCAGCAATGCTAGCCCGCTCCAAGCGATGGAAAAATTTGGACACACTTTTCAACGCCGTGATGGGGGCAACGGCAAATTATTCCCGCTTTCTGACCAGTCGCCAGGCTCACACCGAGTCTCTCCTGTCGCATCACCAATAACGCCTCATCCGCGGCCGAGGTTGGCTGTTAGGCGTTCCAGAGCCCCCCCACGGAATGAGATGGGCTTTATTTACTGTGATCATGTTGGCTGTCAAGATAATCCTCCTGTTTTCCGAAGACCATGCGAGTGGAAGTACGTACATCTACTTATATTTATATATATCTATCTTTCGTATTCATCTTACCTGATGGCTAATCTCTCCTAACACAGTAAACATATGGATAAACATGATCGACCATACAAGTGCAATGACCAAGAATGTGCTAAACTACCCGGATTCACATACTCTGGTGGATTATTACGCCATCAACGAGAGGTCCACCGGATGCACTCCCAGGGGAAGAAGCTGATGTGCCCATTCGCAGATTGCAACCGAAGCTCAGGAAGAGGTTTCAGCAGACATGAAAACCTTAAGGAGCATCTTCGTCGACTCCATAAGGCTGATGAACAGCAACCCAGACACCAGGAAATTACTCCTATGGATATTGTTAATACCAACCCCAACCCCCCAACCTATAACAAAGCATCGATTTCCCAAATTATTTCGAACACGGATGTGGTCCTTCCCAGCATGTCTGGCCCAACACCTCCTGCCTCTAGAAGGCCTACTTTGCATTCCCCAATGCCTAACTCTCCTCTTTCGCCCCCACTGTTACCTTCTACTACGCGGAAAAGGCTTTACAGCGAATCCTCCGCGCATGGATCAGAAGGAGAAACTAACGAGATCTGTGATCTACGTGATGAGGTTTTCCGCTTACGCAGTGAAATTCAGAGCAAGGATACCAGGCTCGATGAGCTGGAACGGATTGTGAAGGGACTGCAAAGGGCTGCCCAGGATCACTGAATTTTAGCTGAACACGAAATTATGCAAACATGCTCCCCTGCTCTTTTTTTTTTTCAGTTCTATTTTTATCTAGTTATGCTTCTTTTAAAACGTTTGCGCTGAGTGGATAAGCAAGGTTCTTGGCGTTTATATCCGATTTTGTTTCCATTAGCATCTCCCCATTGATGATGTTTTTTTTATACGAAATGAATGCAATGTGTCCGGTGCATGGTGTATATATGTCTGATGGTGATATACCCCTATTGATCCTTGGTATTCTATTTGGCTGTTTGATGCTTCATGAATTAGTTAACCCAATTGATTGTGTGTTATATATTTATCTTCTCTACTCTCCGTACCCCTTTCATACCCTAGAGAAAGCATACCTCAAGTAAGCTGGCGCACAACGTTGGGCCAAATACGCCCTCGGCTTTTCAAGAAAAAAAAAAGAAAAAAAATTAATGTACCTAGGTATCTGCACGTTGTTGGAGATTTACGTTTTCTTAAAGCCACATGGAAAATTCGTACCAGTCTGTTCATAGCCCTATTTGAGATACGGGCTCACGACATGCATATACGGATGCATATGCAGAGCCTCAGTTCCCCCCCCGCACGGTCTCCACAGCTGAGGGCTTTGAAACAACTTTGTCAGGGGGGGATTTTGCGACCGAGGGCATATTACTAGCGGGATATTCAGGGTCATCGGCACAATGCCCCCCTGACTTTTGAATCTCTCAGCACGCATGCATGTGCCCGGCAACAAGGCTTCGCTCGAGGCTGAATTCTAGTATCTGGATTCATTCATTGGCCAATTGCTGAGCATACTATAATAGTTTGCTCGTGTGCCCAAAGAAAACAATTATTTCGAGAACTCACAACTATCGAGAATCTCACATGTAGAATTCTTCAATGCGCACTAACTAGAGAAGACTTCGTATACGAAGTACCTAGGTAGTTCGCTAGCCCGTATAGAGATTTCATGACTCCAGCAATTGCGAGCAAAATCGATTTGTGACGAAACGATAGCCCCATAGTGTCCTCGTTAGTTAACTCCTGACCATCGATTCACTAACTCTTGGTTTCCATTCCACTGCGGATCCAATTTGCGGCTGAACCATCCCTGGTTAAGTCGCTAGTTTAACTCTGTGTTTATTTTTTTTCTATTTTTTTGGCTTTTCTTGACCGTCGGGGAACCTTTTCTCGTCGGAAATGGCGGAGAGTAGATCGGGCAAAGCCACTTGTAGAGAGCATCGCCACGCAGTCGGTGAAGTTAGCGAGATGAGGATATGAAAAAAGCAGTCTGTTCTCTTATTTATTGGCCCGATTTAGGTTTGCCCTATCAGCCCGCGATTACTCCACACAAACAAACAATCCGCTAAACTAGATGCCTAGGGCAATGGCATCCGAGTCTTCAGTCGTTAGCTCTGTTGTTACCTGTCTCATGACATCTGACATGACATCGGATTACTGAAGATTTCTCGAAAGTAGGATTCTTGCTGCCTTCTCGAATTCCGTTTGAAGCGGGAAGGCTGTGCAGCGCCACGATGTCTCTACCGATGAAGGCATTATGGCTGTGTACTTTAGACGGCCAGCCTGGGTTACTTGATTTTCATGGTTAAAAGCCCTGGCAAAACTATAACTGCTTCTGATAGTTCGATTTACTACCGTGGTTATATATTTTGAAACCAACTACAAACTATTACTGGTACTTTTTTTTCCCCTCGATCCATCACGAAATGAAATTCAGATCCAATTTTGCACAATTAATCGCCCTGAACTTAGTATAGATCCTCATCTCTATCATAAGCTCCACGCTGTCCTCCTTGGTCATAACCTTTTCGGCCGGGGGGATATGAGTCAGTAGAATCCATCTCGCTGCGCTGTCCGGGGTGACTGGTTTGTTGTCTAGTTCCACCGGACTGGCGGCCCTGGGAGTACATGTCCTGCTACAACCGTCGTTAATATCGTATAGACACTTTGTGCGGACAGGTTCGTGACTGCAGACAAACTCACCTGACGGTCGGAGTCCATGCCAGAAAAACCTCGCTGGTCCTGCTGGCCCGAGCCCATGTTGGAATACCCTCGCTGGTCATGCTGGCCCGAGCCCATGTTGGAATACCCTTGCTGATCATACTGGCCCGACTCCATGTTGGATTGACCTCGCTGATCGTACTGGCCCCGCTGGCCTGAAGACTGTTGATGTTTATCAGAGGGTTGATTTTGGCTTTGATTTTTATCCTGGCCGCCGAGTTTCTTTCCGAGGCTGGAAAGTTCCTCGCGAGCACGGTTTCCGATTCCACTCATGATAATGCGTAATCCTGGAGATGGTATCAAAAGGTCATGAAAAATGATGATATGGAGAGAGAGAAATAGAGCAAGCGAGCTCAATTCTATTTGTGGGTTAGTTATATATATATAAATGATGGCAAACTATTAGTTTGCTGTTTGCATGATCATCATGGGTGCGTCACTGGTATGACATCAAGCTATGCGAGAGGATCCGGTAGGCTCCCGGACATCCGTAGAAGTTCCATTCTGTTACAAGGCAGCCACAGCCATTTGCTAGTAACTAGAAGTCAGATCAAGATGGATCCAGATGTCGACCCCGAAATTGCCACATATGATGAAGTAGGAATGAGAAAGAATATTCCAGCTCGCAACCTAGCCTTTGCTGTCATGTCTTGTCTTATTTATAACTATCAAACCCATATCTCCTAGAAAACCAGATAGATATTTTTTCGTTTGCCTTCCTAGACATATTTAATTGAAACCAGCCGACATTCCAAAAAAGAAACGAACTAAACGAAATGAACAACGCAAAACATGATTCCACTTTACCAATTAGGATCAACAATGCGCCTGATTTAAGTTATTATAACCAAGAAGTTCGTTCTAGCCAGAAGATTGGAGACCTCGAAGAGCTAGTAGACCAATTCGGTACACAAAAACTCCACTCTTTTCCTTTTCAGAGCTGGATGGCGAACAATTGAGCCGCAAGTGCATTGCTGATCTTCTAAATACAAAAAAGACACAACGACCGATGGTTGGAAGGAATTCCAGAACAAACAGCACGCTTTGGCCAACAACAAACAACCATCAGACTACCACGGGCCGGACTTGTATGCTGTGGACAGCTCGCAGGAGGAGAACGACGGTGGTGAAGGCGCGGATGTTGATGAACTTCCCTTGTTGCAGCCTCGATTTGGAAACATGGGGGAGTCTTACGTAAGATCTTCTAACACGTGACTAGGCTGACTAAAGACTGATACTTGGCAATGGGATTGGCAGAGTGCTTAGTCATGAACGATCACGGGGACTGGAGCCTAGTGAACTAGCTTCCCTTCTTGGATTTATTTACTCCGTCCTTTTAACTCCGTTACGTTCATATGTAATTACATGTTGAAATCAGGACTTCCATTTCTGCCCCGAATCAACCGAAACATACATATCTGATCGTATCTACTGTCTTCCTCTTGATCTGAGAATCATCTCCGCACAGTCTTTTTGATGCCTATGTAAGAACATACTGCATAAGACCTCATACGAATCGTCCTATGAGCGGTACGGATCATCAACCAGATCCTTTTTCCTATTCATTAGTTCTACCGACCAAACATGTCTCGAGCACATTATACCCCCAACCAAGAGTACGCTCGCGGTGGTTTCTCCGAGCAGGATAACTTCTTAATCACCGGACTACAGCTATTACAGGTCCAGCAAGTCGATGCTCCTTCTTCACATGACTACCCCCTGGGCCATTTTACATGCCCGGAGTTCTTCAAATCCAACATCAGGTTAACAACGTCTCCTGAAATGCTTAACGCTGATTGGGATTATTCGATGCGCAGAGAAGCACAAATGATGCTTCCATTTCTTTTTCTGGGACCTACTTCAGCAGCTCGTGATCCAGAATTTCTCCGGAAGGCCGGTATTACGTTGCTTTTCGCAATTAGGAGCAACCATCCATCTCACACCGTAAGCGTGAACGGAGAAAAACCCGCCGCTGCTCTTGGGATCGAGTCTGATTTTATTGCAAGCCCCAATTTACAGGGCCTTATTGCGTTGTTTCCTGAAGCCATTCGTCGAATAAATAATCACCTTTGTCAATGCCCCACTCACAGAAAGCCTTGCCCTTATCCAGGACGGGATGATGATACCTACCCAAAGAAGGTTTTGGTGTTCTGTGAGACCGGTAATGAAAGGTCTGCTGTTGTTGTTGCCGCCTATCTGATGGTAATGTTTGGCATGTCTGCTGTGGAGGCCACTGCAAATGTCCAAGCTCGTCGGTTATGCGTCAACGTCAATTTACCGGCTCGTGAAACTCTTCACTCGTTCAGAACGATCCTCGACGCGCAACAGGCCGTCACTAAATCTCTTCACGCCGTCCAATCCGGTCAAACCGATCAAGATAATCGATTAAACGTCCATGCTGTCCCACGGAAACGGTCCTTTGACATTTCTCAGGAGTCCAATGCTATGGATCAAGACTCACCCGCCACCGATCAGGGCTTTTTTCGCAGCGTACAAGCTCCCTTCCGTGATACCTTCGATGGCTAGAATCATTTATGCTACGGAGCAGAATTTAATTTTTTTTTGTTATCTGGATGGTTATGGTCTTATCAGGAAGCATTGTTGACTTAAATTTGTTGCGTGCAGGGAACTGGTGTTGTGGTTGAGATTCTAGGTTGCGAATATCCCTTGTTTCCTTCAGGCTTATGTGCAATTGGTAGTTATTATTCTCTTTATTTATTTCTGTATTGTGTCCATTGTGTTCTGAAAGACCACCACTCTTATTGTGCTGTTGTTAATTCTTCTCAGATGATGAACATATCACATGAAGATGGAGGTGTTCTGGTTGACCCAGCGAGCTGTTGCGCTTGTTTACCTTCCCACTTTGAGCGTGAGTCGCCGGCGCTATAGCTAGCTAAAATTTCCCACTTCATCTGCAACAAAGGACAACTTTGGACTTGACAAGCCAACGCTGGCACTCACATCTTCAATATCAATATCCACTCACTGTTATTATCCCCCACCCTGACTCCCTCCCTCCATCACCTAGCTACTTATCATCGAATTCCAGTCGCTATCATTTTCTCTCCTTCCTTCCACAGACAATTTTCTTTCGTTCGGATTCATGGTCTGGTCAACATTGAATATTTCGAGTTGCTTTGCGTAACGAGTTCCAAAGCCAAAGCAAACAGAAAAATCAGTTATTATTACACGCGCTGTCGCGCAACGCCCTTCACTAACAGTATGCGCCTGAGAGAAAGAGAATCTCTTAGGCCTCCACAGCGGTATGGAGAGAAAGGATGGGATAGATCAACACCTAGTCGTCGCTCCAGCGCGTCGGCAACCCCGGACGACCCCGGGAAAGCGCGATCTCCACGCCGGCCTCGCATCATACCAGCTTCAGCCAGGCCAAACTTCGAGCCTCCCCCATACATCGACTATGACCCGGACCTGCCTTCTGCCAAATTCCCAACGCTTGATCGTCCCTTGCCGAAAATCGAGTCAAGCCCTCACGCTGGTCCTAATTCTGGGAATATCGATGTACTCTCACCAAGCCGGAATATGAACGAGCTATACAGTCTGAATAAGTAAGTGACATACTTTTCCCTAGAAAATAATATGTTAAAGAATGTGAATAGCTCGCTAATTGGTTGAAGATCTATTCACTGGTGTGAGGATACTTCGGAATTTGACATAAGCGACGAAGACGCAGAATTAGAAACAGACCAGTTCGTTGAGATGGAGGACTATAAAGACCTTGACGTGCCTACCCATGTGGAATGGAAGGATATTTCCCCTATTCTGCAAGCAGAAATAGTTCAGAATCTCAGTGAAGTCCACTCGTGGAACAGCATCGTTTCAATGTTGAGACTAACATCTGAACAGCAGCAAGAGGCATGCGACTTTTCCAAAGCTCGAGCGGAGCAACTGGAGTTCGAATCATCCAAGTTATTAGAAATGCAATCAAAACAGCTCAGGGCGTTGCTTCGGATTGACAACAGTACTTTAAAACAGTTGCGCGTCCCAGGTCAGCTTGTGTTTAGAAATATTTCAAAACAGTTTATTAGGAACGAGCAGGAGAGACCTAATCCTGATTATCTGATGGTTCAGGCAAGTCGACTGTTGGCAGCGAGGCGGTTCTTGCGCAGGTCCGGTATCGATACTAGGTTTGCTGGGGACTGGAAACATGATCTTGCAGGGATTAAACCTCCGAGCCATGAGCATGAGCATGACGAACTAGCATGGACTCGGGGGACGGAGGAAGGCGTTGAGCAAGCTACTGCGGCACGACTTGAGGCACAACCGAGGCCTTCGCAGCTTCATGACTCTTCGCTAAGCTTATGCCTGCCTAACAATAATGTTCGTTTCATCAATCATTTTGGCGGACCAACCGGAGGAGCTTGCGAAACACCTGTTTATAATGACAGCGATGGAACATCTTTGACTAAAACACCTCTCAATGCAGCCCAGCTGATATTCGGTCGCAGAAAGACACATCAGAGAGGCGACAAAGATGGGAGAGGGCGGGCCGAGCTGTCCGACGCAGAAAGCCCATTAGTTCGTTTGAAAGTCAACCCGGGGCGTGCTGCACAGATCCAAAATGTTGTTACAACTTCCCAACCGTCGGCATCATCGAAAAACTCGCGGCAACCGCCTTCTAGTCCACCGTCGCCTTCTCCTCCATTTTGCCCCATCCCGCGAGGGCCTCTTGAGTCTAGTCCAGAAACCAGCTCCAATAGAAAAAGAAAACATCATCGTCCTGTTCCTCCAAATCCAGGTCACTTTTTTTCATGCTCTGAACCTCCTGATGCGAACGATCATAATGATGATGACCTCCCTGTTCAAAGAATTCTAAGTGGAGCATGGTGGTATGACACTGGCAGAGCTCATATTGACCCTGAGACTACGTCTTCAAAGCAATTTCAAGATAACCTCCATGCTGCGAGAGCTGAGCAGGAACTAAAACGTCTCGCAAATGCCAAAAAGCAACAGATCCAAACACCAATCAGGGAAAGTTACTTGGCCATTCGAAGTTCTCCGATGGTCCAGAATAGTCAAGCATCATACAAGACTGTGGCCGATAGTGCGAAGCCCAAGGCGGAGAATCCAGAGCTCCCCTCAAGTACCTTTGGCTCCCCAACAAAGCAAAATAACCCTCCAGTTGACACCGAGAGCAATACAGCACGACTACCGATCCCTCCTGAAGTTCCAGATGAAAAATGCAGTCCTGCTTTTTCTCCCATTACCTCAGAAGAAGATCCCCTAGATCTACCGTCCGCCATGATGCCGGAGAGCGATCCAGACTCGGAAATCGATGCCATGAAGAAAGCTCTATGTCCTACAGGGAACATAAACGCGGGAAGTCCAGGTGAAAGTTCGGAGGCTTCGGAACAGATCTCAGCTCTGGCCAACCCACCCATTACGGCTGATCCATCCCTGCCTCCTACTCCTAAACTCTCCCACGTAACCCTCAGTGCAAATGCCAGTATGGCTCCGGGTACTCCAGTAGATATCAACGATTCATTTGTTATAAGCACTGGCGTAGAAACTGCACCAGCTGATGATAAGACGGAGACCTCTGACAATGGATCCGAGTCAATGCCAGCAATCGAGGATGACAGCCAAGAACCTCCAGCAAAAAGGCGGCGGGTTACCAAAAAAGGAAAGTTTGGGAATGCAACACGAAAGAAACGAGCAAGTCAAGCAACAGCGCGCGTTCTGCGACCCCGAGTCTCCATCTCACGGAAAGTGTAACTTTGCTCGCTCGCCTTTGAATACGCAATCTTTCTTTCATTCATTTTGCTCGACTTCAACCTCCATTTTTGCATGTGTATTTGGTGTTTTGACGTTTTGAATCAACTCAGAACTACCTTTGATTGGATGGAGTTGGACGTCATTTTAGCAGTCTATGAGCGAAAACACTCCACTCATGACATTTGTTCGTTTGTTCGTTGGCTTGAAGTAGCGGTCTCTCTCTGTGTACAATAAAAAATAATAAATAAATACGTTTGATGCTTGAACTGAGTCCGTAAAAGTAAATACATAATGCCTGATGTTGATCCGAATCCAAGAATTATTTCCCAGCAGGGAAACATCTCGTGATCTGAATCATGTGATGCCGCGTGGGTAGCCGCAGATGCGCTAGTCCTGATTCGGCCCACGCGGAATGCGACCCGCGTAAAGTGGAAAACAGCAATGGTCGAAAGATCCATGGACGGTAGCCTGATTTGTTACTGGGAGAGTAGGACTTACCTGCTTTTCTTGAACATATACAATAAGAGGAAAGGCCGTGCCATTGTATGCCAGGGAATTGCTTTTTTATTGGCTCTGATTCGATTGTGGCGAGGCGGCAGAGTGCCTGACAGCTTTTATTACAACAACGCCAGACACCATGGAGTCAACGGCTGTAAAACATGAGAACAGAGCTGAAGGGGACGGTATCGATGATGATATGGAAGGAATGGATATGAAGGCGAAAGCCTTGACGAAACTCTTACAAACCAGCTCGGTACCACCATCAAACCTGAGCGCGATGAACATTATGCGAGACTGGCTGCTGATACATGCACTGCATACATAGGTGTTCGTTGCGATCATGGCAGATAAAATGAAGGAGCAGCAGAAACAACAGCAAGCAAATGCAAAGAAAGATGCTGCAAAGCAAAAATCTCAGGCAGAAAAGGAGAAGAAGCAACTCCCCGAGGGATATCCAACTGTTAACAAGAGAACCACACGTGCTACAGAGAAGGGATCTACTGCAAACCAGTCAGATCGTGCCACTGAAAATCAGAATGACAAGCAGCCGACAACGAAACTACCGACAAGAGGACGCTCCAAGAAAAACGCGAAGCCGAATACCAACAACATCTCGAACTATTTCAAACAAGCGGATGTTGCAATGGCAGAGGATAATCCCACGGTCCACGAGGCATTAGCCCAAGCTGCAGATGAATTTGCAGCGAATCCTTCGGCCATAGGTGAACAAGAGGATTTGGTAGCAACACAGCAGCCGTCCTTAATAACGGGAGGTAAGATGAGAAAATACCAACTCGAAGGACTGGAATGGTTAAAATCTCTCTGGATGAATGGGCTGTGTGGCATTCTAGCCGATGAGATGGGTTTGGGCAAAACTATCCAAGCTATATCCTTGATCGCCTTTTTCAAAGAACACAACATCCCTGGACCCTTTTTGATAGCTTCGCCTCTCAGCACCGTCAGCAACTGGGTCAATGAGTTTGCTCGATGGACCCCTTCCATAAAGACGGTGCTCTACCACGGCTCGAAAGACCAGCGTAGCGAGATCAGAAAACTCCACATGAAAATGCAGGATCAAAAAAATCCCGACTTCCCAATTGTGTGCACTTCTTATGAAATATGTATGAACGACCGGAAATTTCTTGCTAATTACCAGTGGAAATATATCATTGTCGTAAGTTCGATACTACTATATGCCATGTTATAACTAACGAACTTACCGGCTGACCAAACACCGATAAAACTATAGGATGAAGGTCATCGGCTGAAAAATATGAACTGTCGACTGATTAAAGAGCTTCTAACGTACCCATCCGCCAACCGCCTTTTGATCACAGGGACGCCGTTGCAGAACAACATTGCTGAATTATGGTCTCTTCTTCATTTTCTCCTTCCGGAGATTTTCAATGACTTGGACAGCTTCCAGAATTGGTTCGATTTCTCCTCTGTCTTGGATGACTCGGGCCAAAAAGATGTTATTGAGCGGCGAAAACGGAATCTCGTGTCGACTATGCATGCAATCTTGAAGCCCTTTCTTCTGCGCCGAATTAAGACTGATGTTGAGACTTCGCTGCCTAAGAAACGTGAATACATCCTGTACGCACCATTAACGCCGGAACAAAAAGAGTTATACATGCAAATCGTGAACGGGACAAGTCGTCGATATTTAGAGGAAAAGGCCGTTGAAAGGATAGAAGCTAGAAATGCATCGAATAGAGGATCGAGAACCCAGAGCTTGAAACGTAGCTCCAGCAGCAACGGTCTCTTTACTCCAAACAAGAGTGCAAAATCGAGTCGCGATTCTACGCCATCACTGCAGAATCGCACTGGGAGGTCCAGAAAGGCAAAATCAAATTATAAGGAGGTTTCGGATCGAGAGTTCAATGCCAAATTAAGAAAACTAGAAAACGGCATTGGCGAGGATACCCCCGATCCATCAGAACCTAGTGAAGATGAACAAGAAGAAATCGATAGAGCGAAAACTATGAAGATGGCTAGTAAGTTCTTTTTCAACGGTTGCTTCATAATAACCCAGAGCAACTCCTCTCCTCCGCCCCTTTTTTTTTCGAAATACTAATACTTTCGTGCCCCTTTGTAGAAAAGGAAATTGCGAATAAAAAATTACAAAACCCTGTCATGCAAGCCCGGCTGGCGTGCAATTCACCTCTCAGCTTCTATTGGCCCTGGGATGAAAATTCAGATGTAGATTCTACTCTGGTAACATCCTCCGGCAAAATGCTACTACTAGATCGTCTAGTACCATGCCTTATATCGAAAGGGCATAAGATTCTGCTATTTTCTCAGTTCAAAATCCAGCTCGATATTCTCGAGGATTGGGCGACACAGCTTCGATCCTGGAAATGCTGTCGAATCGACGGAGCAATTGCCCAGGCCGACAGACAGGAGCAAATCAACGCCTTTAATTCCGACCCTGATTATAAAATATTTCTCCTCAGTACTAGAGCAGGCGGCCAAGGTATTAATCTCACTGCAGCAGACACTGTAATTCTCTATGATTCGGACTGGAATCCCCAGCAAGATCTACAGGCACAAGATCGAGCGCATCGGATTGGCCAGACGAGACCGGTTATAGTGTATCGACTAGCCACGAGAGGCACCGTTGAACAAACCCTCCTGGATCGAGCAGGATCAAAACGTCGATTGGAAAAGCTCGTTATTCAAAAGGGAAAGTTCAAGGATTTATTCAATTCCTCTGGCACTGCTTCGTCAAATGCCATAGAAGAAGCTGATGAATTGAAGAAGATATTTGGCGAGGAAGGTATTGAAGTGTTTGAGATTGGAGCAGGAACTACATCTGAATCCCTGCTGTCTCAACGAGATTTAGATATTTTGACGGATCGGAGTGAGGAGGCTTATGCCGATCAAGGTCTAGACAAGAGTGGACATCTTTTCAAAGCCGTTAAACCCAGAACAGAAGCCGATGAAATTATGGCCGATATTACAAGCAGATAATCAAGGTCAATTGAAGTTTCGGAGTGTGGCTTAAGGAGGATATGGTCTTACAGGAGGGGATGTGATCTATTTTGCCAGAATAATATCTATAAATTACGCACTAGATAAATCAAAGAAACCCCTTTGAATTCAGAAAAATTATTCATTTATTCCTGTCATCTGTGGCCTGGATAGATGGAAAGGATTATTCTAGAAGGATATGTGAAATAAAGACAGGGCTTCATCGCAAATCAACCATCTGAAAACTAGGGGCAAACCCAAGACACCAGAACAAAAAGCTAAAACCAAGATATTAACACCAGAATATAATATAGGGCAGTCTGGGGAGTTAAATAAGATACAAAGAAGGATAGAAGATCGGGGGATGGAGGTTGACCGGCCTGCTACCGCGAGCGCTTTTCCTCTTGGATTTGTTGGCGAAGACCTTCTAGCACCTCGTTGCGTTTTGCTAGATGGGCCTTTAGGCCTTCTACTTGTTCTCCAACTGTTTTAACATCTTCCGCCGACCTCTGAAGCGTCTCGCCATCGCTAACCCTGCCGACTCCCTCTCTTAATTCGCGTGACTCCCGTTCCTTGTATTCCAGCATCTGGAGAGCCTCTTTTTTAATTAGAGTCCAGTTGGGCCCACTGCCATGTGTCCTGGTGCCATTATTTTTGTCATCTGCGGCCGATGTAGCAGCTTCAAGTTTCTTTTCTAGCTCTGCAAGCTCGCGCCTCAAACGCACTTTTTCCCATTCCTCATCTTGTATGGTGCTGCTAAAATCTGTGCCCTGCGGTCGGTAGCTGGATTTGCCTCCAACCCCCAATCGGCTCAGATATGCATCGCCAAATTTGGCCTTGCGCCCAGTACTTGTATCGGCGTCTCTTGATACGCCCCATTTTTGAGCGGGTCGGACACTATCAAGCTGGTAGTCGATTTTATTTGATTCGAAGGAAGCGCGAAGGGAGGCGGGGATTGTTCGGGGGATCCGATAGCCTTCATGTCTGTTGTTTAAGATATGAAGAAATGCTAGGGTCGCATCTTTGGAGATTGTAGATGAGGCAGAAGGATTAACGAGATTCCATGCTGATCGGACGTCGGTATCTGGCACAGAGAGCGATTCGTAGAGCTCTTGTAGAGAGGAAACTGGAATTTTGAGCATGAGCATGGTTGAATGATAATAATCAAAAGTTCTGTGTAAGTATATATAGAAAGGGAATAGAGGCACGAACAGGCGATTTCTCCACGATGGTTTTTATTTGCGGAATATATCTCTTCATATTTTGACTTATCGTGAGGGCTCATATACCAGTCGAACCCGTCCTTCAGCCCGGGAGTATCATCCTCGTCCTCTATTCGTTCGAATTGCGGTTGCCTGCCTGTTAGTGCACGGGTGGCATGGACGAGATGCGATTTAGACTCCGGGACAAGCCAATCTGGTAGCGTGGCGGGTACGTCGTTATATTCCTACTCAAGGATGTTAGTTTCATTGCTGGCTAGGGAGTCGTCATCCCACGACCGAAGGTGGTTGTTGCCTACCCCGTTGACAAGGTCGAATATAAGTCTCATTGCCACGCAAAATTCCTCAAAATCTAGCTCTCCATCGCCATCCACATCTGCTAGATCCCATACTTTCTCTAGCTGGTCGTCGCTGAGCCGACTGTTCCTCAGAACTGTGGCGGCTTGTGCATTGTTTAGATGCTGTTGACCATTCGAGAGAGAGGAGAATATTTCCCAGTATCGCTCCACCTCCCACTGTTCTATTTTCTTATCAGACATTATGTAGCAAACAACCGACAGCAGAGAGGAATGAATAGACTGCGACGGTGATATTAATTGAATTGGCGTAGTATTCCAACCGCCTCATGGACCTGGAACAACTGCCCCATACCTCTATCTCCAGATTACGTAATCTCCAGTATAGAGTGACAGGAAACTGAGATCTAGTTCTAACTAACTATAAACAATAACTACCTAGGTAACTAGGTGCATGAATTATATTGTACAGTATCAAACGGAGGAAAGATATACATGGGGAGTGCGGGAAACGTAGGGGTCACTAGCACTCTTTTGCGATCCATCAGAGTAATAGCTAATTTACCCGCAAATGGATATGTTCGTGGGTTCATCAACAGATCACCGAGTGATATGATTATTTACTGCCTTTTGGCTGATTGAGATGTTGCTGCACTTGGCGGACGGCGCGTTCAACTTCAGCCACCAATTCAGGTGCATCCAATAGCTTGGCTAAAGACTTGCCATCTGTCTCCTCTAGCAGCATCTTCTCATCGCACATGGGGTGACTTTTGGATTCCTCCGTACCTGACTTTTCGTCGATTAATTCCGAGTTGTGGCAGCCTTTGCTAGTTTGAAGGGAGAAATGGCTTGCGTAGATGTATTCAAGCTCCGGGAGTGATCTTGGTTTGATAAGATTGCTATTGAGGAGAAACTCAAGATGTTTGGAACCGCTCAGGGCTAAAGACACATATATTTACACATATATGCAAATTTTTAGTAAGGGCTGGCATTCGAAATGGGAAGAGGGGGGGAGGGGGATACCAACCTCTCCAATGGGACCAGCCACGGTAGACAAAAAAGAAAAATGGGATATTCGGGATGCTGTATTGGGCAAAAATGATAATTAGATACCCGTGGCAATTGCGCGAATGAGGGCAAAAGGATATATTCTCAAGCTTACATTGGTATCAGAGCAACAGGCGCAGTCAATGGAGCCACAATGAAGCTCCACCACATTCGTTTCCTATGCAAAGCCTGCCGTTCTGTCGCCAACTTCTTCAGCAGGCCCAGGACTTTGCTATTCTCGATTGCATTTTCGGGATAAAGCAGCTCAATCGGAGTATCCGCCTGCAATTCTTCAATCTGCCGCCGCGTGCTCAGAGGAGGAACGCTTTTCAACCCCCATTCTTGATATGGTATCCTTTGAAGCATCTTATGCCCATAAGTAACGAGGGATTTCTTCCACCCTTTATCAGCTGCCTCCCACTTCGCCCATGTCGCCGCCGCCTTGTTCGTCGCTCGGTCCAGGTAGCCAAGCTGTTTGGAGACAGCAGCGTCAATCCGTTTGCAGTAAAGAAGAGTGCGACCTGTGGAAATCGGGATCAAGAAGAGACGCATAACAGCGGTGTTCTCGAGGGGAAGATCCGCGGAGAGGGTGATTTCGTATGTCAATGGGCCACCGCTCTTCTGGAGGAATTTTCAGGCTTGTTCACGATCATTTTACAGCGGAAAAGACTGTGCTATAGTTATCAATGAGGGTTAACTAGGGTAGGTATTGCACGCCTCCGGGCTAGTTGAAATATTTTAATATTTATAAGCCTCCGGAGCAAAGCCACAGAGCGCGTTGCAAAGCTAACTATGTAGCTGGTTAACTAACCCCGGAATAAAGAGGATTCGTGCCACAGTGGAATATTTCGCTTGAATGAAATGACGACTTGATGGGACGGACTGGCTGGTTGGTTTGGCTTGGTTGACGCTCCCTTGGCAACCAACTTCTTGTCACTCTTCTCCCCCTAGTGAGTTACATATCGACCTCGACATCAACAATCACGAAACAAGCTGTCAGTTCAGTTCAACCCACGCCCAGTTCAGTTCCGCGTCCATTCTCTTGCATAGCGTCCGGTTCTGTGGCACCATGTGCCATTGCTATTGGCGATATTGTCGATAGCTTCTTGCACGTCCAGCTGGTGCACGAGCGGGTGTGCTGGGGAGGAGATGGCACAGCCCCCAGACAATTCACTGCGGCCAAATCCCACTCCCAGTAGAACCGAGAGTGAGAGTCCAGGGAGAAGATCCGAAATTAGACTTCTGGACCCTCCTCCAAGCCAACAATCAGCACTGTCAGTCACCGCATCGAGCATACAATCAAACGATCCACAGGCGTCTATTTACCAACGATCCACTTCGAGAAACGAGCCCTCAATTGATCATTCAAGGCGAGGACTTTCGCCATCAAGGTCATCTTTAATTAGCCCTGCAAGGTTTACTGCTAGATCTATCCCAGGTAAGAAAAAGAAAGGAAACTATTATGTTCATTCTCGCTTCGTTTTCTGACTTTTGATGTTCACTAGCCTGGGTTAAAATCACCGATGAGTCCGAGGCAACCACCCCATTATTTCCTACCCAACCTGATAATGCATTTGTCGCAAGCCATCACTACACCACACAGGAAAAACAACGAGAATTGCGCGCGGAGGAAGGCACTGTAAAATCCGATGCAGGCGAAGCAACCCAACGGCATCAAGAATCCAGATGGAGGGCATTCACCCGATCCATTGCATACCCAGGGCAGCCTACAGAAGAAACCGTAGTTGACGCAGAATGGCTCAATGCTAATTTTGGCGACTACTCGGGGCCATGGCAGGGTCATTTGGATGAAAAGGATACCGAAAGTGGGCAGACCCTAGATTTCAAACAGAGACGGAAAAGATGGTTCAAACGGTCGGAACGCACGCTGTTACTAAGCCCAATAGTTCCACTCATCATCCGACTGACAGTCTTTGTCTTTGCTCTGATTGCTTTAGCGCTTGGAGGGTCGATACGATACAACGCTAACAAATACGATCGACCACAAGGACCTTCTGCAGATATGGCCATTATCGTGGACGCAATTGCACTAGTATATCTAGTTTATATTACGTACGATGAATATATGGGAAAACCATTAGGCTTGCGGCCCGCGGGTGCGAAGATAGGACTGATCTTCCTAGATTTACTATTCATAGTTTTTGCTTCAGCGAATCTCAGCCTTGCTTTCGAGTCGCTCTCCGATATTAGCGGATCGTGTACTACATCAGAGATCAACCAGATTGTTGATCCTAGAAATGACATGATCTGTGAGAGGCAAATGGCATTAGCATCTGTCTTACTGATTGTGTTAATTGCATGGGTGATGACTTTTACGATTAGTTTGTTGAGGTACGTTAAAAAGAGAGAAACGTGTGTTTCAGTACTGATTTGTGTGTCACCTAGGGTTGTCGAACGAGTTGCTACAAAATAACTTCCCTCAAATTATTTTGCGATCTATATTCACAAATACCCACGATACATTTCGTTGCCATTTATATCCTTTGCATCTTACCCTCAATTTCCTATTATTTACAAGACGCTCTTTGAACCATATTTCATTGGTATCTCTTTCCTTTCATTCTTTTTTTTATCCTTTTCTAACATTCCTTACTATTCTACTTTCTTATCCCTGCTTTCCCTGACTTTTTTGACTTTCCCATATTCTAAACTACTTCATAATCTCATCATTTGGCTGGCTCACTTGATTTCCACTGTGCCCTAGGTGGGGATTTCCCTGGTTATAATCCTTTTGGGGTTGGATTTGTGGCTGGCGTGTGCAATATTGGATTATATTGATGAAAATCTTGCTCTTTCATCCTCCTTGTCTGGAGGGGAGTTGTTTAGAGAGCTTGTTGCTTGCTGTCTTGCAGAATTATTACTCACAAATAGAAGAAAAAAAATATCAAAATTTATTTTAGAGATTCAGAACAGGCCCAGTCTGACCATAAACAGGATCCTTCTCAAACCAAGGCAATTTTTCTATTATGGCTGTGGTCTTGTGGATATCTTCATTTCCATAACACATATCCCAATGTTTAGTGGAGGGAGGATAGGATCCAAGCATGGTAAAATCGCCAGTGAAATCTTCAAGCAATCGATGACTGACGCCTGCTGGGATAATGATTAGGTCGCCCTTGGATATTGTGACTTCAACCCTTTGCGGATTTAGCTCATGACCAAAACATATCCTTGCTTCACCCTCGACAACACAGAGGACTTCATGGGTAGTAGAATGATAGTGACTGGTGGGATACATGGAGTAAGTCCATTCGGGTTGGACAGCACCGATCTTCTTCAAATGGTCCCTTATTTGAGCCAAGGAAAGGGAAGATGGATCAAATACGGTATGGTATATTAGGAGAGGTTTTCCCTGGATTGAGGTGTTTGGGATCTGTTTCCAAGCCGGGATTAAGGTCTGGGTGACCTTGAGGTCAGATTGAGGAGTAATATTCATTGTGTTGGCAGAAGTCAGGATGAATGATATTTTAGTTAGCTTGTTGGATGGAGAAGGGAACTAGAAAGGGGGAAGAGAGTAAGAGAGAGAGAGATAGAGAGAGAGAGAGAGTTCACTCCCCTTGTCACTAACTAACTTAACTAAGAAAGAGGAGGGATGACGTAAGAGAGAACCATGAAAGGGGAGAAGGGCGCTAGTCCTAAAATACACTAGTGTCAGGCTGACAGCATCACCAACAAGTTACTCCAGTTTATTAGTGAGTTAAGTCTCACTTCAACCTCTCTTGCTTAACTCCTCTTAGTTAACTCCTGCGTGAACTGAGTACGAGCAATTCACTGCCTCACCCTAGGCTTACTCTCCATCTCTCTCCCCCCTTCTCTCTCGGCCTTGCTAGCTGCATCTCTCTCTAATACAGGCTAGTAACTCGTATTCTCTGCTGCTGCCTTCAAACGCACCCTCAGTTAAATGAGGCGTTTCTAACAGTGTCTTAAGACCCCCCTCAGCCTGGCGTTTGTTGACTAACAAGTCGGCATCCAAACATCTCACTTCTTCTTATTCTTCCTGCAAATCTTCTCACATTCCTATAGAGGCCATCATCATATTCCATAGGAGCATTAACACGTACTGCCCTGGACAGTTACAGGTAGCGATACGATCCTGTGCACGCTTGCAGCCTCCACCCAACTCAGGCGACTCCCTTTGGTCTTATCTGCTTGTTGGTTGGGAATAATCGCTCTAGCTGTGCTCGATGGTATTTCCTAGGCTAAAATCCCGCCTTTCTCGCAGTTTATCGAGTAAACAATCAGTAGATATGCAGTCCCACTCGCAGGCGCCGCACCGAGATGACCTCGAAGAAACGTGAGAGACACCCAGTTTTCTCTCTTTTAATCCAACCTACGTCCCTTTAATATGGCTCTGACTTGTCTTGTTTTTACCCCCTTTTAGATGGACGTTCCTCGAGCGAGGTATTAACAAGGTCATGACCGATCTAGACAGTGGTATTGACATGGTTACGGTAAGTCGCGTCATGCCATTCTTCCCTTTAATCAGAGAAATTTTGTGTTAATTTTAGCTTGCTATCTGTGTTTCTAGTATATGGGTGTCTACACGTCCGTTCCTCTCCATTTTACTAGCTACCAAAGCCTCACTTTATCCCTTGACTAACCTTAAATTCAGTGCTGTACACAATTTTTGCACATCTCAGACCGCATTCACAAGCCACAATACTCTGCGCAGCCCTCATAGAGGCGGTAAGTTACACGGATCTGATCGCATCACTTTCAGTTGTCTCATCACAAATACTAATACTATCCCAAAGCCCATCTCCTAGGTGAAGAACTATATAACCTTCTCGGACAATACCTTTCTCGACACCTCGAAACCGTTTATCAAGCTTCACTAAGCCATACCGAAGAACCGTTGCTCACCTTTTACATTCGAGAATGGACCCGCTATACCACATCTGCAAAATACATCAACCATCTTTTCCGATATCTGAATCGTCACTGGGTCAAGCGAGAAGTCGATGAAGGGAAGAAGGATATTTACGATGTGTATACCCTCCACCTCGTTAAATGGAAGGAGAACTTCTTCAAGTTGGTTCACGAAAACGTCATGAGTGCGGTTTTAAACCTCATCGAGAAACAGAGAAATGGTGAAACGATCGAGCAGTCTCAAATAAAGCATATAGTGAACTCATTTGTTTCCTTGGGCTTGGATGAGAATGACAGCTTCAAATCGACCCTAGTCGTCTACCAGTTCTATTTCGAAAAGCCATTTATCGAGGCTACAAGGGCGTACTATGATCGGGAATCTAAACAATTCGTTGCTGAAAACAGCGTTGTCGAATACATGAAGAAAGCCGAAACAAGACTTGATGAGGAACGTGAACGCGTCGACCTCTATCTGCATCCTGACGTCACCAAGAATTTGACAGAAACCTGTCTCGATGTTCTAGTCACGGCGCACTCATCTCTGCTGCGAGATGAATTCCAGCCGTTATTGAACGCGGAACGACAGGAGGATCTCGCTCGGATGTATCGCCTTCTATCCAGAATAAAAGAAGGATTAGATCCACTCCGAAACAAATTTGAAACCCATGTTAGAAAAGCTGGCCTGACCACTGTCGAAAAGGTGGCACCCGCTGGCGAAAATGTAGAACCCAAGGTATACTTTGATGCCTTGCTATCGGTTCATGGCAAGTACCGAGCACTTGTAGACACTGCTTTCGACGGTGAATCCGAGTTTGTTCGATCATTGGATAATGCTTGTCGCGAGTTCGTCAATCGTAACGCTATCTGCTCTACCAGCTCCACCAAATCCCCAGAACTTCTAGCTCGGTACACCGACTCTTTACTAAAGAAAGGTGCCAAATCTCCCGAAGAATCCGAATTGGAGGAACTTCTGGTTCAAATTATGACCGTCTTTAAATATATCGAAGATAAGGATGTTTTCCAGAAGTTTTACTCGCGAATGCTTGCCAAACGTCTGGTGCACGTCAGCTCTGTGTCCGATGATGCTGAAACAAGCATGATCAGCAAACTGAAGGAGGCGTGTGGCTTTGAATACACGAATAAACTCCAAAGAATGTTCCAGGACATCCAAATTTCCAAGGATCTGAACTCAAGCTACAGAGAATGGCAAGAAAAGGTTTACGACGAGGAGGACAGGAAGAATATGATTGACCCGCATTTCCAGATACTAGGTACTGGATTCTGGCCTTTAAATCACCCAACATCACAATTTATACCTCCAGAGACCATCTCACGAACCATTGACCGATTCCGCACATTTTATTTCGACAAACATAACGGCCGCAAACTGACATGGTTGTGGCAGCTTTGCAAGGGCGAAGTGAAGGCGAACTACATTAAGAATACAAAGGTCCCATACACCTTCCAGGTATCTACATACCAAATGGGCATCCTTCTCCTCTACAACGAAAGTGATACTCTAGAGTACACGGACATCGCAAAAGCTACTGCTCTGTCTTCTGATGTACTAGACCCGAATCTCGGCATTCTTGTTAAGGCAAAGGTTCTGCTTCCTTCGCCAGACAGTGGAAAACCAGGGGCAGGAACCTCTTATGCGTTGAACTATAATTTCAAAGCAAAGAAAATCAAGGTCAATCTTAACATTCAAGTCAAATCCGAACAGAAACACGAGGCCGATGACACACACAAAACCGTTGAAGAAGACAGAAAGCTACTCCTTCAGGTAAGAATCCTAACCCTCCCTTATATCACCTTTCTCCTAGTCCTACTTCACTTTTTTGTGTACTAAATACTGATCAAAATTCCCCCTTGGCAGTCTGCTATTGTTCGAATCATGAAATCTCGCAAGAGGATGAAACACGTCCAGCTAGTCCAAGAGGTTATCCAACAAGTGAAAGCCCGCTTCCCACCAAAAATCCCAGACATCAAAAAGAACATAGAAGCATTGATGGAGAAGGAGTACATCGAAAGACTAGAAGGCGATGATTTGTCTTACATCGCATAGAAATTGGCACTTGAAGCTTATCTGCATCACTCTCATCCCCTAGCCAAACATAACCAATCCATATCACTCTATAAACCCATTTGCCTCAATGCAATATTTTTTCCCTTTTCATATGTATGGAATAGATTGCGGTTCAGTGCATTCTGTTTGACTTGCAGTCAGTCAAAAAAGGCATGCTTTGTATTCAGGGTGTCCTTTAAATTGCAAAGACAGGCACGAGATGTTTTGCTCCCCTTTTTGTATCCGCTCACATATCAACAGCTCTCTCCTATCTAGCTTAAAGACCCTTTTTTGCGTATCCGTTCTAGCTACTTGCATCCCCATTCATAAATCTATTGATATTCTGCTCAGATCTGTACTTCCACCTCCCAAAAATCTACTAGTTAACTTATATTTAGTGATGTACCAGGAAGTGGTATCAACATCAAATTGATTTATCCTGGCATTCCCAAGTGTGCTTGCTAGTATCACAAAATACGAATCTATCGTTTACTCAACAAGTGCTAAAATTCCATCTTATGAGATGTGGAGAAGATTCAGGTTGGTTGTTGTGACTGAGAAGGCACAGGTGTAGTAGCCTCATTACTACCCAAATTCTCAGGGGTGCTCACAATATCACCTTTTTCTTCCTTATGAGGGATTGGGGATGGGATTGCTTCAATCGGGGTAGCACTAGGAGTAGAGGGTGGTGATGTTGCAGGTGGCTGAACTTGCTTGATTTCCGACTCTGGGTTTGTAGGGGTGTCACTCGATTCACTTGACATGGTCATGGTCATGGAAATCCGCGGTGACGTAGCTCCGTTATTTGGATTTGTGTCGGAGGCCGCGGTACTACCAGCCTTCTTAGTTTGCCAGTCTTTGCGCTTATCGTTGGCCCAGGAGCCCCAGGAACTAAAGTACGCCGAAGCCTTTTGACTAGCCGCCGAGACACTGGCTTGGGCTTGAGAGAGGTCGATAGGAGGCTTTCGTGCTGCGAGCGAGGTTGTCCAGACGGGTGATGATGTAGATCTGTTGGACGAGATGGAGGGTCTTGGGGAACCTAACGAGGCACTCTCCCGGGTATCGTTACCTTTATCATCGGTTGCGATGGGGTTGGATTGCTGTTCCTCTGCTGCCTTTCTTGCCCTTTCTTCATTTCGTTTCCTTTGAGTCTCGCGTCTCGCTTCAAATTCCGTCCAGAAATTGTTAAATGCCGTTGTGACCTTCTGATGGCCTGTGGCTAGATGTTTATTAATTGTTTCACGGCCCTCGCGGACCTTTTCGTCAAGGTGTAGCTCCGCAACTTGCTGTGCTAATCGTCTTTGGATATCTTCTATTCCCAGGCCTCCTGCACAAGGATGACGAGGCTCGACAACAGAATACAGCATAGCATCGGATGTGAGCTTGTTGAAGAGAGAGTAGTTGAACGTTTGTCGCCAACGGTCCAGGAATTCAGGGTTGAAGTCTACAGAAGGGTCGCCTTCTATATCCAGGGTTTGTGAAATTGGAGGAGATGTTTCGGTTGCTCTAGTCATTTCATCGTTGAATTTAGCACATGCGAGAAGAGCTAGGAGGTATTCCTCAAACTGGAGACGAATAAACTGCTCCGACCCAAGGTACGCATGGGTCTTCGGCTGTGCAGGGTGGGCATCGTCCCAAGTTTCGTTGATGGTCTGTGTAAGGAAATCGATCCATCGGCGATCAGCTGCGGAAAGAGATAGGGCTGATTTTAGAGATGGCGATGAAATGCTGACTGTATCCTCGTCAAGCTGCTCGAAAGAAAGGATATTAGTAGATGGGATGGATAAACGACAGAGCACCGCCAATGAACGGCCTGGAAAGATAGGTAGGTGACGACTAACATTGATAAGGATATCACTGTACCGATCTTTCTGCTGTAGCAATAGTGAGTTTGTGGAGCCAACAAGGTAAGACTTCGTGCCGTAATCCGCAAGTAAGTCAAGCTGTTGAAGTGGTGTATATGGCCCAAACATACTACCCTGTCGAATTATTTTCAGTCAGTCAAACGTATCTAAATGACTAATGTTTGAAATTTGTGGAAAATGGCATCGAACCTTGCCGAAAATTTGAAGTGGAAGGCCCATGTATGCAAGAACTAATAGTAGGAGTTAATATCCCGATACTGAAGGTCACATAATTCAAGCAGTAAACATACGTGAGCTTCTTTCACTCGTTTTGAGTGAGGTTGGCTTCGTAACTGTTTGGGCGTAGGTGTCATAAGTAGGATCTGCACAGTCTTGGAGATTTTGTAACAGGCCGGGTATCAGAGATATTAAGGAGAATTGTATCATGCATAAACGCTCGCATCGTGAACCAAAAAACAGCATCTAAAGGCGGATTGTTTTAGTGAGATGTCTACCGCGATATTGGGACATGTTTTTCAATCAATTGACCAAGTACAATACCTTTGGTTGTAATAATAAACACTTAAACAAAACCAAAGTCTGGTGTTTGAACTCATGTACCATCTCGCGTAATGAGAGACCTATAATCCGGTGGTCAGCTTGGGAATCGATCTGGTCGGCTGAGGGAATATTTGTGCCATGCAATTCGTACCTAAATGTTCGTCCAGTTCTGTCTCCTCAGCGCTCAAGCTAATCTTTAAACTCTCCCAAAATTTCTGAATGGAGAAAAGATATATTAGGAAACGGCGTCCAAAGTAGTTTATAGACAGCTCGCCTGGGTATAGGTCTGGCTTACCTGTAGTATATCAACATCTGTGAAATCTCTAGGGTCAATAAGTTAGACCAATCCCAAATAATACCTGACAGCAGCCAATTCAATCAAACTCATCGTCTCCTTTCGAAAGAAGAGAAAATATAAGGTAGAGGAAAAGGGTATATATAGATAGATATATCCATACCGCTGAGCAAACCAAGCCGTCGTAACCATCGACAGCTTCTCTCTGAGCCGTCCCAAGTGTCGGGGCTCATTTATTATTGCAACCACAGACTTCTGCACCGTCGACCTTGTCACATCCGCAGGTCGATTGATCAACGTACTCGAGTCCAGTTGTCGAGTACACGATATTCCGAACAGAGAGGAAGGAAGTGAATCCGGTGTGGTCGCGGGGAGTTGGAGAGTAAAATAAGAGAAATCTTCCACGGATCTAATCCCCGCCAGCATAGGTCAAAAGGTGTCCACTTGTCAGAAAACGTCCATCTTAAAAAAGCTAGGTGCATGCGCAATGGGGAAGCCCGGTAGTGTGTGCGAGCGAGACAGTGTGTGTGTGTGTGTGTGTATGAGAGAGGGGGGAATAATTCATACGCATGTGCGCCATCCGACATGGCCATGAACGGTAGGAGATTCCAATCATTCTTCTTGACGGGATCGACGCCATCATTGCAGAACCAGTACTCGACCTCGGGGCCTCTAGAATCGTAAGATATATTAGCAACGAAGTTCGATCCAACAGATTGTCCGCTGTATGGTGTTTGTGTTGGGCAACGGGAGGGGCAAATCGTGCTGTTCTGTTGTATGGATAGGATGATGGTACATGCCTTGCATGGTGGAAGTCCACCACGAGCACGATGGGCTCCTGGCGGGGGTTTCTGCTGGCCATGTCAGAGAGGCATGAAGGAGGAAGGTCTTGAACTGATATCAGGAAGTAAAATTGGTCGGGTGGCCGTCTTCTGTCAGTTTAAACGTTTATTGATTGACAGGGCTGGCGGGTCCACCGTGTGTGTTTATTTAGTTCTGTTGGTTGGCAAGATCTTAATTCCGAAGATGCAGATCAGATCAGTTTTAACTACATATTAACAAAAAAGACAAGACAATGGACAGTTGTAGAATGAATGTTCCTTTTTGATTTTTATATATTCCATATTAATTTTCCATGCATAATGCTACAGACGGGGGGAATTAAAGAGCGATAAATAAATCAATTTCAAAGGCTAAATGACCCTCATAAGTAAGTATCTTCGGAACAAACGACAGTGATAATACTTCCTCCGTAGATAGTAGTTCAGTTCAACACTAAAAAATTCGTAAAAGGCCGTGATTCCCAAGTTGTTTCCCAGATTCTTTCTCTCCCCTTCTTCACAACAGTTGCTTATTTTTGGGGCTTTTTGTTTTTTTGTTTTTTGGTGGGAAAGGGGTTTTTCGGGTACATTTTTTTTGTTGTTGTTGTTTGTAGTGGCTTGATTTCCATTCTCCATTCCGTCTCAGGACTCCCGCTTTTTAAAACAGCTAGTAAATGACATCTATTGTGCTGTGCAGGGCAATACCGAGTTGTTGTGAAGAAGTATCCGTGGAAGTAGAGAGGCTAGGACTGCCCTGAAAATGAAGGTGGGGGTGGCAAGACAAAAGCGAATAGAAGTGAATGTGGTAAGAGAAAAAGAAAGCGTAGTTGTGCTTTGGCTATGCCAGTCGGGGGAGGCATCAGGAAACACTCCAGGTGTCTAGAGATTCGAACCTTGGTTTCTCTGTCCTCCAGCCGACACATATATCTCCTTGCTGCGATATTTTATTATGAGAGATTCATGAACGGTTTGGGTCATTGTAGACGAGATCATCAGACTTGTTGGAACGGTTGTGCCACATCCAAAGGAGGAGCCGGTTGAGTAAACTCTTGACTAACTTGGTCTACATTGTGATAGTCCAAGATTTCAGAGTACCTATAACATGGTGAACCGTGAGTTAGGGATAGTCTAATACGACATCAGAACCCGAATCAATGCTTGGGGGGAGAGCTTACATCATGATCTTCCAGGTATCAATTGGCAATTCAGCATCGTTAAAAGACCAATCGAATTTCTCATCAGCCACAGGTTCATCGGTTGGATCGTGGTATGGGGCAAGGTATTCATGAGAAAGAGCTTCGCCGGCCCGAATACGGCTCCTGGGGTCGAATACCAGCATGCGTTCGAGCAAATCAACCGCTATTATAACCGACAAGTGTTAGTTGTTGGGTACCTGAAAGCTGTAAAATGTAGTGAGATGGAATTGTACCTAGAGCATCCGCGTCCTTGAATTTTTCGCTAAGCGGCTGGCGCACCCGTTTGGGAAGAGACTGGACAAATTGTAATGTCTAAAAAAACGCATATAAACGGTTAAAAAACGTTGAATAGGCTTGTGGTGGACAGAGAAAACATACGTTTGCACTACAGATCGTCTTGATCACTTCTTCTGGGGGAGAACCAAGCAGCTCAGTGATAATGGAGAATTGGTTGACGTGGTCCTTTCCAGGGAATAGCGGCCGTCCAGTGAGCATCTCTGCGAATATACAGCCCGCGCTCCATACATCGACCTCCACATCATACTTTTGCCATGTCAACATGATTTCAGGAGCCCGATAATATCTTGTTGATACATAGCCAGTCATCTGCGGATCTTGCACACGGGCAAGCCCGAAATCGCAGATTTTAAGGTCACAGTTCTCGTTGATCAGAATGTTGCTTGGTTTCAGGTCACGATGAACGACACCGGCCGAATGAACATATTTCAACCCCCGCTGAAAGGGTCGGAATTAGTAAGTTGTAGGAGGGATCGAACTGAGGAAATGAAAATGCATACAAGAATCTGATAGAGGAAGTACTGGATAAATTGCTTCTCCAATGGACGCGAGGTTAATAACCGATGAAGATCTGTGCCTAACAACTCTGTCACGAAATATCTATAGCAGGGAAAAGGCCGATTCGTTAGGGTGTGTATAATGAGACGGGAGCAATCAGATAACCTACATATCTTCTAATGGAGAAATAAAGATATCGCTGAGACTGATGACCTATAGGAAGGTGTCAGGATTGCATTTAGATAAGAGTTAGGGAAGAGGGGTATCTGATAAGTGGATAACGAACATTTTCATGCCTTAGATGCTTTAACAACTTCAATTCGCGATACGTCCTCTTTGCTAGAACTGATGTACTGAAGGGTTTCATGATTTTCTTGACTGCAACAGCTTGGTTGGTCAATTGATCTCGTGCGGAGCTAGAAAAGTAGGAAGAGTTCCAACCAGTCAGTCTAACTATGTCATCCCTCCGGTTTATTAGGAAAACATACCACACGAGCCCAAACGCCCCCATCCCAACCGGCTGTAAGTCGCTGTATCTTGTCGTGATTTCAAAAGTAGTCCCAAAAATCTGGGCGCGAACGAACTCCGCCATGGTGCAAAACGGACTGCTTGGATGAGCAGAGAATCGGGAAAAAGTAAAGATAGGGAGCGGAAAGGAAAGTAGAAGATAAGACGGTTGAAGTATCAAGGTAGATAGATATAGATCGAAGGCCTTGATTTTTTTTTCGGATCCTCCTTTTATTTTTGTTCAGTGCTGAGGAAACACAATGCAGAGACTGAACGGCACCTGGAGGGAACCCGATTTAAGAAAGCCCAGAACGGATGGAGGGGAACTCTTGGCAATGGGCCCAATGACGACCAGATGGAGGAGACTGGCCGCAGGGAATCCACTGGCAGTTCCGAAACGATCTTCAACTGCTCGAGACAAGGGGGAAAGAGAGAGAGAGAGAGGGTAGTGGAAAAAAGGGCTAGGGAGAGGGATGCTTGCGATGAAGCAAGAGGGTGGATGTGCGAGAGGGAGCGAACCCGAACTTCTCGCAGATGAACGAGGGGGAAGAGAGTTAATAATCTTTGGTTAAGTAGGGCCCAGGTAAAAGAAAGACTGGTTCTGGTTAGGGTCAGGTGACTGGGTTGGTGAATTTAATTCCAACGGCTATTCTCAAGTTCTATCTAAGGTATTTAAATAAGTTAATCATAATAAATAGAAAGTGAGGAACTCTGGGATATCTAAGACAGGCAACTAACTAGTTAACTAAACTAACTAAGGTGTGGGTGGTTAGGTCGGATTAGAGAGAGGTGAGTGACCGTTGACCTGCAGTTGGTGGGTCAGAACTTGGTGAAGTCGCCGTCGCTCGTCCCGCTAAATTAGCTGTTGTGAGTGGCTAACTAGCAGCATGTAAGGTTCTTTTCGGTGATCTAGAAAGGGCTGATAATTAGCATCCGCCCTTGGACTCTCTGCAGGGTTTGTGCTGCGACGATGACGTTGTGCCGTTCATCCTAACGTTTGCTCTCCTGGCATCGGCATCCAGGATTATCTTCGAGCACGTCACATAAAATGGGAGAAATTAAATCCCCTATTAGTTATTCTGCTTATTCTGGAGGCCCGCCCCCCATAAATTTAACTATTACGGAGTATATGGGTTTGTTGTGATTTCTGAAAGTAATATATTGATTTACATTCCATTGGCATGTCGTCAGTCCCCAAAAATAAGTCTCAACATTTAAATCCTGCTTTCCGGGGACAAGCGATATATCTACCTATCAGACAGCAAAGCCAACAATGCATTTTATATTTTCTGCACCATGAAGAAAAAAACCCCAGTCGAAGGTGGCATAGCATGCCTTAGTATTTGTGTGGGATGTCCTGGATGTTGCTCGATGCACCCTGGAATGACGATGTTACTCGGACCTGGTGATATAATTGGTCCAGATTTTTAGAAGCCACGAAAAATCCTACTCTCGTCGAGCAAATGCTCTGGAATTGACATGATAAGAAAGGTAGGACGGGAGCACTAAAACGTTGAACAAACAGTATTATCTCCATTCTTCTTCGGATCTAAATTGAACTGAACTGATTCTTTATTCCGAGGTTTAAAAAAGTATAAACCTGAGGTGTCATGAAGCGGGGAAAAAGAAGCAAACCCGTCCAATCACCGCTAACGGAGAAGTGTATGGGCATCCGTCGTCCCAGAGAACTATTGGCCAGAACGGGGGTGAACTTAGAGGAAGAAAAAAAGCATCCAAAGAAAACCCATCCGGTCCGTTTTCCTGGTTCTGATCATCGTTTCAAGTGCATCTTTTTTGTTTGTTTCCTGTCCCTTACGCGATGTTTCGGGCTTCTCCGTATTCTCGTATCTCGGAGCCCATCACGTGCTGGCCATGGCAAGCGATGAAACAGTAGCAGAATACACAAAACAAGACCATGGATACTCAATACATACCACATGTGTGTATGGGGGTGTGACGGTATCTCCAATACAGGACAGACGATACGCAGGAAGTACCCTTTTCTGTTCTTCCATCTTTATCTTCTTCCCTTTTCTTTCGCCATCGCTATAATCGCCTTTTTTCATGGACTTGGGTTGTGATTGGCCCCGTCGTTCTGGATTGGATTTTGGCCTAACCATGGGCGGAAGCCGAAGATTCAGTGTATCTTGGGGAATATGAATAATAGAATAAGAATAATTAGTTTGGGTTCTCGGTTGAGGTAAACGAAAAACTGGCGAAAAAGGAGATTGCTGGCTGAGAGGGAAAACAAATCGCCAGGCAAGAGAAAGAGAGGTCCCAGAAGAGACAAAATAAATCAACCATCAGCTATTATCATTTTATTTTGTTTTATTTATTATAACGCTTTGCTTTTTTAGAAAAAGTCCCAAGTACCAAGGGTCCCTGGGAGTCAAGTAAGGGAGATTTCTTTTTACAGTATATACTCCGTACACGCAGGTACAGGGAGGGAGAAACTTGATATTATAGATCGCCCGTGCTTCCTTATAGCCAGAGAGACACTGACAGCGAGGGAAGGGAGGGAAAGTTGTAATTTGAACCCATGTCCCCTGCCCTGTCAGAACACGCGAGAGAGGGAATCCAGATGTAAGGAATGGAACAAGGGACTTTGCTGGGCTGGATGGTTCGAATGGGACGAATACCTGAATGAATGAATGTACGGGGCACTAAAAAAAAACGCTTTCCAGGGACGAAATATAAGCTGAAACACAAGGCTTGATCGTATTTGCATTCTGCATGCCACAGCCGAAGCTCTGACGCACTGGTGAAAAAAAAGGGGGTTGGTTCGTCAAGAGTGGCGGCGCGGCGAGCGAGAGAGAGACAAAGCAATCAACGAGAACGAACGGAGGTAATAAAATAGTTAGCTAATAGTTAGTTGATTCGGACGGAGTATGGCTAAGCCCGGATAGTAATAATAATCTCACAATATAAGAAGCTTTGTCCTCGACCTGTTGGCAACCCAAGACATGCCCGTACTAAAACATTAATATGACCTTCATTATTGAACAGGGAACAAACCCTCACATGAGCTCCCTGAGGCGGGATGACAAGTTTGTCCAGATTTTTTTCTCTCTTTCCCCCAATTAATTATCTCATGATAATAATATCAAGACAAATAAAAACAAAAGGGTATATAGTTATATCCACATTGGGGTTAATATCGGGTTTCTTCTTGATTGCCCTTAAGCTCTCGACTTTCCCCTCCTCCTCGTAATCCATAGTCCGTATTTGCTCGAGAAATAATCGAACGTGTCTTGTGATCGACGGATCTCTTGAATGGTCCGACGATCATGGAGCTGGATTTCCTGTTCAGTCAAACATCGAAAGAGCCAATCCAATCGACAGCTGGTGGAGCAAAGAAAATAAAAACATAAAAAACATGCTGTCGCACAGAATGATTCTTTCGACCTGGCCTTTTTTTTTTAATGCTTTTTATTTTTTATTTTTATTTTCCTTTTTTCGCTTGGTCCGGCTTTATTTTAAAGTCCATACCCAAGCACAGATTCTCCTGCCATGCGAGATGGAAGAGTTAAATAGTTAAAATAACCAGTTTCCAGGACTACAAGGTTATGTAAGAGTAATTAAGAATTGAATTGTTGAGATGGTGCCTGCGCTCGCTTAAACGAATCTGGAGACAGAGCCAACTTGGGGATATTAATTATTTTATGAGAGCTGGCTGCCACAGAAGAGAATTTATTGATGAGATAACTTGCTGATTTGTTGACTTAATTTTTTTTTCTTTTTTCTTTTTCTTTCTTTGCTTTTTTTTTTTTTTTCACTCCCTCTCTCTCTATCTCATCTCTTTCTCGTCCCTGCTGTTATGTATGTATGTATTGTGCTTGACTTGGTGCTAGCGAACCTAGCATGGATTTGAGGAGGGTATCCATATATGTAGAAACAGAGATTATCCTGGGGGAAACGCACTGAAGGGCGGGGGGGTTGGGATTTGGGTTGATTGGCGGGGTTTCCACATCAAAAAAAAAAAAAAAACGTGGACTTGTGCTCTGGATATCCTTGTCGCTGGGTGAGAAGTCTAAACTTGGGGGGCAAAGAGAGCCTCGCCATGGCTCTGAAACGAAGCACTTAATAAACCTCTCATTCTTCTGTGTTCCTTTCCAATCGGTGGTTTGCGTCGTTTTTTAGCCGCCATGATTCGATGGGATTCCAGGAGGAGGCAAATACCGTGAAATCCTCCTCCTTCTGAATGAGAAATGAAGGTGGAAATGTAATGTAACAAGGTGGATGGCGGTACAATGTACAACGTAGTTACCAGTCAAGTGGTAATTTACTCTCGTTGCAACCATAAGGAATGGTCGATATCTGGGCTTGGGTCGGCTGTATTTACGTGCACATTACCATTGTTTACCGTATTGAGTCGACAACCAGCACAAATACATTGCCTGATTTGGGAAAGCCAAGGTGCCCCCCGTAAAAGATGGAGTCTGTTTGTTTATTACGTGCATATACGCCCAACTATACAGTATACTATACACATTATACATACATTATACATATGATAGTTAGTTACTTTTATTTAGGAGAAAGATTCTCTGATGTCTTCTTTGTATCTATCTCTTCCGCTTTCCATAGCTATTGTGTGATGAGAACAGGGAGTCCCTGTTCAAAGAATTTAAGCTGTTGTTTGTTTGCAAGCAGGCT
Source organism: Myotisia sp. PD_48 (assembly GCA_032988175.1). Taxonomy (NCBI): domain Eukaryota; kingdom Fungi; phylum Ascomycota; class Eurotiomycetes; order Onygenales; genus Myotisia; species Myotisia sp. PD_48. The sequence goes on along the minus strand of JANTQB010000037.1, from coordinate 127,636 downwards.
AGCGCTTGTGGCTGTAACCTCTGTCAAAAATCTATGCTATAGTTGACTCCCTTTTATGGAGTCCCTCGCCTGAGCCCCAAGAGTTAAGGACCCAGCACCAGTCTGGCGCCCCCCTCCTTGTCCTCCTCCACGATCCCACGCTGCCACTAGCCGCAATCCGTCCAGCCCCAGAGACAGAACAAAGTAAAAAGTCACTATTATTCCTTCCACAACACATGTCCCAGAAGTTAATCCAACCAGTCAGAGTGGTTTATTTGGCTGTATGAACCAAGCAGAAGAACTTTGGTACCAGGTAATATATGTATATTGTATGTATATTATATATTACGGGGGCCGTATGCATCAAGCTAGCTGGCGAAGTCACCTGGCAAGGACAACTAAGCACGCATCAAACCTCTTAATTACGGTCCTCCTTGCTTGCTCCATCCTCGACACCCACGACTAGCCTCCCCGTACTACACTAACCTACCAACACTCTCACTCAACTTCCCATTCAGTTCGACTTTTGTCTTGTCATTCTTGTCTCTTGTCTCTTGTCTCATTGTCTCTTGTATCTCTTGTCTCTCTTCCTCCCGTCTCATCTCTTTTCCCGTTGCTTTCATCCGGCTTAAATCGCATCGCCTCCTTTCGTTGCCGTTGCTTCACCACTCTAACCATCCATCTTCTCTCTCTCTCTCTCTATTTCCGGCGACTCTATTCTTCGCCTCCTATCCGTTCGCTAGCGACAGCTTTGTCCGCTTGCTCATTGTGATCCATTCCTTTGTTCTCACCCTCTCTCCCTCTCTCCCACCCAACACCAAACCCGCTCCGACACTATCCATACATACCATACCTGACCTTCCTTGAAACTTGCTTTCTCTCTCTCCCGTATCCACCCTTCCCACATCATTTTCGTAGACAGGGTCTTTGAATGTGAATCCGGAGACATCCTCGCCTCTCCCGTACGGCGGACTTGACCATCTTTCTGTCTTCTGGCATCGCGGCCCTCCTTATGACTAGCCTCTCGCCGCCTTACCTTCGCTGATTTCTCCTGCTCGATTTTTACCCTGGGTTGACCAACCGGTGTGGCCCGGGAGGCAGGATTTTGGTGTCAGCATCGTTCGTCGGTGCATTCATTCGATATAACACACCAATCAACACCGTCGTTCTCACGGGCTGAACCCGTCAGCCTCTAAATATCGTCGAACTATACATCCTACCTTCTCTCTCTCCCTCTCATTCTCTCTCTTTTTCATCTCTACTACTGCGACCTCATTAACAATATAAACGCTTACGATAAATATCGATCGCGCGTTGATTGTCCTCGAAAATTTAACTGACGCTACGAAATTACCTCTCTTAACATCTCTCCCCGCCACGTTCTAAACAAAGCCAAGCGCCCCCAATATCTTCCTGATCTCTGAACCATCTTACCACCTTTGTTTCTTTTCTTTCTTCTCATAGTTGGTCGTTCTCTCCCCGTTTACTCTCACTTTCTCCTCTTATTTTGCTCGCACGAAGCAGCCAAGATGGGAGGGTGTTTGAGTTCAGGACCAGGTTCGTCGGAGGAGATGGTGGAGCAGAAGAAAAAGAGTCAGATGATAGATAAAACATTGGACGAAGATTCGAAGCGGTTGAAGAAAGAATGCAAAATCCTCCTTCTCGGTAAGCGCTTCCTTTATATCGATCAGTACTGATCTAAGACCCATGATTCTAACAACACTCTCTCATCTTTTCAGGGTCTGGCGAAAGTGGAAAGTCTACGATTGTCAAACAAATGAAGATCATTCATCAGAATGGATATTCTGTTGAAGAGCTATCGATGTATCGATTGACGGTATTCAAAAATTTAATAGACTGTGCCAAATCGCTTATTTGGGCCATGCATCAGTTTGGGATCCAGCCTTCCAGCGCCAAAGTACGCGATTATATGAACTACCTTGTCGAATACAATGTTGATCCCGACCCAAATACTCCGCTTGAACCCCATGTTGGAGAGGCGATTACCTATTTGTGGAATGATCCCAGCATACCCGCTGTGATGGAACGCCAGAATGAGTTTTATTTGATGGATTCGGCGCCATAGTATGCAATTCATCCTTGATTTTCCAAGTCTTCGTCTATATTACCGACGCAGTTGCTAATATCTTTGGTTTCAGTTTTTTCCATGAGGCGAAACGGATAACGTCTCCAGAATATATTCCTGACGAAGCCGATGTTCTTCGCGCGCGAACAAAGACCACTGGTATCTACGAGACAAGATTCTCCATGGGCCAGCTGAGCATTCAGTAAGCCTAACCGATCTTTCCGTGCGTAGGATTTTCTCAACTTGCTAACCCTAATGTTTTTCAGCATGTTTGATGTTGGTGGTCAACGAAGTGAGCGCAAAAAATGGATCCACTGTTTTGAGAATGTTACATCCATCATATTTTGTGTTGCGCTGAGTGAATATGATCAAGTTTTGTTGGAGGAAAGCAACCAGGTATGCTCCAATACCGTATCTACTATTACGATTGCCCTTCAAAACATTAACGCTTAATGATGTTTTAGAATCGAATGATGGAGAGTCTGGTGTTATTCGACTCAGTGGTCAATTCCCGCTGGTTCATGAGGACAAGTATCGTCCTATTCTTGAACAAAGTCGATCTCTTCCGACAGAAGCTTGGTCGATCACCGATGTGCAAATACTTCCCGGATTACTCTGGGGGTAACGATGTCAACAGGGCAGCCAAATACTTACTTTGGAGATTCAATCAAGTTAACAGAGCTCATCTAAATTTGTATCCCCAGTAAGATTCCTATAGCTTATCTTGATTGCGCTTCCACTTCTTGCCTTGCTGACATGATTCTAGCTTAACCCAAGCCACTGATACATCGAACATTCGACTTGTGTTCGCCGCTGTGAAGGAGACGATTCTACAAAATGCCCTAATAGACTCAGGCATACTATGACGCAGTCGCAAACATTTTCATCCTCCATTCCCCTTCCCCTTCCTGGATGTTTCCCCGCTCGATACCCCTGATCATCAATCAACAACAAAAACCAACACCTATCACCCTCCACCCAAGGGCATCTACCTATCCCAACCCGTTTACTAGCAGCCTCGTGGCGCCTCGTTTCCCATTTCCTTCGAACCCCGGATGGCGTTTTGTTTAATGTCTGGAAAGCTCACTTTTTTGAGATATCCGGCGTGGTGTGGAATGGCATCACTTCTTTTAATTCTCTCCAATTTTTCAACCAACTTCGATCTGCACACCTTCCCGACTTATCTTCACGATTTTTTTTTCGACATCCTTGTCTGGGATCTAATGCATCAATTTCCGTCTACGATTTCATTTGGATATTCTGCCCAACTCCACAGCTTGTGCCCTCTTTTTTTTTCTCATTCTCCTCCTCTTTCTTTTTCCTTCTTAGTCTCCCCGGGCTTTTGATTACTCTTTTTCTACCTCGCAACAAAAAACAAGTCTTGATCTTTGGATTTGCGTTTTGTCTTGTCTTGGTCGAGCTCGAGTTATTTTCTACTTAATACTATGTGTTATTCCCTTTCCGTTCTCTTGCGTTTTAGATATATGTCTATATTGACCACTATATCCTCTTTTTTCTCATTTTTTGTTTTATCTTCCACCAAGGTTTTTACCCGGTTGTTCTATATCACTCTTTCGTTTTCGTCATACCCTCCCATCTAGCCGTTATTACCTTTTTCATGATGTACGAGACGCCTGTGATGAAGCATCAGGCTTGGGGTTTTTATTCGAATTTTTTTTGTCCCAAATCCTTTTTTATTTTGTTCTTTTCTTTATATTTGTTTCGTTTGTCTTATTTCTCCTTTCCTTTTAGTTGAGAAGTTCTTGCTTGGGGTTTTCCACTTTGGCCGGTATTTATTTGCGAGCTTTTTGAACGGATGCCTATACTCTACTAGTTGCATTGCCCCGCGCTACAGGGATTCGCAAGTACTGTACAATTTACATGTTCTTTCATTCTCTCTTTTTTTTATATATTAATACACCTCTACCACTGTGTCTATTTAAATCTCTTTTTTTTTCTGGTCACAAGCAAGCAAGGATGGGGGGAGGGAATTGTGTTGGCTAGCAAAGCTCTGGATGCGATTGCACTACCTAACCCTTTTTTTTCATTCCCCGTTTCAAAGTTATTTTCATTCGGCAACTCAAAAAAACGATGTAATCCAGTTAGTGACGGCTATTATGTATGTACCACGTCTTTCATCCCTGCTGTTGAAGGGAAAGGATGAGAGATTGCTCGGTAAACCGAGAGTGTCCTCTCTGGCTCAAAAGAGGAGGAAGAGAGGACAGGGCGAGAGAATGAATATAGAGGGATTTTTTATTTTTAATGTCTCTCTCCCAGCCGCTTAAAAAAAAGAAGCTGTACCCAGCCAGCCCCCTCCGTAATATAAAAATATTGGTATAAGAATTGGATCACCTGTGCAACCTTTTAATCTATTTTCTTCCACAAACGTTTTTTTTTTCTCTTTCTCTTCTTCATCATCATCAACTGGCGAGGGGCATCATGTGACCCCACCCTGGCCGAAGAAACAGGAACAACAGGGGTACCTGCGAGTGACTTGTTGGCCTATCCATGCATGCATGATCCATGCTTTTTTCTAACACACGGCCTCGCACGGAGTGGACGGAGTATATCAGTCCAATATTATCTCTGATTTTAACTAGCTGACGACAGGGTAACAATCTTGCTTATCGGTGGGTGGTCTGGGTTCTAGGCCCACCAAACCCAAGGCCCTAGCGGTGGATCAAAAGGCCTGAAGCTCCTCTCTGCTCTCTCACACTTTCTCGATTGTTATGCACGGTCTAACTATCTAGCCTTCTTCTTCTCTTCTCTAACTTTTGCCACTTTCAATGCTCCATATTAAATAAAAAGAAGACCGAGAGGATGGGCGTCGGCTTGACTTGCTCCTTCAAAGATAGATGAGATGCCTTTGACCACAAAACGGATCAATGATGTTTGGAGTTTTGCAACGTGGGAAGATACTGGACCGGGCTCCTGTTGGTTGAAATGATAAACGAAACACTTTGTTGGTGCTCCACCGTTGCCGGCGACTTGGGTGAGCTTCTACCAGTAAAATGAACCTGTTCGAGCAGATCAAGCTCAACGAGTTGGTTTTTGTTGATGTCGATTTCCATTTTTATTATGTATAGCGAGAGAGTTCCTCTCCATTTATTATTTCGTCATGGTTGGGTACCGTCGATGTACTTGTTTGGTACATCTCCCCCCACCTTAAGATTTCCAAGGAAGAAAGACAAACTGGCTGTCTCTCTTCTCTCTTCTCTCTTTCTCTCTCTTATTTTTTTTTTACTCTTCTCTCTGGTTTTCTTTTCGTCCTGCTCTCTCTCAGTTCTTCCATTTCTTCCCAGCTTCAATTATTCGCGTTACGGATAATAATCTGTTGCAACTAGCTAAGTGTTGGCCCAGCAAGCTCTCCTTGTCGGATTTCGTCATACAGCCGGCCACTTCTTAAATACTTGGTCTGCCCCCCTCACCTTCTGTTGGCATTTTGCAACAACATCTTCTTTCTCTTTGGTCCTGATTTCATCTTTCTGTAAGCTTCATCTGTGTTGCTTTGCTTTTCTTTTTCTCTCCTCAGCTTCACTTCTTCCCCTCTTTTTGTTGTATCTCTACTTGCGGCTGCTCTCCCTCTCCCCTCTCGATCAGATACATACACCTCTCAACACACCTTTTTAACCCTTGTAGTAGTCTCAGAAACATACTCAAGACCATCAATTTACCATGGCGACTCCATCTCGGGAGCGTCGTCCATCAATGGGAGCTCCGCTGTCGGATCTCCAAGGCCCAGTGGGACCTGGTTTCAGTCGTCCCAAGCACAAGAGGACTTTCACCGGATTTAGCCCAAAGGATATGAAAAAGGTGGAAGCTAGTATCCCGGAGCCTCAGAGAGAAGCGTGAGTACATCCCATCTCTCTTTTATCTTGGAAAATGAGACCGTCTTATACTGACTGTTTTTTTCTTTTTCTGGTTGATAGATGGCGAAAGTTTGTATGGTTACCTTGACTACACCACACATTTATGAACACCATACTTACTCCCATTTTCCCACTATTTCTATAGGCTGCGCTGGAATTCAACACCGAGGATGAGTTCAAGGTTGGTGCGCTCCCTAATAGCTTAGTTACGTGATCCATTGAGACTAATCTGGATTTTGTATTTAGAAAGAAGTTATTCGACACATTGAAACTACGCTAGCTCGTTCTATGTACAATTGTGATGAGGTGTAAGTCTTTGATTATTGCCTTGACCTCACCTAGCTCCCAGAATGTGCTTCAAAGCTAATTTTTCCATGTAAAGAGCTGCGTACTCGGGCACTGCCTTAGCATTTCGAGATAGATTGGTTATAGAATGGAACAAGACTCAGCAACGGCAGACTTCTGCCGATCAGAAGCGAGTATATTGTATGTACTTCCAGGAATTCGATACTCTCTTATCAACAACAGTATACTAACTTTATCGTTTAGATTTGTCGTTGGAATTCTTGATGGGTCGTGCCTTAGATAACGCAATGTTGAATGTGGGGAAAAAGGATCTTGCTCGAGGTATCTATCTACTGCGTTTTCTGATTTACTCCGTTTCCCGCTCCATTGTATCCCTGGCTAACATATTTGACGGGTGAATAGATGGCTTGCAGGACCTGGGATTCCGGATCGAAGACATTATTAAGCAAGAAAATGATGCCGCATTGGGCAATGGTGGTCTGGGAAGGTTGGCTGCTTGCTTCCTTGATAGCATGGCTTCGCTCAACTATCCAGCATGGGGCTACGGACTACGATACAGATACGGTATTTTCAAGCAAGAAATCATCAACGGATACCAGATTGAAGTACCCGATTACTGGCTGGATTTCAATCCTTGGGAATTCCCACGTCACGACATCACAGTCGACATCCAGTTCTACGGATGGGTCAAAAAGTACCAAGACGAAGAAGGCAAAACAGTTCACTCTTGGCAAGATGGAGAGATCGTTCAGGCAGTTGCATATGATATGCCAATCCCCGGCTATGATACCCCAACAACTAACAATCTGCGTCTGTGGTCAAGCAAAGCCGCAAGTGGAGAATTTGATTTCCAACGGTTCAACGCGGGCGACTATGAAAGTGCCGTGGCTGACCAGCAGCGGGCAGAAACAATATCCGCTGTTCTATATCCAAATGATAACTTGGAGCGAGGAAAGGAGCTGCGTCTGAAACAACAATACTTTTGGTGTGCTGCATCATTGTTCGACATTGTTCGTAGGTTCAAGAAAACCAAGCGACCATGGAAAGAATTCCCTGATCAGGTTGCTATTCAGCTGAATGATACCCACCCAACATTGGCTATTGTCGAGTTGCAGCGTATTCTCATCGACGAGGAAGGACTAGACTGGGATGAAGCCTGGCGTATAGTGACTAACACGTTCGGTTATACCAACCATACGGTTTTACCTGAGGCTCTAGAGAAATGGCCTGTCCCATTGATCCAGAATTTGCTCCCTAGGCATCTGCAAATCATTTATGATATTAACATGGCCTTCCTCTCGACTGTAGAGAAGAGGTTTCCCAAAGACAGGGATATTTTAACCCGTGTTTCAATCATTGAAGAATCTCAGCCCAAGATGGTTCGTATGGCTCATCTTGCCATCATCGGCTCTCATAAGGTCAACGGTGTGGCCGAGCTACATTCCGATCTCATTAAGGAAACCATATTCAAAGATTTCGTTACGATATATGGATCAGACAAGTTCATAAATGTTACAAACGGAATCACGCCCCGAAGATGGTTGCATCAAGCCAATCGCCGCCTGTCAGATCTCATCGCTTCAAAGCTAGGAGGACACGACTTCCTAAAGGATCTGACTCTTCTGGACAAATTAGAAGCCTCCCTTGACGATAAGAAATTCAAAGCTGAATGGGCAGAGATCAAGTATGCCAATAAAGTACGCCTAGCGAAACACATATTCGATACCTCCGGCGTGAAAGTCAATCCTAAGGCCCTATTTGACATCCAAGTCAAGCGCTTTCACGAATATAAGCGACAACAATTGAATATCTTTGGAGTTATCCATCGATACTTGAAGATCAAGGCTATGAGTGCCGAAGAAAGAGCTAAATTTGCACCTCGAGTTTCTATCTTTGGCGGCAAGGCGGCTCCTGGCTATTGGATGGCCAAGACAATCATTCATCTCATTAACAGCGTTGGAGCAGTGGTAAACAATGACCCTGACGTTGGAGATTTGCTTAAAGTCATTTTCATCGAAGACTATAACGTTAGCAAGGCGGAGATTATCTGCCCTGCATCCGATATCAGTGAACACATTTCTACCGCTGGAACGGAAGCTAGTGGTACAAGCAACATGAAATTCGTTCTCAACGGTGGTCTGATCATCGGAACATGCGATGGAGCAAACGTATGCATATTCCCCACACTCAATTTATTTATCGGATTTTGACGAATGTGACTAATTTGCCCTGATAGATCGAAATAACTCGCGAAATTGGCGAACATAACATCTTCTTGTTCGGGAATCTAGCGGAAGACGTCGAAGACTTGCGCCACGCCCACGTTTACAATCCAGGCAGCATCACACTCGATAGCGATCTGGCAGCAGTGTTCGAGTCGATTCGCTCCAATACATTTGGGGACGCGAACGATTTCTCTGCTTTGACTGCTTCGATCGTTGACCACGGGGATTTCTATCTAGTGTCCGATGATTTCCACTCCTACGTCAAGACACAGGATTTGATTGATGAGGCGTATCGCGATCAAGAGGGCTGGGTTGAAAAGTGTATCCAGAGTGTAGCTAGGATGGGATTCTTCTCGTCTGACAGAGTCATTGCAGAATATGCAGAGAGCATCTGGAACGTGGAGCCACTGGATATCGCTGAGTAAGGGGCATATGCAAGAAATAGGAACAACATGATACATATTCATATGATAATTTCATATTTTACAGATATTAATTAGTTAGGGTGGTTTACTGTCAAGAGAATACGTCCCTCACGAAATGAAAATCCTGCTACAAAATTTATTTAATCAACTAACAAATTAAATCCGCTGCAAAACATTGAACATACTAAAGCAATGCCAGAATCGAAATAACCTTCCTTAACGACAAAACCGCTCTTTTTTCTTCTCTGACAGGCCCCAGAGGGAGATATCCAACTCATCTGCTGAACCGCAACCGGGGGTATAATCATTACCAGCACATTGCATCCACGGCCCTGATGCATCTTCGTAGTCAATCAGGTAGCTAGAGAAAAAAAAATAAGTTAATCCTGACTCCAAGGTTATGCACAGCAGTGAATATGAAATACCATTTGTCATTTTCTTCATCATAAATAAGATTCTGAAGTCGAGAATCGCATATTCCGACACAATGATCGGCAACTTCGCTACAGTAGTCTATTAGCTGGTTGCCCAAGGTAATATCTTGACAAAAAAAGTAAACCATACCTGCAGGCTCGAAGAAACGCCGCTCGAATCTTCTCGCGCTTCTCAAAACTATACTCGGTGAAAAATACTTTTGGATCTAGCGTTACACCAGGCAGCTTCTCCATAAGCAGAGCGAAGAAGTATCCGCCTGGCACAGGCATTTGTTCTGATTCTTGTACGGAGATGTTAAAACTATAAAGTTGTGGTGAAGAAGAGCATTTGTTTTGAGTGAGGAGTTCTACTGCCATATATTCGGGCTCAGACCAACAAGTATCCGTTGGTAGAGCATACGTTGATCGGTCGGCAGTACCCTATATAGAGATCATTAGAATCCACAATATTAACTAAGCTCGGGTATTTCAATGCAATCGTACTGCATGCGGATTTTTACAATGCCCTCCTTATTGTTCGATTCTGGACTGATTTGGTGACAAGGATAGACAGCTTGTAATTCAGTAAATACTCCCTTGCGTTTGTCACTGCCAAAGCAAAAGGACTTTTCTGATATCTTCTTCCCAAGTTTCCAGGTTGAATAATCTTCAAATTCCATGACCTGGCCATCGAACGTGTGGCCAAGGATGTTTGTAGGGTATACTTTAGTCATGGTGTGATAGTGGGGGATTTTTGAGAGTAGAGGGGTGGTAGAATGGGAATCAATAACTATTAAGAAGAATAAAGAAGTTGAGCAGATACAGGTCCACCAGAGAAGAGGTTCGGAACTATTGTAGTAGCTGTCAGGTAGTTGATGCCCCGAAGGTCGCATTGAAAATCTGATGGCGAGGGCTACACTGGAGCCAACGACTAAATCAGATCCAAAGAAAACGAAGAGTAGCAAATCCAAGTCGAGCAAGGATAGCAAAGATAGAAAGCGGGGATATCACTAGTTTCTTCATCATATGAAGAGCTCCCGCTGGTGTTCATAAGGATCTTGCCGCATTCCTAGTGCGTACCGGGGCTGGTTCTAGGCGGTATGATGGAGAGGTCATTTGATATGATACTCATCTCTATTTTTGTTTTCCTGTTACTTTTGCTGTTGCTTTTATCTTTCTATGTCTTCTATTTGGCTATTTTTTTTGTTTTGTTTTGCTTTTGCTGGTATTTTGTTGTCTATTGTGCTATTTTTTGTTTTTATCTTGCTTTCTGCTTTTAGTTTGTCTTGTCTTTAATCCGGCTACTGGTTAGTTAGTTAGTTAGTTAGTATTTACTTATTTTGTTCTGCTTTGTTGAATTCTACTTGATAGATATATTAGTTATCACTATTGCATCTAGCATGAGCAGCCCCTGATTTATACTGATCTGCTAGAACGGATAACAGAAGAGTTAAGGGAGCGCGTGATTGTAAGGAAAGGGGCGTAGTAAAAGTAACCAGCTGTTCTGCTTATGTAACTAAGTGACGGGAACTAAGGAGCTGAACTAACCGAAAACAGTTAGCCTGGGGTATCCAGAAAAAACCCTAACTTTTTGCCCTTTCTGGGTCCCAGGTCGAAATTTCTCTCTTTCTTCCTCTTACCTACTCTTACTTCTACCTCTGTTCATCCCTCGACATCGAAACTAGTCACAGCTTGCACAACAAGGCCGTGATCCTCAGAGTGAGCTTTTTGCCGTGATCCTTTGCGTGAGCCTATCTGTGACTCCCGTTGTCTTTTAAGACAAATTCCATTTGACATCTAACAATGGCTGCTGATACCAATGCTGGTAAGTTTTCCTGATAGTATTGAACGCTTGATGGGATAGAAGCTATGCTAACATGTTTTTTTGTCTCCTTTAGCTTGGCCCATTGCCGATGAAGCTCTTACCACGAGTCTTCTCGACATCATCCAACAGGCTTCCCACTATCGCCAGTTGAAGAAGGGTGCTAACGAAGGTACGTTCATACGCCAGTAATCTCCAGCTTTTCTCACGCCTATGCGAGCAACTGCTAACTTTGCTCAAGCCACCAAAACCCTCAACCGCGGAACTGCAGAAATCATCGTGCTCGCAGCTGACACTACCCCACTGCCGATCATTCTACATCTTCCTCTCCTTTGCGAAGACAAGAACGTTCCCTACGTCTACGTCCCAAGCAAGGTAGCCTTGGGCCGTGCAGCTGGAGTCTCACGTGCTGTGATTGCTGCCAGTATTATCACCAACGAATCGAGTGATCTGATGGCACAGATCAGAAACCTTAGAAACCAGGTCGAGAGACTCATGATCTAACGGTTTTAGTCTGTATCGGACTTCGTCGGTAGAAAGCGTTAATAGTTTAGAGCATGAAAGACGGTTTAAATATAGTTATTATAACTAAATAATCGACTTGGAATTGGAAATTTCCGTTCTTCACAGGATCCATGTTGCAAAAATCCAACCTTATCCTTCGTATCCATCCTATGTTAGTAGATTTTATTATACATCAATACGGAGTACTAAAATGCAATTGGATATCATATCCAATAATAAATCTCTTATTTCTTTTCTGGGAGAACTAAGGGATCAACTGATGGATGGTCACGTAATATCAGTTGGGTTTGCAATGGAACTTTAAGCATCATCCCTGAACAGACCTCATCTATCCAATTAGACTCGGTGGACGATCAGACCATCGATTCGATTTTACCACTGAACCTGTCAACGAGATTGGCTACTCCCCGCGGAGAACTGCTTCCGCGAGTGGCAGTGGCTGAGTGGCAGGGAAACTTCCAAGTGTATTAGCCAATGCCATGACACTCGATGCAGCCAGAAAAACACCAGAGCTTGATGGGAAGCGATGCAGTCCAGGATTCTACGCTAGTCATCGATAGCGTGTTTGATATGCATCTTCATGCATGATCCTCTTCTGCCATACCCTAATGAAGATATCTTCAAAAGTTGAGAAGCCCCGCGCTCATCCCCTGCGGATGCGGAGAATGCGAGGAGGGGGTGAAGATATCGAAGACATAAGATATCCTATATCTTGTTCTAAACATCCCATAGGACAGGCAATCCTAGCCTAGAGACCAAAATATTTTATATTTTTTCATCATGGTTACCCTTCTCTGGATAATCCCGATTGCGGTTTCGAGCTACCTTTTCATCGGAGCCATCTATCGTCTCTATTTTCACCCCCTTAGCAAGTTTCCTGGTCCCAAAGTCGCAGCACTCACGTATCTATATGAACTCTACTTTGATGCTTTCCAGGGCGGCCAATATATCTGGGAAATAAAAAGGCTTCACGAAAGATATGGTAAACCAGACCATCATTCAGCAGAAATCTTCTCTCACAGGGAAATGCTAACTAATTAACCGTAACTTTTACGAAAAAAGGCCCAATAATTCGAATCAACCCAAGCCAGCTCCATATCAAAGATTCCTACTACTTTGATGAAATATACAGCTCTCGTAAGCAGGATAAGGATTATCATGCCGTCGCTGGCTTCGGTGTTCCTGGTTCAGTGATTTCGGCCATTGACCACGAGCACCATCGTTTCCGTCGAAACCTCCTAAACAATTTTTTTTCACGGAGATCGGTGATGAATACCGAGAATTTGGTCCTAGAAAAGATAGGACTGGTTATTGATTACCTTGAACACGCTTTCAAGGAGAAAGAAATCGTGAAGGCAGACGCCTTGTTCGCTGCCTTTACATCCGATGTCATCTCGCAATTTGCATATGGCTGGTGCTTCGATACTCTAAAGGATAAGGCCCTGAAAAATGAGATACGAGATATGGTGACTGGGCAAATGGCTATAGTCCCGATTGCCAGATATTTCCCACCCTTAATCGCTTTGCTAGACATCGTTCCCCCTTCCCTAGTAGAATTTTTCAAACCCAAAACCCGGGGCCTGTTTAATGCTAAACGAAGGGTGTCTCAACAATGTGCCGACACACTCAGAGAATGCAGTGAAAGAGCTAAGAGAGGCATTAAATCCCAAGATCGAGTTCACAAAACTGTTTTCGAGGCTATCTGCAACCCTTCCTTACCACCAGAGGAGCTAGCTATCCATCGTTTAAGGGACGAGGCAATGGGTATATATGGTGCTGGTGCTGAGACTTCGGCGAGGGTATTGACCATGGGGGCTTTTTATATATACCGAGATAAAAGCCGTTTGTTAAAACTACGGGAAGAACTTAAACAAGTACTACCTACAGTTGACAGTAAAGCTAACTGGATTCAGCTTGAAAGTTTACCTTACTTGGTATGTCACCCTCTAGCTATTCATATTGCGATTATCTCAATTGAATACTGTTCGATTCAAACCGATGAATAAAACGAGTCTAACAAAAGGAATGCCCATATCTTTCAGACTGCAGTTATTAACGAAAGCCTTCGACTTACCCACACTGCCCCAGGCCGGTTCCCTCGAGCTGCCAAAACAGAAACCCTAGCGTATAAAGAGTATACGATTCCACCTGGAGTGAGTTGATATTGCCAACTGCCTTTACACCCAGCGATCTTTTTTCCTTCTTCTTCTTCTTCTTCTTCTTTTAATTGAATTGCGATGCGAGCTGACACGACCAATCGGACCAGACTTCGGTAAGCCAGTCGAACTATTTTGTGCATATGGATCCGGAAATATTCCCCAATCCCGAAAAATTTGACCCCGAACGTTGGATTCGGGCTACACAGGAAGGGGTTCGACTTGAACGGTTTCTTGTTGCTTTCTCCAAGGGACATCGAATTTGTCTAGGCTTCAAGTATGTCTCTTTATCCCTATTTTGAATATTCGGCTCTATTGCATGTTGATATCTTTCGTATGCCAAACAATAAATTAACTGGCTATCGGATATAGTTTGGCATATTTGGAACTATATACGGCTTTTGCTTCCATAGTTCGTCGATTTGATATGGATTTGCATGACACTCTAGAAGAAAATATCCGTTTCGCTCGGGAATTTGTACTTGGGGCCCCTAAGATAGACACAAACGGAGTTCAGATGAAGGTTGTATCTATCGTGGATTAAGGGGGAATCATGCGGACCTGATCCTTGCGCTGGTTGAGGCGGAGGTGAACATGAGTGTCTGGTTCATATACTAATTGGATTATGTATCTAAATCTAAGCTTGCGAAGAAAAAATGGTCGGATATTCAAAGTGCTCTCTCTGGAAATTATATATATATAAAAAATAAGATCAAGTAGGACATCATTCAGTCATAAATATACAAGTTCATGCAAGCTGCAGAGATGGATCTATCGATGCCGGCATACAATATAATAAGCAAGATTGACTCTATAGAGAATGGTTCCCCTATGCCAAATTAGAATAGGAGTCGTGGTTCCATTTCCAGTGCATTCGCAAGCAGATTCGGCGAGTACACCTTGAATTTCACGACAAGGTAGCGGCAGATGGTTGTCCGTCCTCTTGGTCCAGGAAGAATTAACAGCCTGTGGCGAGCTGGGCTAGCGGCTGGGGTTAGTTAGGAGACAGTGTGCTGAGATCGACCATACATTTGGAATCTGGCCGATGGCTCAAAATTGTGAAGAGCTCATGATGTAGTTAATTCTGCTATGCACCGTTCTATCTCTGGTATGGCTCGAAGTTGAAGATCAATCTCTTCCTTTTCACTAAATTGAAAAAAAGTAGCATGTCAGCGATTTATTATTGCATTGCAAAAGGCCCAGGGAAGATAGACAATTACTTACTCTTCTAACTGGAGCCTTCGCTCCCAATCTAAGCCAGTGAAGACATAGTTCCCTTGTCCATCAAACTGTAGGATCTTTTTATGATATCTCCATAGGCTCCTCCTATGCGAGACGGTCATTAATGTCACTCCCAATTTTTTAGCCGTTTCGTACATGACCTTCTCAACCTCTAGGGTAACCGAGGATGTGCATTCATCTAGGATGGCGTATTTTGGTTTATGATAGAAAAGTCTGGCCATTGCAATTCTTTGCTGAAGACCAGCAGAGAGCACGTCTCGCCACTCTTCTTCTGCATCCCAACCCCCGGGTCTATCGACGATAGAGGCGGTTTCAAGAATGGATAAGATTTCGTATAGATCAGAATCTGTCACTCCCTTATCTCGCATCTCTCTAACGCCATCTGGATAAGTTATCTGTTGGCGAAGGGTGCCTCGCGATAAATATGGCCGCTGAGGGATATAAAAGATATTCTCGAATGAGGGTTTCTTAACGATACCACCATATACAGGCCACAGCCCCCCTAATATACGGAAAAGAGACGATTTGCCGCATCCATTGGGCCCGACAATAAGAAGATGCTCTCCTGGCTGGACCATGAATGAGAGTTTTTCTACCAGCACGTCACCATTGGGTGAGATGATGGGTACATTAGTGAATTCTATCGACTCACTCTCTTCAACAGTTCCACGCTTGCCTAGAACGACTGCATTTTCCTCGGTAGAAGCAGAGGATACTAGCCTCTTCTCAAAGTGGCCAGCAGATATTTCGTCCATGACTTCGAGGAGGGAAGCTACCCGTGATGTATGGCCTGCAAGTTGGGATATTTCCTTGTATGAAAACATCACTCTGCCGAAGGCATCGGATGATGAAAGAAGGATTCGTCGGTTTGTTACAAAACCTATAATTTCGTCAAGTCAGATATTGGACTTCAGTCACGAAACAACAGAACGAAAACAAAAAGAAGAGGGGGAAGAAGAATAGTAGAATGGAAAGGAGGGATGAAGAAAGTAAAATGACTGAAGACCTTACTTTCTGTTCTATCGCCCATTGTTGATGTGATCTGGTTAGGAATTTTGAAAAACACGGGCATGCTGCAGAGTATTAACCCCAAAGCGCCCCAGAAATACTTAATCACAAAATCCTCCATAAATCCATAATAGAGCCTCCTGCGCAATATTCTATTAACGTGCTTAATTAAAGTGAAATACCCTTTGTCAAGGGTGCCTTTTTCGGACTCATGACCCCGGAAAAGGGCAATTTCTTCGCTATAGTCGATAAGTCTCGCATGTTGGAAGCGGAACTCTCCTTCTAGTTTTGCTTCTTCAGCGACGTATTTGCCAAATGGTGGAGAGAGAACTCGCATCGCATTGGCTGATAGCTGAACAAGAAGCGACATAAGGAAGAGACCTTCCCCGCCCACGTTCTTGGAAAGAGAGTAGGTATATATGGCCATGTCAAGGATGGGTTTGGCCAGGTTGGAGTATAATTCCGCTAGACTGTTAGAAAACCGAGATATATCAACTGTGATAAGTTGATCGGGGTCCTTTATCCTATCATCCAGCGCCGATAATGCGTAGAAATTCATGTTGGATAGATATTTATCGTGGACATGTTCCGTTAGGCGTTTCCGATATTGGAGGGCGAGTTGACATTGATGATACGAAAGCTGCCGCATTTAAACAGTATATCAGTATGTATAGGGGTAGAGAGATATAATAAGTTATAAATACAACTTACCATGGAATTTGTAAATGTAGCAGGAACTGCAATTGTCATCCACCAAGCCAAAGACAGTAGAAACTCCCTTCCTTTCCCTCTGACCAAGCTACTGACAAGCTTCCCGTCCAGTTCGGCAACGTATAAACTCAACATTGTTCGCAGGACGAGAAATACCGAATGACTGACTAACAGCCGAAACTCCTTACTCCTCCATTTAGGTATGACGATCTTGAGCAATCGTAGCAAATTCCGTAAAAATTCTCGATTTAACCCCACCGATTTTCTTCGTTGCGCATGTCGGCGTTCGTTGTCGTTCTCGACACCGGTACCAGTTGCGGCGGAATCCGCATCTTGGTGCTGTCGCTGTCGGATCTCTGCTTGGCTTTGGGAAGCGGATTTTTGTTCGGAGACGGCATTATGAATGCGTTTAGCGAGAGCAAGGAAGAGAGTCAAGTATACTGTTCTGGAAATGCCAGTGCGGTGCTTGAGGTATTGTTCGGCAAGACGGGTGAACAAGTGCTTAACGGACCGTTCCAGCGTAACTGGTTTAGAGTGGACGGCCATGGGCCATGTGCTTCTGCAACGAAACAACCGCGGAGCACTTCAGAATACAATAGAGGATAATTAAATTGAAAACAACCTACTAACTAACCAACTAGTTAATGGGCTCATGTTAATTGAATGGAAGTTGGGCGTTTCGTTGATCTCCTGTTAGTTGATAACTACCCCAGGTAACTAACATTAATACAAGGTGAGGGAGGCATGTGATAGCTTACTAACTTAGAGTCAGGTGACAAGCTCCCACTATATAATTGCCTAGGTAGTTCCCTAACTAGTTAAATACCTAGGCAGTGACTTACAGTTGACTACTTAGTTGAGGTTGATTAACTATTAATATAGACAGGGGGTTGAGAATTCATAGGTACAGTCGGCGCCATCTTTGTGGACCACTATCATTTTTGAGAATGCACTCGTTCTCGGATCCCAAAACCCCGGTTGGAATTGGAATCGATTCGCAACACGGAGTAGGCCAATACCCTTTCCCATTCACCCTAACTTTGTTATTAGAACCACATTATCATGCAGACGGGATATCTTACGACATCGTCCCTATATACATTGCAGCTTGTACCTCGAGCTGAACAACAACAATAAAAGCGAGTAGAGATTGGAAACAGTCTGTACACTGCTTTACCTTCTGTTGGAATACGCAAAAGATTCCACGGAGGGCGAGGCTAGACGAGGCTTTTAAGTAACTCACTGTTGAAAATGCGAATTATTGTAGGATCATAGGATGGCCAACTTCGCCCACTTCATTGTGCATCTATTGTGAAAATGGCCGGTACTTTAGCATGCGGTAATTATGATTATCCGTTACTCTGAGAAACCTGTGGTGCCGTTGTTGGGTGTTATTGTTGCTGCAGTTGTTGATCATGATAATAATGTCATGGGTGGTGGCTGGGGCTTGGAGCATGCAGTTCATTTCAGCTGATGCAAGGAACAATCCCAATCCGACAGGTAGTTATCAACACAATCCTCTGGCTAATATTAATATTATTAGTTAACCTAATAACTAGGGAGTACGGAGTACGGAGTAGTTAGTTGAACTAACAGACAAAGTATCTCGCTAACTGAATATTTAAAGTCCAGCCATTCACCTCTTTAATGCTTGTTATTTCAAGCAGTATTACCTCTGATTTTCGGTCCAGTCCATCTTATCAAACAACAACCCTCGATCATGTTTAAGACCGGCAGTGGTGACCGTCATCGCGATGACGACCAGAAGAAGAATCAGAAGATAACGCCAACCTCAAATCCAACCACCAGGCAAGCATCACCACAAGCATCAATGCAGCCAAGCAGTGGGAAGGCCCCCGAGCACGGAACTCATGCTAGTTTTTCGTCGGTGGATAGTAACAGGCCACAGTCATCAGGTTCAGGCACATCGGCTACCTTTGTTTCATCTGGAGAACAAAAAAAGTGCATTATGGCCCTCCGCCAGACCCATTGCCCTCCATAGCGCTGCTTGGAGCAGCAGAGAATGATCCCGCAATGCGAGAAATCGTTGATAACTGGAATGGGGGCAACAGAACTCCAGCACTTCATTTTGGTCCTCCGCCACCCTCACCCTCCATAGCGCTGCTTGAAGCAGCAGAGCATGATCCTGGAATGCGGGAAATCGTTGCTAACTGGAATGGGGGCAACAGAACTCCAGCGCATGAATCTCGGGATTCAACTCCAGCACCTTCGACGAGAAAACCAGCAACTAGCACACCTCTAGCGGATCGAGGCAGAATTATCGTAAGCTCTAAACCTAAGCCTAAATGACGAGGCAAATAAGATATATCTTACATATATTATCTGTGTAACTTACTATCTTAACTAGCTCTGGAGGATATTCTGAGAAATACTATATAGTTGCATTAGAATATAGTTATATAGTACAAGTTATTTTAGTAGCTGGATATACTTTCATTTTACAAAGAAGAATCATATCTATAGAATAAATAATATTCTGCTGCTTTTTTCTTTAAGAATTAGATAAGCTCAATGAAATTAAATATATTTTTCTACTCCGTATATCTAAGCCCTACACTCAAGTCAGATCATTTATTCATCCATGCCATTCGCTGTTTGACATTGGGCATTTACTATTAGTTATAACCAACTAGCCTACCAAATAAACTATTACCTGATAGGCCTCCCTTCCAACTCAACACTCAGAGTATCATAGGTGAATGTTCCCAAATAAATCTATCTGCCTCCACTTCCTCCTTGTATCTATCAAGGGCAGTGTAATGAACTCTTCCCTGACGTTGATATCCAGTTGGACAGTAACATCGGGTAAACTTCCAATACTCAGGTTTAAACCCAGCCATTTCCCACTTAACTATACCATGTAGCTTTCCTTCCCGAATAATCAGGTTCGAGGTCCCTAAATCCGAATGTGAAAAGTAGACTTCATGTTTCTTTTCGTATAAGTAAGATAATAGGCGTTTATCTTTGTGTTTTTTGTGCTCCCAGACATCTCGAACCAGACGATCAGTGAAATCTGTAATTGTATTATATGGGCCCCAGGTTCCTATATCTTCGTAATCTAGGTTCCAATACTACTTGATACTCCCTTCCTGTTATAGCACATCATCAAACAAAGGAACAGGGGCATACATTGATTGCTCGTTAAAGGATCCATAGATGCTACATATCTCACTGTAAAATCCAGGCAATCCTACCAACTGTTAATCCTTGCTAGTGCACCATGTGTTAACCAACTAGTTACTTAGTTGTTTGTTCATGCATTCCTTGACAGGATCTAAAATAACTACTTCTTGCACTCCTCTTGAGGGTATACGCTTCTGCATACCTAGGTACCTACCTAGGTACTTTCCTCTGCATCCTCTAGACTATAGCTTGCAGCTCCCATGGCCCCAGCTATGCCTAGATAACCCATGGGAATTTGTTACTGTTTGCGGGTATTATAACTGTATCCATTCTCTACTTGATACCACAGTTTCCACGGCAACCAACAACAATTGTTGTACTGGCTATTCCTTCTGTTGCTACATAATAAGCACGGGAGCCACACTGCACAGCTGGTTGCTACTTGAGATTCTCATTTCTTTGCTTTCCAAAAGTACTAACTAGTTAATTTCCTTGGCGCCGGGGTAGATATCTAGAAGATTAGATCAACTTGAAATTGCTCCAAAATTTCCACCTCCAGTTTTATCTCATATCTACTTCTTGAAATTTCGTTGCAGTGAATCGTAAAGTGCAGTGGGTCTCTCTGCTCTGGTGCCCCCAAGTTCTGGATAATAGAATCTCATTATCAGGATAATATAACCTGCTGAACTCAGGTATCCTATCTCATATATGACAGGTAGATACATCGTTCTTTAGACAACAGGGGAAGAGATTATTAATTTCATTATATAAAGGTATTCCATAAAACACGCGAAAAAAAAAGTAAGCAAGACTGGTATCAACACTCGCTATAAGAAAAGATGGGACGAAACACACAAAACATAGAAGAAAAAAGTAAACTCATCTCATAGCTGTAGTATTCTCGTATAAATATATCATAAATTGGTAGTAGAAGAAAGAAAGGTGTAAGCAAGCAAGCCTTGGAATAAGACGTGTATAAAAGTGAGGAAGGTATAGTATATATGAATCACATATCTCATTAAAGAGCGGCTAAAAGGGGGGGAAAAATGCACAAGATGCAAAATGCAAGATGTATACGGCACGAGGGGTAAAAAAAAGGAGAGGAGAGTGAATGCTTGACGTAAAAAAAAGGGAGTAACTCTTTTTTTTACGGTCAAAGCATACTGCACGTTTAGGACAAGTAAAAATATATACTGATTGATTCAGCTTGTGCCATCTGGACTGCGTAGTCCCGCATTAATAAGAGTGACGATTTGATTCTCTTTTAACTCCGCAAAAGCTTCGGGATCCCGTTTCTGCAGAGCCAATAGATCTTCAAGACTAGTGTCCCCGACCTTGTCAACGATGTCATCAAACATATGCGCTTGGTCTTCACCAGCGCGTAGGCGCTCGAGCTTTTCACGTAACATGATGATCTGATCATCGTCATGGGGTAGTTCGAAGCTAGGCTTGTCCGTGTTGTCGAGTTCGGATTGTAAGATGTCACGGTTGAAATGCTGGCTGAGCCGGTGGACCCGGCCTTCTTCGTGGGTGAGGGCACGGGAGTGGAGAGAGGTGTTTGAGCTGGTGCGTGACAAACGGACGGCATAGTGGCCGCGATCATCATCATCGATCCCGACATCCGCTTCGGGATCGCATGTGGCTTCAGAAGTTTCCACAACTGATGAGTGGGCTGTTTGGGATGGCTCGGGAGATTCTTCGCTAGAGCGAGTGGTGGCGGTTTCGTCGGGGAGGCGGGTTTCGGGAAATTCATCTTCAAAGCGCTGGATAGTTCTTTGTAGCGTCATATCAAGGAAGAATAGGCGTCCTATGATATTTGAAGGTTAGTATTGACATGGATGTTGAATATATGGGGGAACCAAGGATAAAGGGGGTTTGACGGACGGTAATTCAGATCATTACCGGCCTTGTCTTCGCGAACAAGGATTGGTTGTAAGCGTTGGCGAATCTTACGGGCAGAATTAAGTAGGTCCCTCGACATATCGCGGGGTTTCTTGTGTACCGGGATTTGACTGAGACGCCGAATAGGCGTGGAAGTTCCACTTGCAGACGGGGATGCCTCGCCAATCCCCTCGAGAGCTCCATAATCGGTATTTCCAAGACACACCCCTAGCGCTCTGACCACACCAGTCCCACCGATCACATAGTCTTCATCCGCGGCAACATGCAGATCATCTGCATCAGTATCAGAGTCATCTGAATGGCCGACAAGATGAGCAAGGATGTCCGGAACAGGAACCTCCTTTATGGACGTATTAACGTCGTTTGTTGAGGACAATTCTTCTTTCAGTTCTCCGTGTTGAAGATTCCTGAGCGAATATGCGATGATCTGAGAGGCCAGCGCTTTGACCACCTCATTATTATCTGGTGTAGGGACTTCAATGTCCACGGCAACTAGGGTTCGAGATATCCTAGCAGCAGCCATGTAGGAAGCATATAAGGCACAAGCTTCTTCCTGGGCCCCAGGCGTGGTTGCGGACGCTAGAGCTTGGATGCGAGGATTTTCCATAATGTGAATATGGCAGAGTTTGGGGCAATCAGGGATAATTTCGGCAATGGCAATAGCATGATTCGGAGTTAGACAGACATCTGCGAGATGTATTCGTCTCAAATCTGGCAATTGAGGGAGATATTTTCGAATAACAGAGAGAGAATCTGGCTGTGTTGAGAAAAGACCTTTGTTGTGCGATAAGTCGATGAATCTGAAGGAAGGCAAGCATAGTAAACTCTGCATCAGTTTGCATAGTGATTTTGGCGTAAGGGAGCAGTCTGCTAGGCTAAGAGCAGTGAGTGGAAGTGTCTCGTTGAATCCGGTTGCAAGGATATCAATATGATCCCCTAAATCATTACCACCTAGATCAAGACCTCCGCAAAAACCCCCTTGTAGGTAGCCAACTACATGCTTAAGCCCTTCTTTTGTGATATTGTTATTGGCGAGGCCCAATCGACGAATTTCTATTGCGCGTGCCGCAGTACAAATCTTCTGCAAATCCTCAGTTGACGGAGAGCATTCACTTAAAACCAACTCTTCCAAGCGATGGCCACCAAATCGCTCTGTTAGAGCGGCGGCAAACGTAGTAGCTATATCCGTAACTGGTTTGGATTGGGTATTAACCGAAGGTGGACCATTTGTTGCTGCTATATGGCGTGGAAAAGGAATGCTAGATAGGTCAATCCCTTTAATGGAACGAGACATGTGTATAAAGAGACAGATGTGTCGCCAGCCTTCAGGACCGATGTCAGGGTTGCCTTTAAGTGAAAGCTTTTCTATCGCGCCGTTCTTGTCTATGTTAGGTGCTGGCGAGCTCCGATACTTTCGTTTCCTGGCTTGTCGTGCTGCTTCGATTGTTTTTGTAGCCAGTAACCCGCCCAGTATTACGCGCACTGCTTCGTCGGAAAGGCCACAATTGTCTAATATCAATTTGCGGACAGGAACGATAGAAAGCCAGTCACTGAATGTGATAATATCGGTGAGAGTCATTCGGAAATCGCTAAGATCAAGAACGGCGACGGTTCCAGGGGACTCGGCTAGAATAGATGAAGGGGAAGATATTTGTTCTACAACTTTCTTCAACACACCAGTTTCTCTGAGCTGGCAACATCGTCTATATATTCTGATAGGATCCGTTGTTGGTTGATCTTGTCCTCGATATGACGATCGAGCCGAACCGGCCCTGGGTGTGGAGCTACTTCCATCATCCATATTAATCGGAATTGGAACGGATCCATTTTCTTCTGCCTGTCTTCTCTTCTTTTCTCGGCGTTCCTTTCGCTCCTCTTCAGACTTCTTCTTTTTCTCCTGTTTTTTAGTCAACTCTTTTCCTGATGATGTCTTGGCTTTGCTATCATCATCCGCGTTTGATGTAGGAGATTTAGCCGGTTCTTCAGGGCCTTTCGAATCTACCGGGTTTGATATGCTTTCCGCTTGGCTGCTCGGCGGCTTTGGTGATCCGTTTTTATCATCATCAGAATCAGGACGTCGACCTGTTCCGGCAATTTCAACATCCACACAAAAAGCGACGCGACGCAATTTTGACTGATCGAGATCGGGAATTTTGCACCTGTCTCTTTCGGAATTGATATTCATCACACGACGAGGAGTCACCACGCCAGTTGGGGCAAGCCTTCCAAGCGAACCAGCCCCGGATGATGATAATTTGCGAATGGCATTATGGATAAACGATGAATTCCGAGGCGACCCGCTATTAGAAATATTGGAAGGATCGCTGGCTTTATCCACGTCTTTCGGGGAAACGGCGGCACCGAAGGGATTGGGGATTTCGTTGCGAGGTGACTGAGGCTGGTTCTTAGTGGTGTTGAGGTCCTTTACCTGAGTTTGTGACGGAGGTGTGGAGCTAGAGGAGAACTTGGAGCTCAAACTCGAGATCCACGAATTGCGTCTCGAAGGAATCGGCCTGGGGGGTGTAGGCTTTCCGGTAATCGAATTATGGACGGATGAGTTATGGGGCGGGGAGGTTTTGACATCGTATTGCTCTGAGGATTGCTGGGAAGAAGGTATGGGCAAAGGTTTAGACAACGGTGTTGGCGGGAAGCCGGCTGATGCGGGTGAATATCCATTTGAAACTCCTGCTGGGGGTGGAGGTAATGGATTAGAGCCATTGATCCTGGAAGGAGATGTTTCGCTAGTGTTCTGTACGATTCTTGGTGGAAGCGATTTGGTACGACTTAAGGTGTCTACGGTAACACCGGTGTGTTGAGTTAGGGGCCTTCTTCAAAATAGAGAAACGATAGCAAACGGGAACTGGAAAATGCATACCTTTCTGCGAGTGATGAAGCCAACTCACATCAACGGTTTCAACGCCCTCCATTTCGTTGTTGTTGCTGATAATTGAATATGTGGGTGGGGTTATCGCGCGCAAAACGAAATAGGCCAGGGAAGAAATGGCATCCAGGAAAAAGAGATTCCCTAGTAGTTCTGAGTTATCTCTCCGACGTAGTCTCCCGCAAATGTCCCAATGTGTCCGCTGAAGCGTAAAAAAGAGGAAGGATAGGGATCGGTTTCGGTCTCGGAGATAAGGTGTATATAGCCTGCGGTGAAGATGCAGGTGATGCGAATTCGACGGTAGGAGACAGAAGAAGAGAGAAGAGAGAAGAAATGGTATATCAGGATGACGTTCAGACTTGTTGAACGATGCGCGAACTTGCTATTTCTCAGTGCAAGGGTCTTCTGGGTCGGAAATGTTCCGTCGGCGGACGAAGGTGAAAGACGAAACACATTATGGGTTTCGAGTTAGGGAGAGAGGAGGATTCGGAAGTCTCACTTTGGGCGACAAAACAAGTGAAGTTAGAAGAAAGAAGGTAAAGGGAGGCGACGTCAAGGTTGAATGAAGATTTGGAGATTGAAGATGGCCTGCAGGGTTCGAGGGCCGAGTTGCGGGTAGGTGAACTACCTGAAGGGGTCTTGAAGGGTCGCGTGAAGCTGGGGGTTGCTCTCTATTACTTACTTTTAGTTAACTAGGTTGGAAACTCACCCTGATTACAAACGCTTGTTAGTTAAACTAAGAGAGGGAGAACTCCGCACCCCGAGGGTCAACCACGAAAAGAAAAAAAAAATTCCACTTTCCCTCTGCTGAACCTGCAGCGGGATAACAACTGCTGGTGAACGAATTATTAAGTTATTATTAATTGAAATGAATAGTTACAAATCTCGGGCTTTATTAGGAGCTCTGTGTGTGTGTGTGTGTGTGTGTGTGCCATGGATATGCTGCTGCCCCAAGCTCCAGAATTGTTGTTGTTGTCACTATATTTATCTTGACTGCCCGCCCAACAACCTTTGCTTCAATCTAAGCAACAGTCTGGTGTCATCCTCTCCCCCCCTTTTTTTTCTCTCTCCTGGAGATGTACCAGTCGTTTTCGTTAAAGGATACCTTTCCGGATCTCTAGTCCGTGTCTTGTGAGAGTTAGTTAGTTGAACTAGTTCGTGGTCTCGCTGGCCGTGGGGGAAATCATACATACAGACCAATACAGACCAATACGGCCTGGATACCCGAAGCGAGACCCCGGCGACGTCATGGCGGACTGTTTATTACGTAAGACGCTGAGCCCTGCTGCAAAGGTTTTAGCTTCGCCCGTTTCCCCGATACACGCACCGTAATAATACCATTGAGCCCTAAGTCGTCTCTATTGGGTCTTGTTTATTCTATCTGAAGAAGAAAGAATGGGATCTTAGAAAAGAAAGGAAGAGAATGAGATGAGATGAGATGAACCAAAAAAAAAAAAAGAAAAAAGAAAAGAAAAGAATAGAATGCTTGTTTTGTTTTTGCTTCTCGTGTTACCGACAAACATTGGGAGCAGGGATGGACGAGGACTTGCGACTGCTTCGTTGCACCATAACCCTGAATAACGACCAGACTATCATGATCGAGGCCAATTTTTTGTAATACGTAGTTCTACAAGCAGGATCTATTTGGAAGAAGAAATTGGTTTTGATGGTCAAACAATCCGGCTCTTGATTTACTTTTTTTTCAACTTCGTTTTTTCTCATGGGTGGTGGGTAACGGGAGTAAAAAAAATAATAAATAGTTCAGTTCATCAAATCGTGCCATTACCCCATAAATAAGTAGACCATGAAGAAGAAGAAAAAGCAGAACGGAAGAAGGGAAAGAAGAGAAAAACACCCCCAACACCTTTCTTTCCACCTTGATTGTTGTTGATGTCATACCGAAGACAGCCGTGGAGCAGATCACGAAAAGAAGAAAAAAAAAAGGAACAAGAATGCTGTGTGGATTTTTGTTTTCTAGATCAACAAATAACCATTTTAAGCGGCCAATTCGCGGATCTTGGCCTCGATGCGAGCATCCTTCTCGGCCTTGGAGAGCTTGGAGTCTCTGTACTTGAGGCTCTCAGCCTTCCATTCCTCCTTGGTCTTCTTGGCTCCAGCCTCGTCATCCTTCTTGAATGGGTCCTCACGGATGGCCTTGTGGGCGGCAGCGTAGAGCTCCTCAAGGTCGGTGGCCTCGATCTCGTTCTCGAGGTACTTCTGGAACTGGGATTGGTAGCGTTCCTCATCGTCATCGGCAAGGCCCTCCATGTATTCGGCAACGTGACCTCCGAAGATGTACTTGCGGAGTGTCTCAGCATCGAGCTCCTTGGTTTCGATGTCGAATCCGGGGAATCGGTTCTCGGAGTGAGGCACAAAGATACCACCGTCGGAAGCACCCTTCATGGCAGCGAAGACACGGGCACCAGTGGAAGTGCGGTGGAGACCAACATCGAGGTTGGCCTTGAATGGGCGGCGGGTGCCGTCGTCGGTCTCGGCAGCCTCAGTAAGAGTGTATTCACCCTCTGGCTCCTCAACACCGGTGAAGTCCTCATCCAATCCGAGCTTCTTCAAGGTGCGGCGGGCGAGGAGGAGACCGGTGGCGTAGGCGGCGGCCCAGTTGGTAAGACCGTTCTTGATGCCGTAGCGCTTGAGCTCGTGGGAGTAGGCACAGGCGAAGACCTTGTCACCGTTGAGATCGGAGCTGACGATCTGGGTGATCACATCACGGTTGGTGAATCGAACGACCAGGCGGTACTTGGGCGAGTTGTACTTGTTCTTGGCCTGGGTGACCAATCGCTTACGGGCATAGTAATCGGTCTTACCCTCACGACGGCGCTTGAACTTAGTCTGGTAGCGACTGTAGAGCTGTTAGTGATTTATGTCTGCTGTAAAAAAAAAATTAAAATAGAAAGGGTAAAAAAGAACTCACCTGAAGTATGGGCTGTTCTTGACGAGCTTGGTGAAAGGCTGTCAAACGGCAAACGAAAATCGAACGAGTCAGCAATTTGCGCTTCAGAATTTTTATTTTCCTCTTCTCCGAAGCATCTTGCAAGGACTCTTTTTATGCGTGGTTGGAGGAAAGGGTATCATAGTGATTTTGTGTTCGGAGGAATTCCAAGAAAAGTTCAAACACCAATTCTGTGCAGAGCACAATTGGCAAGGTAGACACTTACCATCTTGTCGGTTGATTAGCGACGTTGAAATATAATTCTAACGCTTCTGGCTGCTCTGGAGGTTGGTTGGAGAGAGAGGGGAGAAGAGAAGAAGAAGTTTTGGTGGAGGGCGATTTTTATTTGTGGGCGAGACTTCGGCAAACTCGCGCCCTGTCAAAGTCGCATTCTGCATTGAGGTTGGCGACGAACAACCAAATCTCACCCACCACCAGTACCACCACAAATATATATACATATATATATATTTAGGAAATATTCCAGCAAATATATTACTTATTATTCTAAAATGGCATTATCTTAGTGGACTGAATATCTGCTAAATATACAAAGTCTATCTCAGGAATCAATCTAACTGTGAGAGGGTTTAGATCTGTATACTAATAACTCGTTAACCAAGTTATCCTGTCTATAATTTTGCTTGACCAGCACCCCCACTTCCATTCTCCAACAGACTCAATCCTGTATATTGCTCCAGCTGTTTAACAGCATCTGGGATCTGCCCAAGATTGACCTTGATCGTTCGTATCCCCGCCTTCGCCGCAAACTTCAAGTTAATCCCAATATCATCCAAGAACACAACTTCCTCCGGCTTAATCTCTCCTCCAGCCACTCCTTTAAGCTTCGCTGCAGCATTGATCTCCTCCATCGCCAATGCGTATATCCTTGGATCTGGTTTTCGTAACCCCGAATGAGCGCTGGAGATGAAAAAGTCGAAAAATTTCTTAACCTCTGTCGACGCAGGAGGCTGATCGCCTAGCTTATGATCCTTAGGTAGTATGGCCGTGTTGGACAATCCTCCCATGACAAATAGTCCGGAATCTTTCAGCTTTTGTAGCGCTGGAAACATATATGGATCTGGGTTGCGCGACATTCGCATCATCCCCCAGAATACGTATTCCGCATCGACTGTTGGGATTGGGGGCAATTCTGAGCCGGCTATTGATGGGTTTGATTGCGCATTGAAGCGTTCCCAAAGCTTTGTGTGTCGAAAATCACTATTGAACTGTTTGAACCACTCTGCGTCGATTTTAACTTCTCCGCGTTCTAGTCTATGCCAGGCGCCGTTCGGGGAAGTATGTTGGATGCTGTAGTTTATCCATCCGAGTGGGATGTTCTTTTCTATCTCGTAGTCGAGGATGGCTTGGAACGGAGACACGACCTGTAGATCTCACAATCGGTCAGTCGAACTGATCGAGTCAGAGAAAGTTCACACGAAAAACACGTACGCACACCCCGCCGATGTCAAATAGGAGGGCTCTCGGTCTCGGGTTGGCGGCCATTTCTGTAAAAGTTTTCGCGGGAAATAAGGAGAAAAGCGAAGCAATGGTTCCAGAATACAGTCAGCTTTTGGTAGCTAGTTGATGGGAGAATACAGGTGTCGCAAATATATCTTCTATTATAGCGCTAAGTTGGCCATCCATAGTCATTTAGCTTGGTGCTTGCTGATGGGGAGTTGCCGAGGCATCGGCTTAGCCCAACCGCTATTATATACTCTGAGAGTCCCTTCACGATTCGGATTTACGACTGCTCGAAACATCAATCATTCAAGGTAAAAATCAAGTTCTTAGTTCTATGCGGACCAATTCTTTAAATCCTATATACATTCAGAGATTTGATTATGTATTTCGGGTTAAGGCTAAGTATCTTTTATTGCTCATCCAGGTGCTGTCGTAAGATTTAACATGTCATCTATGAACACCGGGGGTATCAGAGGCCTAATAGAAAGGCAAAACAACCCATAACTCCTTTCCTCTCCCCTAGCCTACCGTCCCGGTAACTCCTAAAACCATGGAATAAAAATAAATGAAGTGGAGAAAAAGAAGTAGAAAAAAGAAGTAGAAAAAAGAAGTAGAAAAAAGAAGTAGAAAAAGGAAGAAGAAAAGAAGGAGAAGTAGAAAGAAGAAGGAAAAAAAGAAAAAAAAGAATATAAAGAAGAAGGAAAAACAGAAGCAAAATCCAAAAATGAGCTCAGGCTCGGGAGGAGTAAGAATCTATTCCGTACCGCCAGGGACATCCTTCAAGATCTCCCACCCCCATTCGTCCTCAGGCGCTTCTGGCTCCATTCCCAACGCGTTCCGGTAGGCACGGACTTCATTCTGAAGCCCTGCCACAATGCGAACTGGGAGTTCTTCCTCTTCGCAACGCAGCCGGTAGGCCGTGCGTATCATTTCAGCGCATTTCATGGTTTGGGCATGCCAGTAGTCGCGGTCCAGGCGAGATTCCAAGTGAGCATCACGTTCAGCCTGTAGAAGATCATTATAGCGGCGTTTTTGGGAAAGAAAATGGGATTCGTTGTTGGTGCAATAATTCCGGATTTGTTCAACCATGGTGCCGACAGCGTTCTCATATTCCGCGATAAGTTTCATGTTTTCGACTTGTTCGTAACGGAGGACTTCAACGTTGCGCTTTTCGCGTGCGAGAGCACGTTCTAGTTCAGCAATGCGTGCAGCTAATTACGGTTGATCACAAAAAGGTTAGAGGAAGTTGTCCGGCATATTCATTTATGATTCGCAGAGCTTGGTGGATGTTTTCATACCAGATATTTCACCATTCACTTCCTGCAAGCTTGGAGTAGTACCTTCGGCGGCAGCACGACGCTATTTAAGTCCAATTAGAACTTTGACCAAGGGAAATGTGAGGTGGTAAACGGAGCCAATGAGAACAGAAAAATAATATAAAAAGAAATAAATAAAACTCACCGCAATATCTTCGGCACTTTTAATGATGCCACTAGTCAAGTCGCGATTGCTTTTAAGAACCTCACTTAGGTCATTCACCATCGCATACAAGTGATTAAGATCCATCTGGTGCCCGGCGTTAAGTGGAAAGGTTGGGTTCATTGGAGGCATGCCGGCTGGTGTTCCATTATGCATTGCAGGGCTTGCAGGTGCAGAGTTAGAGTGACGAGGAGCTGGTGACATGTTTGCCGAGTCAGTGGTGTTGATATTCCCGAAAAAACTACTGAACGGGCTAGTTTCCTGGTTGGGGCCTGTCGCAGCAGTTGAAGCGCCCGGGGCACCCGAAGAAGGAGATGGTGTTGTGATGGTTGGATTTCCTTGGCCCACTGACATGCTGAAAGCTGCAACAGCAGCCTCAATCTCGGTATAATCCTGGTCGTTGTCGTCGGTGATTTCAAAGCGAGATCGTAGTGGTTGTTCCTCGCGAGGGATACCAAGCACTGATTCGCGGAAGCTTATCAAGTCCGCTTCGGTCACAGATGCCCTGTTACGGCGATGGCGACGCGACGGACGCCGCTGTTCTGAAGACGTATTGGAAGATGATGCCCTGGGACTCCCTTGAATTGGGTTGAAATGAAGAACCAGTCAGTTTAGTTAAAGACAGCTTGAAGTTTGGGCTTTGTTGTGGTGGTGGGATGTGCCAAGGGGAGCGCTAACCAACTGAAGAGCTTCTTCTCCTGCCCTGCCCAGCCTGATCGGACATTTTGTGCCTCCGCTCCGAAAACAAATCACACTAACGTTTTTTGGTAGCACCCAGATGTCAAGATAAAGAGTTGAGAGTGATTAGAGTACACAATTAGGGGAACTGGGTTCCATATGGATAGAGGGTGATGGCTGGTGGGAGGGTGAAGGTGGGTTGGTTTGATCTTTTCTAACTGTGACTGGCATCATCCCTCCTAATTGAGACAAGGAAGTCAGGTGCAGCAATTGTTCCTTCACTTCCAGATTAGGCAGCACTTGTTCTTGCCGATACTGAGCTGTTCTGACTGCCATGTGTTTGAATATTTAATTGTTTTGATCATGAGTCTGTTTGAACTACCCAGCAATCGATCATGCTAGTATCAAAAGTTTGACTTAGGTACCTAGGTAGCTATGGGCCCTTAATCAGCTTGGTTGGCTTTCATCTGGCTAGTTACCTGGGGATAAGCTTGGTAGAAAATTAGGAGCTAGGTAGGGGAAGTGTAGAGTGTAGGTTCTATCCTTACACCTACTAGGTAGTTAGATAAAACCAAGGAGATTTCCTGACAGATGGATACAAATATTCTAACTCTTAAAAAGAAAAAAGAAGAAGGGGTATTCATTGATCCCAGAAGTTGCAGGTTGTTCAAGACTGAAAAAATGAGGATAACTGGCCAAACAAACCCTATGCCAGGTCAAGTAGCTTTGCTAGTCTTTGCTCTGAATCAATTTGCGAGGTTTCTTCGGATCTCCTCGTAGAATTATGAGGCTGGAGTCGTTCAATTCTACTTGTGGCCTTTGCAAGTAGCATTCTCATCCGATCTAGCTCAGGGCCGAGTTGCCCATCTTTCGTCACAAGATTTGGCTGGATATTTGTTTGGGGTTCATTGAATGGCACCAATAACTCTGTTAATTGCGTGTATTGCGACAAAATGGCCTGTCGTTTCTTCTTTTCCGCATCTAACTTGATAAGTCGTTCCCGAAGTTCAGTATATCTAACCTGTGGTAAGTTGATGTGACACTATTGATGGGCTATACGCAAATATATATTCAAACATACCGTATCTGGTTTTCTTGGCTCGCCCCTGGCACATTCCAGTCTTCCGGTAGCTCATTGATATCCCTTAACGCGCTGTGTTAGCGTGGAGATAAAGAAGTGTCGCGTGATGTCTGAGGAACCTACTTGGATTGAGTCAAATCCAATTCTCTATCAATGCCGAGCGCTTGGGTATTCGATAAGTCCGACTCTGGATTTATAGAATCCCAATAGAGGCGATCAATTTGCTGAGAAACATGATGAATAGCTTGTGTTGAGAAGACAGCGCGGTTATGCTGCTTGAGCAATTGATTGACTATCGAAGAAATTAGAATCGGGACGACAAGAAGTATTTCTAAAAGTATAGATAATCGATGAAAGGGGTATTTACGTTTTTGCAATACGTCTTTTGTCGTTTTATCGTCTATGGCTTCTTCGACAATCGGTCCATATTCGCGCCAATCTGGCGACGGGTCAAGTGATGCAGATAAAATACGAATTTGGTCCCGAAGAAACGAAAGTTTTATCTCAGTAATAGTTCTTTGGTTTTCCATTTTCTTGCCATCTTCTCTATTATCCACAAAAATAAATAGAGCAAGAAGATGGTGTAGTTAACAACTTATTTATTTTGTTTGTTCTATTCAAGGATTCTAATTGCTAATATAAACACGAGAGTAAGGTTCGCGTCCCACGTGACTAAATTTTTGGTGGACCTCATCCTTCCATCCGCTCCACGGTTAACGAGTCTAGAGCATGGTGTGTCCATCCATGGCCAGACTAAAACTATTACTGGCTCCGTTGCTTAGCACTATCAATGTTATTATCCAAGGAATCAGTTGTCCTTGGTAGGATCTCACCCTCCTCCGTGTCCACCGTAGCCGCTCCTTGTGTTTTGATCGTCAGGAAGAAAACCAAAACAATACCTACTCCAGATACAGCGGTGGAAAGCCAATATGTTGAAAGATAAGGTTTGATTCGCTGGCTTGGGTTTGTATTCTCAATCGACATGTATACCGCCGTCGTCATCCCGAGACCGATATTCGAGCAGAGCTTGATTAAAGTGTTGAATATCCCACCTGCAAGAGACTGGTGAGATGGTGGCAAAGACGACATGACATACATCTAGAAAAATTTCATCAGTATCGATTTCGTGGAATATACATCAGAAGATAGAGAAAAGAAAGGGAGGAGGATTGAGTATACATTCACAACATTGAATTCGATATCCGCTCCAACGACGGAAAGGAGTAAACTTGGGAAGATAAATGCCCAATAGGACGCATGTTCGTTCATTAGCCCTACTATCAAGAAGGAGGCGGCGAATGAAACTGCCCCAATCCCCATGAGCAGTTTGTTGTTAACTTTATGGAGAATCAACCCTGCTATAATGTTGACGATGACACCATTAATGACTTGAGGTAGAAGCTGTACAGCTATCTCCAATGCATTCAGCTGCTTTATGCGTTGCATGTAGAGGGTGAGCCAGAATGACATAGCTGAAAATCCCATAAATCCAAGGCAGAGGGTGCTCACGAGCTATTTCCATATTGGGTCGACATGTTAGTTTATCCGCAGCCGTCTGATAATCATGTCTGGATATATAATCATGACTTACCAAGGTGAAGTTTCGATCTTTCCAAATGTGGAGAGGCATCAATGGGTACTCAGTTATCGATTGCCAATAAACGAATCCAACGATAAACATGATACCCAGTACCAAGAGAGCGATAACATAGTTAGTTTTCCAACCATTAGGAGCTTCTCCAGCGAGCCTTGAATAGCGATATAAAGTTGTTAGCTATACTTCATAATCGCGAGGTTGTTAGGATCTCTTACGTTAAGGAAGCCGAAAACAGACCAAGACCCGATACGATAAGGAGAGTTCCCGTGATATCGAATTTCTTCAAGGTTTCCCAGGTAAACTTTTCGCGAGGATGGGTGTCCTTTGGCACTGTCCAAATCGTCATGGCTGTGAAAAGCCCGTATATTCCTGCCAACGCCCAAAAGGCTGCACGCCAATTGTATAGATTGGAGGCAACTCCAGATATCATTGTACCACCCACGAATCCCAATGGATTGCCAGCACTAAAACAGGAGAATGCAATATTTTTTCTCTTCGAAGGTTTCTCATACGCTGCACCGAGAGCTCCCACTGCTGGTGGAACAACTGCAGCCGAACAGAGTCCAATAATGCCCGAAAAAATATCCATAAAGAGGGCATTTGGAGCGAATCCGGCCGCAATTAAAGCTGCTACAGAAGCTCCCATCGCCCCAATGAACATGGATTTTCGGCCAAATAAATCCGCCAGTTTTCCGAACGTCAGGAGGAACGCTCCACTACTTAATCTATTTTCTCAACTTGTTAGAGCACTCGACGCCGTAGTTCAAAGGGGCCTGACATGGAAGAACGTACGACGAGGCAGCGCTTATCCAGGTGATCTCTGCGGAAGTCATATTCAGGTCCTTTCCGATCGAGGCGGTGATGCCGGTAATTAAACCTTGGAAGAAAGCCGTTTGGCCAATGGCCATTGTTGTGGTTAAGACGAAGATGCATTCTTGCAGGGTGTTCGAGAAACATGCTGGCCGGTCGCTATTCGGTTTGATTGCTGTGGAATCTTCATTAGTTGGTAGCTTGGTGCCCACATCCTTCTCGGTCCCAACCATCTTCAACCGCGGTAATCTTTGTGTGCAATGGGGGAGAGTAGCTGATCACTAGCATATAGATTCTATTATGCCTCTGTGTCCCTACAGACTACATTGGGAAGAGTTGGTTGCCCCAATTGACGGGACCTCGAGATACAAAATCCTCCACCTGGCTAGTTCATTAGCTCACCATTTTATTGCTCCATAGTTACTTCGTACTGATGAGATCAACCATCAGATAAGACAACGCTTGGTCAGCATCGCGGCAGCAATTCCGCCAATCCGCTCTGAAGCGCCTAGTTAAGTATATTAGAGGGCAAATTTTAGTTCTACTCCGTATTACCATAGCTAAAGGCGTTAGTTAGTTAACTACTCCTAAACCCCTGAATAGCCCGACGTTAAGTACGAAGAGACTCTTAAGGCTTAAGAATAACTCGAGCCCTCCCCAGAGAATAAGAACAGCCACCAATCTACTCCCTCCGTAAGCCGAACATCTTTGGGACAAACCATAACTTCCTACCTCGGTAGTGATAACTAGGAATAAATAAATAACCTCCTAATATTAGATCAGTTTACGCGCCCAAGTAAATTACTATGTAAACCAATTACCAAACTAGTGTTTGCATTGGCGCCGGTATAAATACCTATTAACTAATTAATACCCAACCAAAAGAAGTGAATATGGATTGTGTTGAAACCCTTCATGCACCTTCATCATGCAGGAAGCTAGAATGAACTCGAATATACGCGCCGAAGATGAGGGTGAGAACCTCCCATCCATCAGTTATAAAAAGCCACCCAACGCCCGTCCTTTCTCCCTTCTGTCTTCCTCCTCACCATGCCACCCTCAGTTCTCTCCAAGCAGCGAAAGCATCCACGTTCTGAACACCAACCACCAAGCCCTCCACCAAAGAAACAGAAACCCTCCCCATCCAACTCCTGGGATAGCTTGTTCCAGCTTTGGTTGACCAAGAACGCATTAGCCGAGCTAGATCGAAGAAACGCGCGCAGAGAATGTTACCCATATCTCCCATACATACCACAACGACGGCCATTGACTCGAGCGCTTCATGCCAAGTTGAAGCAGCACAAACATGATACCCCCCGTGATCCGCTGCTTGGTCTTGCAACCGAGGATATTCAATCAATAAGGCAGTTTGCTAGGCGTGGAGGTCCCGATCCCGACCTAACAGATCTTAGATATGTATGTGTATCATTTGAAATAATATGCCCCATGCTAATTTTGCTCTAGCATCCCGAGCCAGTGCTTTCGGAAATGGCCCCATTCCTTTCTACTACTTCCCCTAGTAGGGAGACTCGTGGACGGAAGCGATCTGCTAGGTCGCCCCCAGGTTACCATATACCTCGCAAACCGAATACAAAGACTACAGCAACCACCACAGCCGACAAGAATTTCGAACAGATGCTGGTCGACCATGGTTACTATCCTACCAGGTATAGGCATCCTGATGGATGCAAGCTACCGTTGCCAAATAACTGGGCAGAACTACAGTCCAGAATACCTCGGCGAAGAGCTTCTCTTTCACCCTCAAGGTTTAGTGGTGATGATTTCGAGAGGTTTCAGGATACAGATTGGGAAGCCATCAAGAAATTTCAAGCATTGGCAAAGGTTATTCCGACTATAGAGGGTGGCAAATATAATAATAAGACTAAAGGAGAAGGGAAGGTATTTGGAAACTTGGATCCTCTGGTCGTATTTAATTCTAAGGATCAGCCCAGTGACGAGGATGAGAGTGATGATGACGCAACGCCCATGTTAGCACCAGCAAGACCAGACCTATTTTATGGCGCCCGCGCTGAGCAGTTGGACCACCCGATCAGGAAAGCGCTCTGCCACCAAATTATCCCGTCAAAGGATTTTGAACACGTGCTGCCGAACTTCTTCCTTGAAGTGGGGCCACAGGATGGATCATTTTTCACAGTCCCACGGAAAGCCCTTTATCATGGTGCGCTTGGGACTCGGGCTATGCATGCTCTACAGTCATACAAGCAGGAAGCGGTGACTTATGATTGCAATGCCCATACAATATCAGCAATATATCGTGGCGGGCAACTTGCATTCTATGCCCATCACATCATCCCCTCAACGAAACCAAGCAGGAAGACTGAGACTATCGTGACCCAGCTCAAAATGATGTCGATCACGAGCGATGCTGAGACGTTTCGACAAGGCGCCATCGCCTATCGCAACCTACGGGATTGGGCGGCAGAGTAGAGAGATAAATTGATTGAAGATGCGAATATGAGATGTTCAAATTCTCGATTAGAGAACCAGCCCACACCTAGACTAGGTACCGTGGATGAGACATCACTTCAGCCTGGGGTAGCCAGGCAGCGGAGCACATAGCGCAACTGAATGGCCAGGTATCGGAGCCCATGGCGCAACAGAATGGCCAGGTATCGGGCCTCACGCCGTGGAGTGGCTGGTTAACGAGCCCAATGCCACAACATGATGGAGTTAGTCATCCTGGTGCGCCATTGGAACCGTTGTGCATCAGCGATGAGGATTTTACACAAATTTTGCAGGATATTGATGCTTTGAAAGGTGGAGCTCAGGTGGAATGATTCCTGATATCCTATGGTAATTCAGGGGTTATAGAGTAATATCCTAATATTACGGGGAAGGCAATCTATGGAAGCTCGATGGGTGAAGTCTGGGACGGATCTCAATGCAGGGCAAGTAAGTAGCAATATATATATAAATTGGAATAATAGCCTTTCTTTTGTATTTTCAGTTTTAGTCATTCATATACATTTTTCTAGTTCTTTGTTCTTGACTTCAGTCTTTGGTCCCTTCTTCAACTACTACTTAAACATGTTAATATTACGGGAAGGCAATACCCGAAAATGGAGCATCGTAACAAACCAAAATACTAGGCCATTTGAATTATCTAGACTAGTTGCAGAAAAACTGGCATGAGTACGAAATCAAAGCACGACAGAGCAATTGTATCTTGGGAAGGGGGAATGGGGCCTAGCTTTGAGTTTAATAAGGACACCCAGACGGAACGCAGCTGCCTGGAGAGCTAACTATTAATATTTATCCAGCACCATTTGTCCATCTTCTCAGACTGGATGAACAGGACAAAGCAAGGTTATTTCTTTATGTGGCGCCATTCTAAGCAAGGTCAAGTGTTGATACCCAACCGCATTGCAATTAAAAATCTTGGTCACACTCACTGCGATCGTGGGTTAACCTCAAGAATGATTTGAACGAATAGGAAAACTTGTCAGATATTAGGAAGTGTTTCAGACGGTCCTAACGAATATATTTACGCACCGAAAATACCTCTTAATATTTCGTGGTTAAATATGCATTTGATTTGGTATTTGTGGATTTTGAACCACAGGAGTTGAAAGCATCGACTACCTAGGTCAACTACTAGACATAAAATATCATGGCCGAGTGAAAAATGGAGCGAGTTTATGACTGTTACTGGAGAATACTAAGCTATTAATTTTACAGCCAACGATTGAAAACTAATGGAGGGTTGGGTTTGCAGCAAATCGAAACTCCATGGCAAAGAAGCGGAAAAAATGGCTATGTACGCCTGAGCTATATCCCTTTGTTTCCTGCCAGCCTATGCTATCCAGAACCATACTTTTTCGATCCAATTCCTGGGCTTGATTTCAGGCCATTCCACCGCATCCATTGCGGCTTTCCCAGAGTGTATATCGCATTCTTCTGCTGGAACCCATCGTGGTCGTTTATAGACCTTCCAGAAAATTAGCAGTGAGAAGTAGATGGGGATCCCGATATATGCCGTCAGAAATTTGCGTACGCTCCACGGAGTGAACGCGTCGAATCCGTTGAAGACTATTATTATGACAAAAAAGACAAGAGTTACCCATGCAATATATGGTTGGAACGGCGATTTAAATATCAGTGTATTGCGATCGATGTTTTGCACCTTTAAGGCTTTGTGGAATTTGATATATGCCACCAAGACCGAGCACCAGGTGAAAAGAGATGCAATCGTTGTCAAATTCTGGAACCAGATAAACACGACGTTTGATCCCGTTGACGTGCACATGTATGTCAGGAGGGAAACAGAGGCCGTGATCAAAACACAGTATATTGGCACACCCCTATATTGGGACAAACAAAGGGTTAATTCAAAAATCAGGTTACTGACTGGGTGGAATCGTGGGGAATAGAAAACAAAATTACTTACTTCTTCGTGCATTGGAGGAGGAAACGAGGAGCCTGGCGGTTTTGTGCGAGCGCATACAAATATCGACTTCCGGTATATAGGAAGGCGTTGGCAGAAGAGGATGCGGATGATAAAATAACGGCGTTGATAATGGATGGAAGAACTGGAATGCTTGCTCGATTCATAGCAATAACCCATGGAGAGGCTGCAGCACCAGGCGCATTGGTTTCTTGAGCATTCAACAGTCGGGGATCGTTGTATGGAACCAACATTCCGATGAAGAGAGCACCCAAGACATAAAAAAAGAGAATTCGCCAAAAGGTCCTTCGAATTGCTTTGGGGATGTTTCGTCGTGGATTTGCGGCTTCTCCTGCGGCACAGGCAACGGTCTCCACGCCAGCGAACGAGAATGCAGCATTGACAAGAGTCGAAAAGAAACCGAGAAATCGACCTGTCGAACCTGTTGAAACGTACTCCTTCATTGCACCAGGATTATTCCAGTATCGGAAACCTCTTCTATCACGGTCAGGACCTCCACCAAGATCGATAATTAAAGATAAGATCAGCAACCCAACAATAGTGATGATCTTGATACTAGCAAAGATAAATTCTGCTTCACCGTAAATCGAAACCGCGATGACGTTCAAACACAGCACCACCACAATGACGATGGTGATCCAGGCGGCGACATTAACACCTACTGCTCCTTCCCAGTATTGAATGACGACAGCGGCGGCAGCGATTTCAACACAAAGGACGATAGCACATTGATACCAGATCTATAGGCTATGTTAATTTCCTGGTGGCGACCGAGATGGCGTTTCGAATTTTGAACAATTTTCTGGTTGAAGTACTTACATTCCAACCAACGGCAAACCCAACAGCATCGTCGACGTATCTAGCGCAGAACTGAGGAATTGCACCGGGAAGCGGGAGCCATGTTGCCATTTCACCAAGAGACATCATCTACCAGGTGTTTCCTTTCGAATTAGACAAGCATATTCCACAGATGGCGGGTTAAGCTCTTTGTGGACGCACTCACCATACCAAAGATGGCGATACCAGTCAAGGTATATCCAAGAAGCAAACTGAGAGGACCCGCCTGAGTGAGTGCTCGACCAATTCCCAAGAACAGTCCAGTACCAATGGTTCCGCCTAAGGCAATGAATTGAATGTGTCGAGACTTTAACCTGTTGTGAAATATCGACTTAGATGTGCACCATTCCAAACGATATGGTATCCAATCAAGCTTACTCTCGGGCTACATAGCCATATTTGGCGGCGGCATCAGCATCACCATATAAATCAGTAGCCTCGCCATATCGTATTCCTTTGGTATCAAGTGATTTGTCGTTGTTAGCATACAGAGGAGTCTCCTTCGGTTCATTCGTGGTGTTTTCAGCTTTCTCCATCTTGTCCGTGGTAACCTAGCAATTCTATTCTCGGAATAGAAGCCAGGTCTAAGTGGGAAGATATGATCCTAAAACTTCAAGCTCCTGGGTGTCAATTGACAACAGAGCTGGAGCTATGAGTTGCCAACCCCGAATGACAATGCGCGAGGCTATAGGGAAAGGGTAAAAAAAGAAAGGAAGGAAAAATATTAAAGGAATAAATATTCCAAGGATGAGATGGAACAGGATCCCGTGCAATCTTATATAGGGAGCACAAGTGCGGAATAAAAAGTAGAGTCGAGAAGGGATATCTACGGCATAAAAGGGTATCAACGAAAGGGAACTAGGGCAAACACGCGATGAGACCATGAGCGGTCGAGATCTTCCCCTCTTTCCCCCTTTTCGAGACCATGTTATTTTTGTAAGCATGCCGACGTTCTGCGCATGATGGAGGATGCATCCATATTACTACCTTATTGGAACAACTGGTGCCGAAGCCCAAGCATTCGTGTGACAGGCATCGAATTGCCCGGGGGGTGTCAAGCGTTTTGAATGCCACCACATAGGCATTTACCTGATGCATGTGAAGGGAAAAGCAAAAAAAAAAGTCAGACTATTATCCGTTACCCTTGCCTAAGGCTTTGCTACGAAGCGACCCTATACGGCTTAAGCTGCTCCCGCGGCTGAACGATATTTCCAAACTGCATGATGCTGGACACAAAAAACCAAAACCAAGAAAAAAAATCTCTCTACTTTTACGAGAGAATGGATAAAATTAGAAAAGTGGCAGCTGCCGAGAACTCCTCAATCTCAGTCCAGGTTTAATTCCGGCGGAGAGAAGTCAAAACAGAATATCATCCGCTGATCAGAGTGAGAGTGGTCCCACCCCGTTTCCTTCTCTCCACCAGTGCCGTTGTAAAATTAATTGTATAATGAGCTTGTTGGACTTAAAACCAAGTTCAATGTGGCAATCTCCTCAGACTTCATGGGTGATCAATCAATTAGTTATATCTGGGCGCAGAGAGGTTCACAGGCGTTACACTCCAGCGACATGGCAAGGCCCTTCCGCAACAATGACCCTAGCTCCAGCAGCACCGACCCATGCCGAATCCATTTCACTGTCAGGGATTAATCGAATGGTAAGATATCATCAATACACAGAGTCCCAGGATACAGCGCACATACCGCTATAGATCTGTACAATAGCCAGGAAAAAGCAGCGGACTTATTCAACCTACTCCGTCTGATATTTCATTCACTTGGCTCTCCCCTTCTCACTCGGTTCCGTTTGAGAATGAACTATATAGTTCCACAATATGATATGTCCCGCAGACAAGACCTAGAAACTCTTTTCTTTTTCCCTGTCTTCGTACTCGTCATATCGTTGGACAAGAGCTGAAGACATTTTAAGATTATTTGCTAAACCGCACCAGTGAATTCTGCGCATGACTATTCGAAAAAGCCGGCGATATTTTCCAGAACCGGGAATGTTCTCGAACTACTTTCACAGTGTTTATCACCAGGTATAGCTCAGGGGATATGATAGGTACAGTACCGCCAGTCGAGGAGTGTATCTGGAACAGAGGGTAATTAGGATAATTCGATGCCTGAGACATCCACCTTAAATCTCATTCTAAAAGACTTGACTTTTTTTAAACCCACTTAATTCTTGAGTGATCCTCAACTAACTTAATTGATTTGTTAGCTAGTAAATTAGATTGGAAGTAAATAAGTCGGCTGTTCGCCTGCTCAAAGTACTCCGTATACTACATACGGAGTATCTGTGGAGAATACAACCTGGTTTCCTCACTTGGCGTTGTCGTTAAGAGTTTCATGAGGAAAATCGTCTACTTGAGAGGAAGATAGTCAAAAGCTTGATTGCACGCCAAACTTCAGTGTGCTCGAATTCACTGGATGAACAACTCTGCAGACTCTTTCCCTCAAACTCGCTGGTTGGTAAACAGCCAGTTATGGTACATTTATATCCCCAGTATGGCCGAAGCGTGAAATTCACTGAAATGAGTTCGAGTCTGGAACGAATCGATGAAGCCGTGTTTTGGATACAGCAATACGGTTTTAAGGTCAGTTAGACTTTTGCGTTGCATGGCCATGGAATGGCTTGACGGCGCGGACCCCTCCCTCTCTCGACTTCCCATCCATATACGCTGCTCCAGATACATACTAGTATACACGCAGGGGCTCTCGTATAAGTATCCTGAGTTGCGGGGGAAAGCATGCAACAAGCTTGCGAGGCAGCTGGGGTTTGGATGCATTAAAGAACAACTTATGAGAAATAATATCCTCCCACGTTTCCATCCTCTTCGGTCAACCCTTGTCGTTTGACCAACCCCCTGTTTAATGGCGAATGCTATCTGTTGCACAGAGTCTCCTAAGGACGCATTAATAGGATATTTTCTACGCACCGGCCCTTTCCACTCGCTGTATGGTAGATGGTAGCGTTTCATCTTTCCCGTCGATCAATCATCAGCCCTCATAGTCATTCTGCATGCTCAGGCCAAACTCAATGCCGTTTCTGACTATCATTCAACTCGATACGAGCTTCCCAGCTAAATTTAGGTTGGAGCCAGATCTCGACTAGCAGACCTTTTGTGCGCGTCTTCCATGCCGAAGGTTTCAGGATTCTTCTTCACCTCGTATATCTGTCACGGCTGCAAAAAAAAAAGAAATAGAAAAAGAAAAACGAACGAACCTTCTATTCTTCTGCATGTCATTTTTCTAAGAATAGATATCGGCTCGATACTTTCGAGTACATCTGGGCCACAGAGACGGGCTTATATTATATAGCTCTCGTGGCCGGGATCGGAGAGACGTATGTACAACAGACTTTGTGTACCCTACTGCGGAGGACACCGTCGCTAGAAGATCCCATATCAGTAGAGCCAACGAATACGCTACCCGTCCCGCATAGATGCAACTGCATGACCTGATCTATCTCCTCGGCTGGCTAAAAGGACCAATCCAGCATCACAATTCATTATTTTACTGGCTTGACTCTATCAATGATGAAATACGAGAAAAAAAAACAAATGCATATCAATGAACGTCTAGCGGATGAGGCCATCGGGACTTGACATATCGACTATTCCACTTCCATTGGATTGTTAGTTCCCTGGTCGAGGGTATGGTGTCAATCCTTGTTTTTGGTGGAATGGAGCGATTATCATTACAAATTCCCGAGAACTGAGACTTCACCTC
This sequence comes from Myotisia sp. PD_48, assembly GCA_032988175.1. Lineage (NCBI taxonomy): Eukaryota > Fungi > Ascomycota > Eurotiomycetes > Onygenales > Myotisia > Myotisia sp. PD_48. The sequence goes on along the minus strand of JANTQB010000037.1, from coordinate 83,892 downwards.
TATATTTATATGTGGAACTGTCCGTTTGCGGGGTTGAACATGTCGAATTTGTGAGGCATAGCTAAACAATTATTCCTTATTCTCTGTGTGATGGGGCTTCCACGAAAGGTGACGGCTGTTTGATAGTATTATCTGCTAATACTTCTTCTACTAATAACAATAGTAATACCGCTTTGATGATATAGAGGCTGGCACTTGATACAACGACCCATTCTCCTAGCTTGCTCTAGAAGTTGCGATTCATGTCAAATTACACAACCCGAGGGAAAGAGGAGTTGTGAACCTTTTTTTCCATTATTTTTTACCTTCTTGGGCTTTAAAAAATACGCCGAAAATCTCTAGACTTATCCTATACCGAAGAACATATATACCCTCCTCACTCCCCTGGTGCAGCACAAACAGATTGCAGCTGCCTAACAGTGGTTAATAGTGTCGATAGCCAGCTTGCAGTTGCCCTTGCCATAGATTCTGCAGCCACGTTTACTGGGCTTATCCAACCATCCCCTGTTCACTAGTTAAGGTCATATACCCGGCGGGCCACCTTTAACAAATCAGCCACGGTTCCCGCTGGGAACTTCGGTTTCATCATTCCTAAAAAAAAATATGTAGGTTTTCATGCATATTCCTTAATGGAATCATGGTTATTGAAAGTCAGAGGAACTTAATCTCCGGGGCATTCATCCGTGCATGACCTATAGCAGTTCTTATTAATGTCAGCCCCGTTACCACAGACATGTGGCCCCGAGCAATTCAATCCTCTAGCTAAAGATTGAAGAAGGAGAAATTGAGACTGGGATGAGAAAAAGATAGAAGGTTATCCTTAGCTGCCAGGGTTGGAGGCAATGAATTGTTATCGTCTGGAAAATGATTCATATCTTATTGGATCCAGCATAATTGAGAAACCAGGGAGATACAATGGCGCCTGTTTATAGATAACTAATTTCCAATTAGTTTAAGTTGCCTACATCATCACTCTATCGAGCATATAAACCAAATGGCCACTGATATATAGAGAGGTAGGAATTAGATATCTTGATCATACCTTACGATGCCTCAATATCATCACCATTCCCTCGCCTGCTTTCTTCTGATAATTCTGGATTGCAGCTGAACTTGAGAATGGCGGTTTAAATTCCCTAAGGCTTCAGAATGGAAGAAGTTCTCCGTATTGGATTCGCATCCAAAGCAACGGACGCATCTAAACTAAATTTATTATGCTACACCTTTTTCCCTGATTGTCCTTTAATCATCGTGAAGTATTAAAGTCTAGCTTGTTGAACCGACTTGATCTGTTGTATACGTTGGCGGCTGAGTAATCGGGGGGAGCTTGGCCACGTTGAATGGAAAGAAACGCCAGCAACAACGCCATCCGGACACAAAGTACCAGGCACAAGATAACAAACAGCTTAAGCATTGACAGTTAGCGATCAATTTCATAGGAAGTGCAGATACTAATCCAGAGAACTATACACCACAATGGATCCTTTCTCCTCCGAAGGAGGTCTGTACTAACCCCCTCCCAAACCTCCCTCCTGGAAGCCGTATTTACTAACTAATATTAACTCCGCTAGAGCTCTTCAGCATTCAGAATGCCTTCTACCAAGGTACATATCAAGAAGCGATCGATTTCGATACCTCGTCCGTTTCCAAAGAAAACATCACCGCTGCCAAAGTGCTGCAATATCGCGCCAAAATCGCAATCGGCCAGTCCAAAGAAGTACTAGATGAAATAAAGAGCAAAGCTGGAGAGACACCCGCCTTCGCTGCCGTCCAAGCCTTAGCACTACACGCATCTGGTAGTCAGGAAGAAGCATTAAAATTAGCCGAAGACCTTGCCGCAAATTCTACGGATGACCCAACTGTACAGATTCTAGCCGCGACAGTATTACAAGCCCAAGGCAAGACCGAAGAAGCGCTTGCACTATTATCGAATCACCAAGGGAATCTTGAGGCGTGAGTGCGGGGTCCCATGAATATATTGTAGACTGGCAACTAATATGCACGCCAATAGTGTCGCCCTGATTGTCCAGATACACTTGCAGAATAACAAGACCAACCTAGCCTTGAAAGAAGTACAAGCTGCTCGAAGATGGGCGCAGGATTCCTTACTTGTGAACATAGCCGAGTCGTGGGTAGGCTTGCGAGTGGTATGTTTTACCGTTTATTTCCATTCTTCCTTAACCAGTTTGCACCACATACTAACATCGTACCCTTTCTTTTTTATTCACAGGGCGGCGAGAAATACCAATCCGCATTCTACGTCTACGAGGAGCTTGCGTCCGTACCTAGCACATCCTCCGCGGTCTCGGCTGTTGGACAAGCCGTGGCAGAACTACATTTAGGCCGTTTGGACGAAGCCGAAGCTGCTCTTCAGTCCGCCGTTGAAAAATACCCCGAGGATGCCCAAGCAATTGCCAATTCAATTGTGTACTACGTTATTGCCGGGAAAGATAGTCAAGAACTCACCTCGTATGGCCTTGCCCCTTCTTTCCGCTGCTTTTTTACTATTTCGCCGTGCTACTCTAACCGCTCCCCTTTTGAATAGGAAATTGAAGAGCATCCAACCTACCCATCCTCTGCTTACAGACCTAGAAGAAAAGTCCTCCCTTTTCGATACTGCTGCAGCAAAATATTCCCCCAAGGTATCCTCATAGGTCATAGATAGATAAACAGACATATACGGCCGATTCAACGAAATTGATGATCCTTCAATATTTCACCTCTTGCATCCTAGATCTCACATTTCACAATAGGTTCTCTAGTGAGTACGAGGGGGTTTTACATTACACGAAAGCAAAAAAGCCAATTTGATAAGATAATCATATACTTTAGGAGATAAAATTAATACTATGTATGGTATGGTACGTAAATATTCAATCGCGGAGGATATAGTGAACCGTAATTCTGATGGGAGGCATATTTAGAGCCTGGCGGAGAGCCATGACTTCCATCCCTTAGTGGTCTGCCCCTCTGTGAAGTCACCCAACATGCGGCTGATGATAGGGCCAACATGTGGCTCATCCTGGCCAACGATATAAGTTGTATTTGGCACAGCAGCCTATATAAAAATATTAACTCCATTCACACCGAGAGATTTTGATATATAAAAGACATACCTTGAACTTCTCGACGAATTCATTAATACACGAGAGCAAAATCTCATCTGATCCAGCAAGAATGAGAACACTGTTGGCTTTAGCGTCTTTCCACCATTCGGCAGGTGCAAGAAGGGGTTGGTTATAGTTATCCGGCTTCTGGCCGGCGAGATATGCGTCCGACCAGATTGTAGCAGAGTGCGAGGTGATCATATCCTTATTCTGATTTTCCTTGACGGACGGGAAGTCCTGCGAGAACGAAACCCATGGGGCAATAGTAAATGCACCTGCCAATGGGGAGGAGACTTCCAATGGCTGAATAGCCTCGTGGGGGTGAGAAAGATGTGCCAATGTGGATAATGTCAAGTTGCCTCCAGCGGAATCACCACCAATAATGACGTTCTGGGGCTCGCGGTCAGTCTTCTGGAGGATATAGCGCAGTGCTTCGACGGATTGTCTCATCTGGGTGGGATAAACCGCGTGAGGGGTCAGGGTGTAGGTAAGGAAGAAAACTGCGACATCCTTTCCATCGGCGTTTAGTTCATCCATGATGTCTGAAAGGAGGTGGAAGTAGGCTAGATTCGCTGATACAGCAAATCCTCCTCCTAGTGCATTGAAATGTTTATGTTAGATCATACATAATGGATGTATAGGGAGGGATACATGAAGGAGGCCTTATCCTACCGTGGTAGTAAATTAAGACATTCTTTGCGTCCTTGTTTCCTATCCAATGGCCTTGTGCGCCGTGGTCCAGCTGGACGGTCTGGGCTGGGAATCCCTTTGTCTTTGCAAAGGTTTCATACACCTGGTTGGTAGAGGGGTTGAGATACCTGGTAGTAGAGGTGAGCCAATCGAAAAACTAAAAGAGCGGAAGGAAAAAAAAAAGCATTATTAGTTAATAGCAACTTACTGGTTTTGTCTAATTGAAAGACGCCAGAGCATTCTGCGAATCACTGCATAATGGATGTGTTTTCCATAGTATCTGGCGCCGCTCTTTCCGCGGAAAATACCAGCGATAGCAGCATAAACAGCTGCAGCAACCAACGAAAGATTAGCTGGGATGAGATCCAGCCTCTCGAAGAAGGTGAGCTTTGGGGGAAAGCTGTTGGTGGCCATGATTATTGGATTTATCTCGGTTCAACCCGTTTATTATTAGTTAATTGCGGGCTGCTAACTAATTTATGGAGATCGAGGAAGTTTGCTTCTATCCCACCGTGACACAATCCTGCTGGCGATGGTCACATAAACGGGTGATAAAAAGGAATTGACGACGGAAATGTCGACTTCACCCGGCGTCCCCATCCTTATAGGCTCGATGAAGAAGCGGGGATGATCCATCACTTTTGGCGCGGTCCAATTTATGAGGAATTCACAATTCACAAAGTGACTGCGGTTACGGTTAGCCGAACATGCCATGCCGGCTTTATTGCTCTAGGTATTATTCCAGGGCATTGCTTGGGTCTCGATCGCATTGTGGGGACCCCAAGTCCCTAAAGGGACTCGATTCCTGGAGGTTTGGAGAATGTTTAGCCGGTCGGAGAGTGAGAGGCCAAGATGCATGCATCCACTACTAGTTAGTTATCTCCGCATTTTCCCAACCATCCCCGCCGTTCCAGTTTTCGAACTCCAGAGGAGCTAGGAACCATGGGAGCTAAGCTAAGCCAGGTTTACGAACTATTAACTATAGATAGATAGATAGATAGATAGATAGCATATTTATATATACGGAGTAGATAACACAGATTATGAGCTAGTTGATGTCAAATTCGGTTGCAAAATAGCTATATGATGGGCAGTTCATAATATCGTTATCAAGTTTCGTAAAATGATCTTGTCATGTATTCAAAGCCTTAGGCTCTCCCAAGATTTGTTGTCCCTTCCATGCGTCAAGGTAATGGCAGCTCACAGAATGCCTTAAAGGTCGTAAAAGGTGTAGTTGTATCATCAGTCGCAGTGCTCTCAAGGACGCATTGAGCAGTTGATCCAACAAAATAAACATGACCTGGTTCAACTTCAAAGCTTTTGGCCGGCCCCACACTGATCCTGCCCTTGCCACTGGTACACAGAATAATACTCGGCCCGGCAATGGCCTCGAACGTTGCCTTGGAACCAGAGCTGTTCAAATCGGTCTTGATAACACTAAATTCTTCGATCGGTGGATCGTATAGTAAGGAAGATGATCCACTAGTGTATGCAATATGGTTCAAATTCATATATGGATAATCGGTCGGCGTCATCTTCTGTTCTTCAATGGGCGCATATGAATATGTAAGCATATCGGTGAGGGTGGACACATCCTTAAACTTAGGGGTGAACCCGGCGCGGACCACGTTATCGGAAGCCGCCATGCATTCGATGATATCCCCACTGATGTATGCGTGGATGTCATCTGCTTTCAAAAACATAGCTTCACCAGGATTGAGTTTGATGAAGTTGAGAAAGAAAAGAACAAAGAGGCCGATATCGTTGGGGAACTGCCCATTCAAGCGGATTACCAGTGCAGCCAGTTCAGAGGGGCTGGAGGGGTTTGTAGATGGAGATGCGTCGGAGGTTGCAAAAGTATCGGGCGAGGCCTGTGCTGCAGCGGTGAGTTTTTCTGTAGCACGCGCAATATCCTCTTGCGAGGATTGCATTAGTTTCGTGAACACCGTTCGGAGTGCAGCTTTATTGTCTTTTGTCTGAGCCTCCGCAGCTGAGTCTTCCTGGCCTTGGACGGCTGTCTCGAACTCTGCAGCAGCTTGTTCGCCTATTAGTTCGCGTAGAGGTTGTACCGCGCGAAGAAAGTGGACGATTTCAGCCAATGGTCGAAACCCGCAAAGTCCTTCAAATGGAGTAATGGCGATTGTCATTTCCGGCTTGTGGTTGTCATCTTAAGGTAACCCATGGTCAACATTACTTGCATAAAACAAATAAAAAAAAGGATAGAACAAGACAAAATAAGTTCGGTTGGTAAGAGAACTGATTGCTTACCTGGATAATTTTTGGGGTCTCTTGCATGTAAAAGGGCAGCGAGTTTCTTGTTAGGATGGGCCTGTATACTGAGAGCTTTTCGAATTGAAAGGACTTTGAAAAGGAAAGGTAGTTTTCCTCCATAACGATCTACGATTTCCTGCGACATCAAGGCGATATTGGTCTGCACCATGTCTAACAATGTCCGCTGGGTTTCGACGTCCTTGGATGGCAAGGAAGGGTGTGTGCCCATCCATAACTAAACATCATCAGAAGTCAGTCCAGCTGGAACCAGGTTTAGGTCAAGGAATTCATCAATAGCTCACCTCCGCATATGGTTTTTCAGACTGGACAGAGAAGTCCTCTGCTGGGGTTGCAGCTGCGAATTGTGCGGCAGCGGATTCCTCCCCAAGCTTTCCTGCGAACGAGTTCAGCAATTGACAAGAACGAAGAGAGGTATGGCAGGGTTGTTATCAAGTACCCCAGTCATAGCTATTGACTTCTAGATAATTAGAAGGAAACAGTTAGTGGGTTGTGTTGTCCAGTTGCTCTTTCGTTATGGAGGGGAAGCAGGGAAGCGACACTCACCACACTGAAGTCGAAAGAGCGGAACTTGCATTCTGAGAACTCTTCAGACGTGCAATGCGAAAAAAAGGCGAACAAGATAATACGGTGATCGGAATTCTCTACAGAGGATTGAGCGATTCAAGATATCCTGTGAATTATCGAGCAAGCTCTCAAGCCAACATTGACTGACGTGGTGTGTGAGATGGACAACAAGGACACTCCCCAGCCACAGGCTCCACAGCGCGAGGACGATGCGACAAGGGGGAGCGAGAAGACGTGCTACAGCGTCAAAAGGCAGATCAGCTATAATATTAACAAGAGAAAGCGAACTTCCTCGTCGCAGTCACTCCCCGACGTTGCCAACCTCAATGTCGATGCTGGTGCCAATGCCAATGATGACGACGATCTCAACCAGTATCCTGCGATAGAGCACCCCAAAACTCAAACCCAGCACAGAACGGGGTTAAACGTCGATGGCGACCGTGGTTCTACTTTGCCAGTTTGTAATATTAGTACCTCGAATACCAGCCTTCCCCGCGCTCCTCGCACTCCTCGCACTCCTCGTACCACCAAGGGCACTGCTACTGCTGCTTTGAATATACCGTTTTCTACTATTAGAAGCACACGAAGCTCAAAGCCACAACTGTTTACCTCGCACGAGTGGGAAGCCATCCATATCGAAAGATCAAAGAACCTAGATATTTCCCCCCAAACCCCATTAGCTTCCGGCGCCATGTCAAGGAACCGCCCTAGAGGCCCCCCGACTACGAGGGAAAATGGCCTACCGGCTGATGAAGAAGTCGAGATGTGGAATAAGATCCGTCAAGATGTTCTGAAAGCCAAAGAGAAAAATGACAAACAGAAAACAGTAGGACAACAGATCGCTACATTGAATGAGAAAATAGCAAAGAACGGAAATAGTGAGTACTTTTTTTTATTATCTACCATTTTGACTATATCGTTTATTGTTTCTTTTTCGCTCTTCTATATCAGCAGAGTCCTCCTAACAAATCTATACAGGGCCATCGCTAGCGGAGATTGACCAACTCGACCAACTTCATCGGCAGCAGTTGAAGTTGGCCGAAGAGGAGAAAGCGATTCTCCAAGAGGAACCTGCCGATGTTCTCAAAAACCTAGGGATATTGATTGCACTACGTTCCGCATCCGAAGCAGATCCTCAAGCTCGATCGTTGATGTCTTCAAAACCTCGAAAACGAAAGGGTGACATGGAAACAACGACCGATTCGCCTGCAGCCTCAGTGTCTGGAGTTTCCGACAAGCTCAATCGCATCAAGAACACACAACGGAGTACGAGTGCTTCTAGTAGCCAAGCACGAGAAAGCCTGGCCACGAAAGCAGACGATGATGGCAGCAGAGGAACGGCAGCGGAAAGAACTGGTCAGTTTTACAAGGGTGCCGAGGTGGTCTATAAGCACAATAAAAAGCAAGGCGCAGAAGGAGAAGGAATCCAATGCATCATCAAAAACATCACTGGAGATGGGAGCAAAAGACGGTCGGTTTAGCCGTTTCCACACACCCTTTCGCATTCGCCCAATTTTCTTTCTTGCTTTTTTTCTTTTTTTCTTTTTTCTTTCCTTTCCTTTTCTTTTCTTTTCTTTTCTTTTTTCCTCCTGTTTTTTGAAACTAAAAGCACGATTCTAATCCCGATTTTCTAGCTACGACGTCCAAGACCCTGAACCAAACGAAAACGGTGAGGAAGGTGCAGTATATAAAACAACAGCGGTATCTTTAATCCCTATTCCACGACCTGGTACTCCGCTCCCGCAATTTCAGCCCGGCAAGCAGGTTCTAGCGCGATATCCAGACACCACTACCTTCTATCGGGCTGAGGTTATGGGCTCGAAAAAAGACGTATATAGACTTAAGTTTGAAGGTGAGGAGGATGACAAGGAGATGGATGTCGACCGCCGGTTTGTCCTAGACATCCATTCCAAATGAGTCTCCCTTCTCTCTGCCTGTCAGTCCTTTTTCTGTATTTTTGTCTATTTCTCTGATGTTGCTATCTTTTTGTTTCAATTTTTTTTATTTTTATTTTTGACGAAGAGTTCCTCTATATGTGGACAGACAGGCGCATTGGGGGTTGTTTGGCGTCTCCAAGGAATAAGAAGTTACGGGGGAGTTTTGGGCTGCTTATTCTGTCTATTAACTAACTAGTCTATTTATAATGCTTTATCCTGGTGTATTCCAACTGGCATCATCGTGTTCATCGTGTTCATCATGCTTAGAGATACATGATTAATTCCGTTCTCCGTGTGGCTCTGGATTACTCAGCCGGGCCGGCCGAGGTCAACGTTTTTGCCCGCCAGACTCGGGCGAGGCAAACCAGCTCCGACAGCGAGGAACAGACTTATAACATTCAATCAGTGGTGTTGTCGTGCCTCATCTCTACATGTTCATCTCTTTACAACCTCACAATGGCTGGATATACCCACGACTCCCTACCATACCTCTCGCCCAGGCCTATCCACCCGCAAAAGCGGGTGCTGGAATATGGCCTAACTAACGAGTCACCTCCAACCAGCGTACCAGTCTCTACCAGTGAGAGCCGAGCTAGAGAACATGAAGCTGACCACGATGCTGCGACAGCTATCAGCAATCGCGCGAGCAGCTATACTGAATCGTCTGCGACTCCCGCCCTACCTACATCCATCATATCCCCCGCATTCACCCCTCCTTCCACCCCAGGTGGCACCAGCCAATTCCCTCCCAACACCAGCATAACGGAAAGGCCGTCACATTCAAAACCTCCAAAACTACTCCCTCGCCTTCCAAAAGTGGAATGCATTGTTCGCGCTCGCATTCCCACGACAAGTGGCGCCGAAATGTTCCTCCACCTGTACCAGAACGACGCCGATAATAAAGAACATTTAGCAATTGTGTTTGGGAATTCGATTCGGAGCCGTAGTTTGGATCGAGTTAGGGAAGGCGAAACGGAAATGGATCGGATGATTAGGGGAGCTTATATTGGTAGATTACGTCCTGGGCGGATGAGTAGTCGATATGACGAGGCCGAGGCAACACCAGAATCCAACTTAAATAATCACTCGAACATCCCGAGTTCTACGGATGAATCTATATCTACATCTACGCCGTCGGCAATTCCCTCCTCTTCAACAGATCCGCCATTAGTACGAATACATTCGGAGTGTTATACTGGTGAAACCGCATGGTCTGCTCGGTGCGACTGTGGCGAGCAGCTCGATGAGGCAGCTCGATTAATGTCAGAGACTACATCGGCCTCAACAGCACCAGGTGGTGTAATTGTCTACTTACGTCAGGAAGGACGGGGAATTGGACTCGGAGAAAAACTTAAAGCATATAATTTACAAGATCTCGGTTCAGATACCGTCGAAGCGAATCTTCTTCTTCGACATCCGGCGGATGCACGTAGTTATGGTCTTGCAACAGCCATGCTGGTTGATTTAGGCCTTGGGGCAGATGCTTCAGATGCTGGAATTCGGCTCCTAACAAATAACCCCGATAAGATTGCTGCGGTGGAAGGTCCGAACCGAGAAATTGTTGTTAAAGAAAGGGCTCCAATGGTGCCGATAGCTTGGAGGACCGGAGGAACGAAGGGAATAAAGAGTACGGAGATCGAAGGATATCTTCAGACTAAGGTGAGTGATTATACTGTCTAATTACTTGGCTTACTATTTTCTTTCTTTGGCATTGGGTCTAATTTTGTCGAACAGATAGGAAAAATGGGCCATTTGCTTGGATGAAACCGACCCTGGAGCCATTCTCAACACTATCTTATATAACCATTTACCCAATAGATCCCTTTTTCCAAAACGACAAATACGTCATTCAAAGCGACACTATATTTGACACATTGTGTTGGTCCTTTAGGCCTTTTCAATTCTCCTTTTCTTTTTTTGCTTTTCTACTTTATATATCCTTACGAGCGTACTCAAGTGCTTCCAGTCATACATGTATAAATCAGATGCATTCAGTGTCTTGTATATATCTATCTTGAAATCCAACAATTTCAATTATGTCTCATAACCAACAATTGGATTTATTTCCTCGCACACGCAAAGAACAGCTGCTTGTCACCACCAAACCTTCCTGGCATGGGTATCTTCCCTTGCATCAAAGAATACTCAAAATCATGATAGCCTGACTGGCTCATCATATTCTCTAGTTCATCCTTCGTGAACCCACTATGGGCTATGGTACGTGCAGCTGGATCCTCGACTTTGGACAAGTCAAGGTCTGAATGGGGATCAATCTCAATGTCAATAACAAGCAGGGTCCCTCCAGGAGCTAGTCGTTCGAAGGCATGATTGATAAAGAGCTGCGGCTCGGAGAGATGGTGCAAGGCCATGGAAATGACAATAAAGTCGAAATTGAAGAACTCTTCCTGTGCCATGGAAGGGGAAGCCTCATTACCGCTAAGACTACCCTGCACAGCATAAAGCTTCTCTTCAGGGAACCCTTCTGCTCGAGCTTTCATGTTGAACTGCTCGATCATCCGCTCGGCAACATCGACACCGATGCATTTCGAGAAGTACGAAGTGAAGAACTGGGCGGTGTTTAGGGAACCGTAAGCTTTTGTTTTTGCTATCGGATTAAGAATAAGGTGAAATTGAGGACTGAGACCTACTCGAGATATATAGCCCTCACCACAGGCATAATCCATGAATTTTGCCTTGGTCTGACCCTCTTGGACTCCTAACCACGAGAGGTTCTTTTTCAAATGGTCGAGAGTCATTCGCTGGGCTTCCAGAACATACTCCTGCTTGAAAACGGTATCCGCTGCAGAGCTAATAAGGATAGTCAGCATAGATCTAGTTAGTTATTGATATGGCTGGGTTCAGAGTAGTCCGCATACCTCCAATACTTTTCGTTGGCCTCAGTATGGGCTGAGTTGTTACAAGCGTGGGCTGCCATGGTATATTGTTAAAGATTGGGCTGAAGTGAAATTGAGAGAAGCTGTTGGATTTGTTGATGAATTGAAAGAGATGAATATGGGAAAATATGCTGCTATTTATATTTTTTTATAGATGGTATTCTCTCCCCTGATACCCCTGGCTGTCCATACTCAACTCAACTGGTATGGGATCGCGGAAACTTTACAAAAATGTCTCCGAGAAGATATTATACTTCCCCTGCATGGTCCAATCGATTGGCTATGGCATTATTAATACACTCGGCCTAGAGAGCAGCTCTATTTAATCAGTTCTTATTACGGATTGCTCAACGGGATAGTTATCGTGGAGCAACAGGAAGTGCCAGGTGACGTTCCGCCCCGCGTAGCGTATCCTCTACTTGGAAGAGTTGAACTGAGAAATATACCCCGTAAAGACAAACAGGCTCTCATTGGGTATCCTGTGATCAAAATTAAAGGAAATAATAGTAGTGAAGTCATCCATAGATTTGGATGTTGAAAGTTGACGTAAAATGATGCATGTCAGCCCTACATAGTTAGGCCTTATGGAATGCATGCTCATGATTCAAACTTCAGGGATACGAGCTGTGGGTTGGACGCCCCAATTGAACATTTCGCCAGACCTTCAACTTCAGCATCAGCCGTATATATATCTATCTAGATAGATAGATAGAGGGATGGATATATGTAGATGGTTATTACTATACGAAGCAGTGAGGGGCGATTGGCCCCACAGGGAGAGAGCATTGTCTGGAAACCGATTATGGAGTCATTTCAGAGTCACAGCGCACACTAAATATTAGCTTTTCACGTTGTCAGAGTCGATCCGGGGCAAAACGGCATCGAATTGCTGGATTGGGAATTGGGAATTGGCATCCCCAAGGAATAATATGGGGTTCGGCCATCCCGGTATTTGGATTCGAACGTGTGAGGGATGACAGGAATCGCGGTGATTCGTAGGGTTTCCCTGATGTGGCAATCCGAAAATCCGCCAGAGAAAGAAAAAAAGAATGTGTAAAATAATAGTTTCTGTTAAAGATTGTCCCATGCATGCAGGCCTGAAGAAAGTGAGCGATTCATGTACGCCCTTGTTCCCTGCCTGCGCTGGCTCACTGTTCTTCGGCCCCGTTCCCTGGATCATGGCTCCCATCACTCTGACTTCTCATTTCTCGTCTGTATCCTGACTCCTGCGAGGCCCTTGGCGTGATCCAGAGTAGTTTGGATAGGCCAGGCCTTCCTGTGGCGTCGGTAGCCAAAGTCTGGTAGGGCCAGAGAGAGAACATTCAACAAACCGAATCCGCTCCAACGAACCAGAACGCCACGGGCTGAAAGTTGCACCTTGCAGTCCTCAGCTTCTTGAACTTGGACTGAAGAAGAGTCGGCTCAGTAGCCTTTTTGTCGCTTGTTGACAGTCAGAATGCCGAAACTGTAGTGTCATCTCACATCCCAGTTCAGCCATCAAACCAACGAAAAGAAAAGAAAAGAAAAGGGAGAAAAAAAAAAGAGAAACACAGAACAACCAACATCATCCCATCCATCTCGTTCACAAGTTCATTTCATCCCTTCATTCGTTCTTCTCCATCATCATCATCTTCTTTTTGTCGTACTCCGTAACCCACACACGCTGTTTTTCATGAAATAAATAAAGACCAGATTTTTTTATTTGTTTCTTTTACCCCACCGTTTTCTCCCCCGGAACGTCCAACTCAATCGCTCTCGTGGGCCGAATCGCTCGATAATTTCTCGAGATCCTCGATAATCCACTGGCAGATGCCATCTTCTCGAACCTGTCGTTGAAAGCCATTGTCGTGCTTCTTGTCCAGCAGGTTTGGGGCAACCCTATTAACCATTTCATGGCCGGGTTCGCCATGGCTTCGAATGCGCCATCCCCGTCCGAACCTCCTTCACCGGGGTTAGCCTCCAACCACGAGTCACAATCGTTGCTGCACTACCATGCTGCTGCTTCCCCCCAAGATGTTTCGTCCGCAACAACCTCGCAGCCAGGCAAAAAGCGAAAGGCAAACACATCCCGTGGAGTTGCCAACCTTACCCCCGAACAACTCGCGAAAAAACGGGCAAACGACCGTGAGGCTCAACGGGCGATCCGCCGAAGAACAAGGTCGCAGATCGAGGCGTTGGAACAACGGGTGCGAGAATTAACCTCCCAACAACCTTATCAAGACTTGCAAGAGGCATTGCGACAAAAACATCTTGTCCAGGCAGAGAATGACGAGATTAAGCGACGGTTAACTGCTATTATCGCAACCATCCAGCCGATACTCACCCCCAACATCATCACCAACCATATAAACACCCTTGACCGATCCGTTTGCCCTGGTTCAATCGCCGACAATCATAATCATACCTGTGCCAATGCTAATGCTAATGCCACTCCTAACTCTACCCATCCCGATGCCCGATCATGGGCTGGTCCTAACAATGCTAATAATCCCAACGGCGAATCTCCATCTCCAAGATCCCATCCGGATGATATATCCCAGCATCACCCGCCATTACATCCCGGACCACCAGACCACTCAATACGAAAACCTGCCGCCTTCGAGCCTGTAAATGGCTCAACAGCACCTTATCCAGCCTCCTCCGTCACTAGTTTCGAACCCCCTTCGCCGTCGCATTCTGGCCCGACACAAGGAAGTCGAAAAAACTGGCTTACTACCGCCACCAACACTAACCACAGCAGCAGCAGTAGCATCAACAACACCAACAACATTATCAGTAATGGTAACAATACCCACCACTCTCCGCTAGATCAAGGACACCCCCCCTCTAGCCAAATATTCGACTTTCAGAGGCGGAACCTAACCCATTCGTTGGATTTTTCCGGGAAAGGAGAAAAACTGGGGTTAAGTTTTCTTCTCGATTCCTCGCAGCATATTCCAAAAATCAACGATTATCGTCCTGCTCCGATAGCCCCCGCCCCCGCTATCCCAGGTGTACAGGGACGTTATCCAGGCCAGCATGGCCGTGCTTCCAACGTTAGCGGCAGCGGTAGTAGCTCGTTCGCCGACACCCAGATGAGCCGCCATTATTCAATGCCTGTCCGCAACATCGAACCAACATGCCCGATGGACGGGATCCTGCTGGACTTCCTTCGCACCCGCCAACGTGAAGCCGCAGAAGGCGTACCCAGCCGCCAACTTATCGGCCCACGATACCCCAGTGTCTCTTCCCTTCTTAACCCTGCACAAGGACCTTACTCCCACCCGCTGTCCAGAGTCTTCACGGATATCCTGAGCAAATTCCCTGATATAAGCACCCTACCCGAACAAGTCGCCGTTCTCTATGTGATGTTCCTATTCATGAGGTGGCAGATTTATCCCACTCGCGAAAACTACGACCGGCTCCCTGATTGGTTTGCACCTCGCCCTTCGCAGCTTATCACCCCACACCCGGCTTGGATCGACTATTTACCCTGGCCACTGATGCGTGATCGGATGATTTCTTCTTATACGGATTATGATTTTTCCAACTGGTTTATTCCGTACTGTAGCGGCCTGAGCGTCAATTGGCCGTACGAGCAGACAGACATCTTGCTATCAACCTCTGAGTCTGAAGAGCTCATTGTAAATCCCGTCTTTGAACGACATCTCCGGGATTTGAACAATTGGTCTCTCGGACCGGCGTTTGCAAAGGCCTACCCTCACCTTGTCGATGGCACTCGAATCAACCCTGATCCTAAAGAGCAGAACATGACATGATTTTCTCATTAGATAAAAACCACTTTTCTTCTTCTCATCATTCGTTCTTCATTTGTCATGCTTCTTCCTTCCTTTGCTTCTCCTTATATACTTCCCGAGGCTCTTGTTATACTCTTTTATCTTATTTTTTTGGTTTCTTGATTTCAGCAAGGCGTTGTTGGTGTCGCGATTATGCGTATACCCACCCATGTATACGACGTCCGGGTATATTTTCCGTTTTTATTAATGCTCTTTTCATGCCTTTTCCTCCGGGCGGTTACTTATTTTGCTGGATATGCTGTTCTTACCCTGATGCTACTATATTAAATATATATAATTTCTATTCGTCTTGTTTCTGTGGAAATAAATAAACAAATATTTAACTTGGTAGTTAGTTCATGTTTGGGCTGTTGAAACTAAATATTATTAAGCAAAGCCTCACACGTAAACCCGATCTCTCGCTCCATCAAACGCAACGCCGCGATAACAACCAAATCCCCCGCGTGTATAAATAACCGCAGCTGGTCTCGCATAGACACTGCTCTCTCGACATTGCTCTTAATTCCCGGGCATCTCGGTGATTCAACTAGACACAATGGCGGAAGCTCCCATCGGTAAAGTCAAGCCCCTCCTCCGCTGGATTCCTTGATGCCTAGTCGCCCATTGCTAACAGGACATCGCAGTTCTCGATGGAGGAACCGGGTTTCTGAAAGTCGGATATGCCGCGCAGGTAACAAACAATGACTCCGCCTACCGATTCGAAACGATTATGCTCCTTGCTAACTTGGCCCATCGCAGAATTTCCCAGAGCACCAATTTCCGTCCATAGTGGGGCGGCCTATCCTTCGAACAGAAGAGCAGGCAGGAGACATAATAGTCAAGGATATCATGTGCGGTGATGAAGCTGCTGCTGCTCGATCGATGCTTCAAATCTCCTATCCGGTATGAGAATCCAACTCAATTCGCCCGCTTGTACCCCCGGGTTTTACATCTTACATACCTGCTTACTCCATGTCTAGATGGAAAACGGAATTGTGAAAAACTGGGAAGATATGCAGCATCTATGGAATTATACGTTTTATGACAAGATGAAGATCGATCCCACAGGCCGGAAAATCCTCTTGACTGAACCTCCTCTGAACCCTTTGAAGAATCGAGAGCAGATGTGTGAGGCAATGTTCGAAGGATATAACTTTGGTGGTGTATACGTTGCTATCCAAGCGGTCCTGGCTCTTTATGCCCAAGGTGCGATACCATCACCCTTGTCTTTATCCATTCTTCGTTCTCTCTATACCCTTATTATTTTTTTTAGTACGAACGTCGAGTTGCTGATCCCAGTATTTTCCCTTTTTTTTTGATAGGATTGAGCAGCGGGGTCGTCGTTGATTCGGGAGACGGTGTAACACACGTTATTCCAGTCTATGAGTCCACAGTGCTAAATCATCTAACACGCCGTCTTGATGTTGCCGGCAGAGATGTGACCCGCAACCTAATTGCACTCTTACTCCGCCGGGGTTACGCCTTGAATCGTACCGCGGATTTCGAAACCGTCCGTCAAATGAAGGAGAAGCTCTGCTACGTCTCATACGATCTAGAGCTCGATAAACGTCTCTCGGAGGATACAACGGTTCTGGTAGAATCATACACCCTCCCAGACGGCAGAGTCATACGGGTTGGAAGCGAGCGATTCGAAGCCCCCGAATGCCTATTCCAACCGCATCTTGTTGATGTCGACCAACCAGGCATCGCCGAGTTGCTATTCAACACTATCCAGTCAGCGGATGTCGACGTGCGGAGCAGCTTATACAAGGCTGTTGTGCTGAGTGGTGGTAGCAGCATGTATCCTGGTCTTCCATCACGATTAGAAAAGGAACTAAAGCAGCTCTGGTTGACACGGGTATTACAAGGAGACCCCGAAAGATTGAACGTAAGCAAAATCCATATCCCCTTTTTCCTTCAAGATCTTCCAGGATATATTAATATTAATTAATCCCTTGCAGAAATTCAAAGTTCGAATCGAAGATCCTCCACGACGACGACATATGGTTTTCTTGGGAGGTGCCGTATTGGCTAACCTGGTATGCTTCCGATTTTTCTCTCTTCCTATTCCAACGTTCGATTATGCTAACAACGTATCTAGCTGGCAGATAAGGACAATATGTGGATTTCCAAACAGGAATGGCAAGAACAAGGTGCAAGAGCATTGTCCAAGCTCGGCCCCAGGTAGTAGCCATTGTATTGTCCTCTATTATGCTATCCTCCATACCATTGAGAATCCTGCCCTGGCCGATTCACCACAAATCTATCCAGCAAGTTATCGTCTTGCTTTATTACTAGATGAATTTAGCACACATTACGAATCACCTTTCCTCTGTATATCCTCTCGTTTTTGCCTCATTTTTGCTTGTAGTTGAAGAAAACACAGTGTAAAAGATGTAGTTAGGTAAGACTTGCTCCCAGAATCTTCATCTATTCGAAGTCAAGTTATAATAATAGCCTGACCAAAGAAATCTAAGGATAACAGACGAAAAGAATCGAATTCTAATGATTGAGAAATACAATTTTAACACGAATGCCAGCAAAAAAATAACCCAAAAGAACAACCGAAATTCAGAATGCCCCCTTGTATGTGATGGAGGAAGTGGTCCTTGTACATATATAGATATAATTAACAATGGAATCGAAAGATCTAGCAAGGGCATTAACAAGAACCCTTAACCGCCCTCCCAAAATGCTGGAAAAAAACCAGAGAACAAGAAAATAGCACCCTGTGCTGTAGTTGAATGTAAGAATCCCATCCAACTCAGCTATCATAGTCCTAAAAGCACCGGAAAAAAAGGGGGTGAGGGGAATAAAAGTAAAAATAAAAATAAAAAAAGAAGGGAATCTTACGCCCGCGAAGATAATAATTTATTTGATGTGCTCTAATCGTCAGTATCCGAATCTGGGCCTTCTTCTGCCAATCTTCGCTTTCGTTCTTCGTCAAGTTCGCGATATGTACTCCAACTTAGAAGCAGGAAGGCGACGACGATCAATACTCCACCAATGATGGAGGCGCTGCTCAGACTCTTGTGGTTGAATTTCCAGTCGACAAGGGCGACGATGAAAATTGTTAACAGGGCAGCCACAGAGGAGAGAACGGGCGAAGTGAGAGAAATAAGCACAAGGAATGAGCCAGAGAATACTAATGGAAAGAAATATGGGTTAGCACATACATATGGTGTAGCACATACATATGGTGATAAGGGATAGAGTAGGGATTGATTGCTGGGGTAAATTAGGGGGCGGGAAGTCACGTACTAGCATTAGAAAGAGTAGATATGGCTAACAGTCCTGCTGTTTCGCCTCGAGGCCATTGGAAAGTTTCAAGACCGGAAAGATGGAGCAATGGTAAGGGAATCCACAGGACTAGAACTGTGAATAGACCGATGAGACTAGCAAAAGCGTTTGCGAAGATGATTCCACGTCCACTACTAGTGCCTTCAGGAGGACAAGCGAATCGTTTATACAAGACCTCATACAAGCCATAAAGCACGCTTCCTCCGCCGATAATTAAGTTCCCTAACATACGGTTTGAGGCCCTAGAAGCCTCTGCACCGTCCGATGGTGTTTCAGCAGGCGGGCCGCCCGGGCCATATGCAATGACGACAACGCCAACGACAGCAATTAGAACGGCAGAGACTTTATCGAATCTTAACTTTTCGTGAAGCAATGGGATTGAGAACGCGTAGGCAAAGAACGCAGAGCAGTTGTATATCGCCGTGAGATCGCTGCCGGTGGTCATGTCGACGGCAACATACCATGAACCACCAGCTACTGTAAGTGCTGAGGTGATCATCACGGTGGTTCTAATCATGTATCGCACAGGAGACTTTTGAGTATCACGAGGGGTAAGATGGAGATCCTGCGACTCAACCATCTGGGCGGTAGATCGTAGGAGGGAGACATGTCGGCGCCAAAAGGCAGCCCAGGAAAGCTGTCGTTTTTGAATTCGAAGGATGAGGAGTTGGAATGGCCATAAGAATATCCAGGAGCCGTGTGTTAGGTAGCTAGTTGATTCAAAGCCAAGGTCAGTAAAATTGAAAAATGGGTCCACAAGTTCGGGTCAAGAATAATGAATGAAGTTAACTCACAGCATGCAATACGGTTTGTTCCATCCCAGCTCCTGCTGGATATAAACTGCAGTCTGAGTTTGCACGGTAAAGCTGATGAGACTTAGCACCAAGAAAAAGGAGGCATATATGTATTTTCTCCTGGTGGCATTTCGAGCATAATCTGGACTCCTACTCCGAAAACTCGACCTCGCTCTGGTTAAAGGAGCCCTACCCTCTTCTAGACTATTTGGTTGGGTTTCGAGTCGGCCACGAGTCTCGTCCTTGAGCAATGGGACCTTGGATCTGCTATCCCGAGGTCGTGGTTGGGGGCGGGAAGCCGCCATCTCGCCATCCGTCTCCTCACCGTCAGAAATACTATGTCTCGTGTATGAATCTGGATCCTCACTTGGAGAATGGGTTATGAAACGATGGTTTGAATCTAGCGGCTGTAGAGCGAGTTCGTCAGGTGGTGATGAAGTCGAGGCGGAGCCAGAGGCTGAGGGATAGTTACGCGAGCCTACTCCGCTGAGAGCAGAGAATATTTTCCGCCGTCCAGGATTTGACGCACCGGGGATGGTAGCTTCGAGACGCTGGTCGTTGTTGGCGTTAGATTCGAACGATGGGAGCTCTGACGCAGCGGGTGACATCCATGCGGGAGCGCACGAATAGGGAGGGAAGGATCGGAAAAGACGGTGCGGAATCAAGGAGGGTAACGGGCCTAACGGCTCAGGTTTGATCGGAACCAACCTGTGACATGAGTGGACGGTGACGAAACGAAGCGATTATTTGCATCGAACGACCAGCTGGACAATGCAATGCAAATGTGGCACCCGCTGAGAGTTGGTCTGGCTCAATTGCAGCGAGAGGACCGCTGCGGAAGGGAATTCGAAGACAAAAAAGAGATTATCAGGTCTCTATTGCTTTTTTCCCCCTTATTCTTTTGTTTAAAATATTTAGTTTAACTTGTTGGTTCAGTTCACTCATTGTCTTCTTCTTTTCCTTTTTCTTTCTTGCAAATTGAAGCCAGAGCACCGTTTATTACGTAACGCCTATAAATAACCCGAGGAAAGAGACGGAGCTGCAAGTGAGTGATTGATTGGCAACGCTTGATCTACAATTTGTTGAAAGCTTGTAGACAGATATTAGAGTCTCCATCTTTTCCCTTGCTTCTTCTGTTTTTTTATTTCTGAGTGAGTATAGAATGCATTTTATCTGCCCTCCATGCTTACTAGTACTATTTAGTTAGCATGGATGAGCCCCATGACAAGATCTCATGCAAGAGATAGTTGTCTCTTATTTCAATCAAAAGTGAGTGAGGGTCTTTCGTTTCGCATTATCAGTTCTGTGGGCCTGTTGATCACAGACAGCTCGGCTGTGCAGGCCACTAAGGACTGAAGAAATACCTTCATGATTGGATATTGAATATTCTGAACTGGAAGAAACGAAGATTTGAAGGTTTTATCTTGACGTCATGGCAGGGTTCAAATGGCTCATCCTGGACCGACAAGGTTTGGGGAATGGACTGCAGTATCATCATGTAAAGCCTAGCTCTGTCTCAAGATGGAGCCGCTGACTGATGATATCTCCATTTTATCGTATCCTAAAAGTAGAGAATACGGGGTGCTGAGGGCTCCCTTGATCATCTCTTTGTATTTCAGGTACTACTATTGGGTTAACCTCATCATCAGAAAAAGGAAAGGAGAGCTGGATGTTTGTAAACAGTCAAAAACCAAGATAGAATCGATTTAAACTCCCTTGTTATCATGCTTATTCCACCAACACCAGGGCCCAGGGTCATCCTGGGTCTGATGACCTTTGGCCCCGACACCCAGGCGATGGCACGCATCACCTCCATCGATGAATTTAAACACTGTCTCGACTATTTTAACGAACGAGGGTATTTCGAGGTTGATACAGCGAGGGTCTATATCGACGGCAAGCAGGAGGCATTTACCGCCGAAGCCGGGTGGAAGGAGCGCGGACTCAAGCTGGCCACGAAATGGTATCCCCATTCACCTGGAGACCACAAGGGAGATGTAGTTCGCTCCCAGCTGGAGACGTCGCTAAGAGAGTTGAAGACTGACTGCGTGGATATCTTCTACTTGCATGCTGCTGATCGCTCGGTACCGTTTGCAGAGACCCTGGAGGCTGTCAACGAATTACACAAGGAAGGGAAGTTCGTCCAGTTGGGATTGAGTAATTATACCGCGTTCGAAGTCGCTGAGATTGTTACCATGTGTAACGAGCGTGGCTGGGTGCGACCAACGATATTTCAGGCCATGTATAATGCTATCAGTAAGTGCATTTTGAATAGTTACCAAGTCCGTAAAATCTGTTTTCGCACCAAACCTGGCTAACGCGGTATCCCCCCCTCCTTTTTTTTTATGTTGAACAGCGAGATCCATTGAAGCGGAGCTCATCCCTTGCTGTAAGCGATATGGCATGGATATCGTTGTATACAACCCCCTGGCTGGAGGTATTTTTTCTGGAAAATATAAATCCGCAGATGTTCCTGCTGAAGGCCGGTATAGCGATGACCATTCCGGTGGTAAGATGTATCGAAATCGGTACTTCAAGGACTCCGTATTCGATGCACTGAAAATTATTGAGCCTGTCGCACAGAAGCACAACCTTAGCCTGATTGAAATTGCGTTCCGGTGGCTCATGCATCACTCTGCCCTCAATATCAAGGGTGGTACGGATGGCGTGATTATTGGTGTCAGCAGTTTCAATCAGCTGCAGCATAATTTAGACGACCTGGAAAAAGGCCCGTTGCCAGAGGAAGTCGTTGCAGCCCTGGACGAGGCCTGGCTGGTTGCAAAGCCAACAACGGCCAATTACTGGCATCTGGATCTAAAATATACTTATGACACCCAAGACGCGCTGTTTAACCAGAAGAAGTGATGTATATAAATCACTATATATACCAAGATAGAAGCTATCAAATAATCAAATTAGCTGAAGTAGAGACTTGAATTTGTGGCCTAAAACTTGGGAACTAATGTTCAAATTAATCATTTCTGCATTTATCATTATCGAACTATCAACCGGTTATTGACCTCATCAACAAAATGGATTAAAAAAAAGGAGAACGAGAAAAGGTCAAGAAATCGAAATCGCATAAAACTCGGATCTATCCTGCCTCGCCATCTTCTTCACCTCCAGCATCAAGATAATCTGGTCTCTCAGCAGCCTCATATTCCGCCACTAAATCCATCACCACTTCCCGTGCCTCGTCAAACTCTCCTAATCCTTCCGCAAAGGGTGCCTCTTTCTTATACTGTTCCAGGAACGCATTTCGTTTCCGTAACCGGTCATACTGGCTCACAATACGCCTGAACAAATTTGCAACAGATGTATGGTTCGCCAGCATTAAACCGCTGACACGCGGCGCATTGTGCAGATAAGGCGATTTCTTGGGAATCGCAACCTGGATACTAGCTGGGCCCCAAGGGATGAATGTTGCAAGTCGTCTCTCGCGTATTCGGAGTACCGATTTGTGCACATCAGTTTGATCGGCTTCTCCTTGAATAATATTTAGAATGCTGATGTAGCAGCTTGATTTGCTTGGGGTGATTGACATCATTCGATTTTTGGGTTGGAGCAATCGACGCATGACGTCTAATACTGTGGTTTTGCGCACTGTCTTTGCTTGTTCAACTTGATCTCCAGTGAAAGGGGTATACGATGTAATTAGGAAATGTGCGCGAGGAATAGGGATCAAAGAAGCAATGACGCTAACGAGATCATTGTGCATGTACCCCGGGTATCTGAGAGTGGTTGTTGAGGCAGACATCACGGTGGAAACCTGACAGCAAAGTACGTAAGTACAAAATTGATCAGCTGGTTAATTAAAAGTCAGTTAACTCACCAATTGATTTGTTTGCTGAAATGATGGCTCTTGTACGTGAAGCCTATCAGCAGCAATTCTCGACAGCGCGCCATTGTCAAGTACAACCTACGTGGAAAGTAAGCTGAGCAACCCGATGCCAATTCATATTAGTTTCAAAAAAAAAACGTACCACCGAGTCAGCATTTTGTGTAAGTCTCCTCATTGTGAGAATACTGTTATATGGATTGACCACCACGTCCGCGGCCTGAGTGTCTGGAAAGACCGAATAAGTCTGGATTAGTTTCTTTGGGTATCGATCATTCATTCGTTCCAGCATGAAGCTTCCCAGACCCGATCCAGTTCCACCAGCAATCGAGTGAAGAAGCATGAATCCCTAACTCCATCAGTCAGCCCTCAGAACATTCTAATTGATATCAAGTGTCGCTGGAAGGGGACAACGGTTTCCTAACCTCCAAAGAATCACTGCCATCTGCCTCACGATCAATCATATCAAATATTTCCTCCTGGACACTTTCACCTACTGCGTACCCTGCAGCCCAGTTGTTTCCTGCCCCAGTTCCATCCCTGCCAACGAAGAAATTCTCAGGATTGTAAATGTTACGATATGGCCCGGTTTGAATCGCGTTGATAACCTAATCCGCGCGCAAAAGTAGATGTCATGAATTAGTTCTATCCGCTCGTACTCTTATAAAAGAATAGGCACTGGCAAAAAATTCCAAACTCTACCCTAGGTTCTAGATCCAGCAGAATCGCTCGAGGGATGTATCGCGTGTCGTCACTCTAGATATTTGTCCGAGCGGTTAGTATTGTCCATGCAATAGAGATAATTTGTTCAGATGAAAAGCGCACCTGATAAAAAAACACATCTTTCCGGTCTCCGCCCTCCGTCGCAAACTCCTCTAGGTTCCCATCCTGGTTAATTCCATGCTCGAGACAGAGCTGCTGCCAGAATTGCGTCCCAACTATAAACAATATAGCCTTGGTCAGTCACAGCGCAATACGGTTTAAACCCCGAATACTGGATAATATTATCGGGAACACTTGAGGGGAATAGGTAGACGGAGACAAGGGAGGATGTATTGGGTTGGAGCCAGGAACGAAGCCCAACGTACTATTATTGCCACACTGGCCGGCCTGGAGAGTGATTATTTCTCTAGAATCAAATACATTAGTCCAAGAGCCTTGTAAATAACAAATTAGATTTATATTCAATTGGTCCGCACATACCTAGGCATAACTTCACTGCGGTTGTAGCTTTTGGGTTGCGCTGTAAATAAAACGCGTCGCGCTAAAGAGAACTGTGCTTATATTTATTCGGTAACTTGTACATACACGTCCAAACTCGCTAGGGGCACTGCCTAATCTTTAACTGGAATTCTTAACTGACCTTTAACTAGCCCTTAACCAATCATTAACTAATTTTTAGCCAGTTCTTAATCGATTACAGGTAATTCTTAACTAATCTTTAACCCAGGCTTAACTAATCCGTAACTATTTAATCCACTCGAGATCTAGTATTCTCAAAACCCACACAACAATATACCCAGAAAATCTAGAGAAATGCATCAAAACCCAGCCTTGCATGAACTGACTAAAAATCCGATACCAGCAGAGACGCCATCAATAATCCTAACCTGGCTTCCTTTCTCCTTCCCCAGGGCCCTGATACATCCCTCGCGAACTGCATCGTCCATTCCAGCCATTCCAGCGCATCCCAGGCAAATGGTGGTTACGGGTCGACTAGCCCCTTCTATTAGATTTTTCGTCGCGTCGCTAATACGAAGGCTGACCTCGCCTTGTGCTATCGTATGCAATTCAGCCGCTGTCAAACCCGTTGTTTCCACGCCAGCAAACCCTTCTACCTGAATATCCGAGTCCAAGCCACCGCCCCGGCCTCGCAGCAGCATTTTCCTGACAGCCCATGTAAGTTCCTCCTTCCAAGTATCAGCTGTAGTAACAATTCCAAAGTCCATGCTACCGGCGACTGTTCGATCTAAAGCTGTTGTTGCTGGCCTATCAAAGTTGAAGAAGGTTGTGAGTGCAAGGCTGGCCCAGATGCTTGCCTCCATGATCCCCATTACATATTGTTTTTTCTTCAGCTGTTTGTTCTTGTCTAGTAAGGCAAACTTTGGCCTATTGGACAGGATCGCATCTTGTAGCATTCCCACTAGTGGGTGCGCGGAATAACAGGCTACCAGGAAGCCATCGTATTGTCCTATCAAGGACTCAAGATGTGGAAAACAGTGCAGCGCAGACAGTGAGGCATGATCTCCGCAATTTATGCTGGGTATTCCTTCAACATGTTTTCCGGCGTCGGTGACTGTCGCGCCTGTGGGAGCAGTGAAGTAGTCGAAATGCACATCTGAATAATTTAACCTGTCGATTATAGGCTTCAGCCCATCGGTCATATGTGTCGAGGTGTTGGGGTTGATTATGAGGATAGAGTATCGAATCTTGCTAGTTGATTCCATGTTGATCGCTGTACTTGTCCTTTCCTAAAACCAGTAACTATGTTTATCTTAAATGATTTCTTCGTCAATCTAAGTTAAAAATGCCGCCGCAATAAACATTAAATATCGAAGCAAGTGAGCTGATCTGCGCTCCGTTCGGTGGTCCAGGACAAGGATGTGTAACGTTGAAGCTCGAATGCTCCGTCCATATCGTGGTTGAGGGATTGTTTGGCACGGATTAAATAAATGTTTGTAATCAAATTCTAACTCTGGTTATATCGCCGTCAAGATTGGGAAATTAATGTTGTAAAGACAATCTTGGTTGTAGATTCTACTCTGCAGCTGCTAAATAAAGAAGAATGTATTTATATTGCTACCTGGCACCCTATTACCACTCCTCCAACTACTGTATAAATGTATTCACCTAGTATACCGTTTAGACTAACTAGCTAGAGTACCCTTCAAAATCGAGATAGTACCTAGTTCATCTTGCACGAGCTTCCCGAGAGGTCCTCCTTGAAGTATTCCGGGGGTTTACTAGCCGAGGATCACTAAGACAAGGTGCATAAGGGATCTGTTTACGCATCGTCCCACGAAGAGTGAAGAACGAAACAATAAGCCAGACTATCACAACGGACACTGATAGTATCTAGTAGGCAATGAGAAAAGTTAGCATTGGATCCCTCCATCATAATAAGAGCTTCCACTCGAGTTTAGGGTCAGGTAAAGATCTCACGGTTCCCAATATTTTGAAAAATTGCGAGGGTGTTTTCTCTGCAATTAGATTGGTGCTCGAAGCGTATACTCCCAAAGGGAAGACGAAACTCCACCAACCCATTGTGAAAGGAAACCGCCGGCATCGGATAAGAGATACTATCGCCATAAACATCCAAGCCAATCCAAACCCCCATAGAATTATTGCCGTGATATAGCCGATTACATGTAAAATCACGCCTGCCTGAGGATCGAGCGTTTTGGTGATCGGAAAGGTTTTTTGGGCTTGTGACCCAAGCCTTAGGATTCTAGGAGAAAAAATGATAATTAGATTCCATATACGGTCCATCGGGAACTGGAAAGGTACAGAATTTAAACCTACCCGTATCCCCCCTGTCCCATCGGGCCCAGGGGCAAGCACACGCTTACAATCACCGATCTTGAAGGAAACTTGTGCAATGCTAATCGCTGGAAGTAGACAGCAAGAATCAGTATCGAGAGAGGCATTCCAATGCCCCAGAGAATGTAACTTGCTATAATCGTGCCGAGAGCCAGTTGAGGATTAGGCAGGACACCAGCGACAATAGATCCTGCTGCTGCTGCAACAATGGTGCTAATAACAGGAAGTAACCATAACGCAGTCACCGAGTTCAGGTCAATTGGGTCCGCAGGAAGCATCCTGACTTTGTTAGGCACTAGGAGCGCACCAGAGGTTTAAATTGCATCAAAGCAAAAGAATATGGGGAATACTAACAATAAGAAGGGCAAACAGAGTGCACATGCTGTTGCAACAACGGCGTCAAAAATCCAAAATGCCCAAGCTACTGTAGCTGCCCAGGGCCCCCAAGCTGGTACGCAGACAAATGCCATCATGTCGATGATCGTAGCGAAGCCCATGGGGAAAGTACCTATGAACATGGATTGAACTGGTTCGCGAATCATCATGCTCCATATTCCAGGATATAGGGTGTATCTCAGGATTGACAGCGCTACGAAAACACAGAATAGTGCAACATTGAGCCCAAATATGCCAACTGAAATCCAATACAGCCATATTCCGTTGTATGGCAAGCTGAATAGCAAAATTGATACTATTCCCGTGCCCATGTTTACCGAAAACCATCTGGAACCAGATTTCTTGGTTAGCGCAGAATAGGAGATGTGTACTGCTGTTGTCTGCCTTGTCTTTTAGGATGCAAGCATCCCATTTCAGGCAAAGGAAGGAGGAGCTCTCTAGGGTCTCATGCACTCACGATGGAGTAAAATTCCTCACAACACGTCGCCATCCTTTATCATGTTTTGTGAGTTTCCACTTCTCGTTCGAAGGCTGGAATTCTGGGTCTCTCGACACATCACAATAATCTCTTACATTTGCTGTATTATTGGCTATCGATTCATTGTAGGCATGGGTTGTAGGCGGACAAGGTGCATGTATTCGGGATGGACCGGGTACTTCTTCCTCGCCATTTGGAGGCATTGATCAACGCACGAAGAAGCGTTGATGCATTTGATTGATATTGAGTCAGGGCGCAGTTTTATGTAGTACTCACTCTATACGTGAACTAAGATGAGGAGCGGAGTTCCCAGTACATCATTCAGCCTGGAGCGTGTATATACTCCTTAGTAAATAGTAAGTCAGGCCGATTCAAGTAACGAATGGCTGTACGCTATCATGTTAGGTGATCAAAAAAGATTGGTCACCAATTAGTTAGTCTCGAGCAAGGTTCGCATTAAGCTTGCTGACACAAGCGAGAGTACTTCCCTCCTTTTGGCGCGGTGCATATCGATTGTCGTTGGTTAGATCAAGCATTTGTTCTTCTGACTTCTGAATAACAGAGTTGTGACGTCATGCAAAGGATCTACCGATCGCCGGAGAAACCGAATTTTTTCCTTTAACCATGGTACTGCTAAGCACTTTTGTTCACAGTACTCCTGCCCTTTGTATAGGCGGGCCACCTGTGATAAAAATTTTCTTCTATCCGCTTGTACGTGCTGTTTGCAGCCGACGTATCAGTATATCTAAAGAATAGAGACCAGGAAGGAAAGGCCGAATGCTGCGTCATTTGGTGGTCATACTAATAGTTGTGAGAGCAAATTGATCCTTCGTGGTTGAGTATATAAAATCCCGGGAGTACATGGAAAGGTATATACTAGAGTGCCAGCTAAGCTCTAATGGGCATTAATCGTATTCCCGTTAATGGTGCGATTTCAGTTTGCAGCTTGGCCAGTACTAGATATTATTAGAATAATCGGCTAAGTTGTTTTGATACCTCTCCAGGTGGTTAGTGGCAAGGGATGAAAAATCCGTCCCTGCCGCCACCCTCCGACCCCGGGGTTAGAATTTCTGGAAGTATTCAAATTGTCTTCTTCAAAATTCGTGGAGAAGTTGCCTTATCTGCTCTGCTGCTATTCTCACTTGACAAGTCTCAGGCTCCAGTCCATTCTTTATATTGATTCCTTTTGTTCCTTTTCATTCTCTTCGTTTCGGGGTTATCTCGGGGTCCCTTCTTTTCCTATATTTGTTTCAATAGTCGGTCCTTAATGGGCATTTAGCTTCTTCCTATTCATTCCCACAGCTCGTCGATCTTGTTTAGAAATCTGTATTTTTTGCAGAGTATCCAGGCTTGACTGAAATTCAAAGATCATGCCGGAGGAGCAAAAGGATTTAAAGCATAGCCAGGATTTTGGTATTGGATGGAACAATATCGACGATGAAGAGAAACACGAAAAAACCTCTGCGGCTCCTTACGCAGACCGAGGAGATCCTTTCGGCGATGAAAAAAATGCTGAAGTCAAGTACAAGACCTTGAACTGGTGGTAAGTTGTTCTGCCCTGAAATCCCTTTCTTGGTCTCTAGAATTCCGTGAACTTGAAACTGATAGGAGACAACATTTTATAGGCAATGCGGAATGAGTATGAAACCCTTTCTCCCCGATTGCTAGACATAATTTCGGCTGGATTGAATTGGACAAAGGGACTGATTCGCAAATTTGGTAGTCATGATCGCAGAGACAGTGTCCCTGGGGATTCTCTCGTTACCGTCAGCGATGGCTGCACTCGGTATTGTGCCGTAAGCATCACTCATGATTCTATATTGTCGCAGTTTGAGTTTCAGGAATCTAACAGCCGCCATAGGGCCGTCATTATCATCATCGGGCTCGGTATTATGGCCACATATACTGGATATGTACTAGGTCAATTCAAAACGGCCTACCCTCACGTACATAACATGGCAGACGCCGGAGAAGTGCTATTCGGTCGTGTTGGGCGTGAAATTCTAGGAGGCGCCCAACTGGTATTCCTGGTATTCGTGATGGGTAGCCATGTCCTTACATTCGCTGTGATGATGAACACCCTCACCGAGAATGGGGCATGCAGCATTATTTTTAGCGTCGTGGGGATGGTCGTCTCACTAATTCTAGCTCTTCCACGAACAATGAAGAATGTTTCGTGGATGTCAGTTTCATGTTCGTATTGTCTTGCCTGTTCCGATATTGAAACTACGTTCCATTGCTGACAAGAGGTATAGCGTTCATCAGCATTGTGGCAGCAGTCTTCGTCACCATGATCGGTGTCGGGATAGAACATCCTGGGCGGGAAGTCGAAGCCATCGTAAAGACGGATCTCTACCGGGCCTTTTTGGCGGTCACCAATATCGTATTTGCCTATGGTAGGCCTACCCTTTATTTCCATATCAAAAATATTTTTGGGCCTAACAAGACAAATTTGAGCATAGCTGGTCATGTGGCATTTTTCGGTTTCATGTCAGAACTTAGAGACCCGAAAGATTATACGAAAGCTTTATATCTGCTTCAAAGTGTCAACACGGTGTTTTATACCGTCACAGCCGTGGTGATATACCGCTATGGCGGAAAATTTGTTGCTTCACCTGCACTTGGTTCAGCCGGCCCTGTTGTTCGGAAGGTTGCATACGGAGTCGCTATACCTACGGTATGTTTCCCTAGGCATTATTACCTATATTAGTGATCACTGACAACTAGTTCGTTTGAAAGATTGTGATTGCTGGAGTAATCAACGGTCATGTAGCATGCAAATATATTTATGTGAGGATC
The DNA here is from genome assembly GCA_032988175.1 of Myotisia sp. PD_48. Classification (NCBI taxonomy): domain Eukaryota; kingdom Fungi; phylum Ascomycota; class Eurotiomycetes; order Onygenales; genus Myotisia; species Myotisia sp. PD_48. The sequence goes on along the minus strand of JANTQB010000037.1, from coordinate 53,487 downwards.
TTCCGCGGTACTAATAAGATGTCCCAACGGAGCCTATTGTCAATTGGAACTTGGGTATTGCTCACGACTATCCTTTGGGTGCTTGCGTGGATAATCGCAGAAGCGATTCCGACATTCAACACTCTTCTCAGTTTGATTGTAAGTCGGCGCTAATCCATCATCTCTTGGATGGAATACGTCAGATGTTCGTCTGCTAACTGGTATAATTAGACGGCCCTCTTTGCAAGTTGGTTCACCTGTAAGTCTAAGATATTTCTTTCTCCCGAGCAATCAGACATGGTTAGAGCAATATTTCGCTAACACTCTGTCAGATGGATTGGCTGGTATGTTTTGGCTGTACCTGAACAAGGGACGTTACTTCTCGTCTCCAAGGAAAATATTCCTTACCCTGGTCAATATATTTTTATTCGCGTCAGGGGCCTTGATTGTAAGTTCTTCTTGTTTTCAGACCTGCTGCAGGCGTCAAAACCGCGAGAACTAATCCGCATATTTGTTCGAAGTGTGGCCTTGGTCTCTATGTGTCTGGCAGAGCTCTCCACGAGAGCCCCTCAGGCGACAGTTTCTCATGCAAAAGCAATCAACAATGATTAATTATTATCCGCACGCAACGGATGAAGGTTAAAGCCAGGTTGAAGTTGAGAGCCGATGAGTTGTTGAAAGGAAGCCGAGACTTTGTCGTGGTTGTCGGGCAGATAATGTGGGGACTGCCCTTTTGCCACGCCCGCTCTTTACTACCACTAACTAACAACCTCTCAACTAAGTCAACTATAACCTGTTATACAGCTAGTTAACTATCATTTATCAAGCAGAAGACAGGTTTATGTTAGCTAGCAGATATCCCCGGTATTAAATATATTATATTCAGCCAAATCATCTCTAGAGTCTGCAAGATAAAAAGTTATCAAGTAACTAGTTAGAACACAGCGACGCCGTTCCCCTGGCTACCATAGTTAGTTAAGCAAGCGAATGGTTACGGAAACCAACAAGGTTAAACAGGTTAAAGGTTACTCTGAGGAATGGAAAAGAATTACTCTTTCAGCCAGTTAACCTACCTGTACAGCCCCTGAAAACCGCAGGCTTGGAGTGCTAGATTCGACAAGACGATACTCCATACGAGCAGTAGCTACAGACATGTCAAACCTGCGTCAAACCATGGTTCAGAGGGAAGACAGTGTAGATTCAAAGGAAACGGCGTGCCAAACTCCTGCAACATCTGGGACCCATCCTCCGCCCAAAGCCCAGACCTCCAAGGAATCAGAACAACAGTTTGAGGAACTGAGATTGAGGATTCTAGTGCTAGAGAAAGAGTTAGAACTAGAACGTGCGCGTTTTCGCCATCAGCAATCCATCAGAAATGAAAATTCGTTATTCGCTGATCCGGATTTCAAAAGATACGCCGGTGTTGACCCTACGTCGGAAATCGGAACCCTTATCACGAAGTTTGAACAGCGAACACAATGGATCAAGGAGGCAATTCCGCTGATTGGAACCTCCAATTATCGTCGATGGAGAGAATCAATATTTCGAGCCTCCGAAGTAGCGGAAGTCAGTCATATTCTGACAGAGTGCCAATTGGTGGCACCAGAAAATCATCCAGATGTCATACTGCTCTGGAACGCACACAATAACTGGCTGTATCAGTACATATCCAACTCCATGTCCCAGGCGAGTAAATATATCGCAATGCCGAAAAACATTTCCGCCTACGCCTTATGGAAACTACTCGAAACAACATTTGCAGAAAATCCAGCCATATCTAAGCCTAGACTATACTCCGAGTTAAAAGACCTATGCCCAGCGAACAGCGGCGGCCAGCGAGGTTATATCGAACGGCTACTAGCGATAAAAGTAGAATTGGATTCTGCGGGGTATTATGACCTTTCGGCATCAAGTTACCTCAACTTAGCGAGATCCAAGATGAGCAAGAAATGGTCCAACTTCATCACAGAGCGCATCGATATGGAACAGCAATGCAACCTCACCAGCCCGCAAGAAAAGGATCCGTGGCGCAGGGATAACAGGATCCTGTGGAATATTCATGAGCTATTACAATCAGAACCAGAAGAAAGGATGAAATAAAAGACTATTAAACCTCAAACAACACAAAAAGAAAATAGAATCGAGCGTCAATATCAAAACAAACGACCGCGTTACATCACTGGGAACCAGCCCTGACGGGCATTCACATTTCTATTGGCCCTTAAGGAATTTTGGATAATAACGTCAAACAGGATAAACATCAACTCGATGTTGGTAGAAGTTTATTTCTTTCACGGATGGCTTCTTGATTGGATCTATCCCTCATGCAGTCTCGATCACAGAGGGAATTCGGCCAGGTTTCTTTTCCAACCAAAGGACGGAGTACGGGGTACAGAGTCGAAAAAAGCACAAAAAAAATAAAATAAAATATTCACTCGTTGTGACAATATCCAATCCAACCAATATTATATGTCACCGTGGTACTTATTGATTTTGAGCCAGGTTTCAGCCGCTCGTGTCTGTGTGAAAGAAGACATTGGTGAGGTGCTCAAACCTGATTTTTCTGTGCGACCAAGTACAAAGTACACTCTGTCTAGACATTTCCTTTCAGTGATTTCCTTATCTTGTTTTTGCCGGCTTTGTACTTAATACTTGATACAGCAAAAGAACATGAGGACGTTTTAATCTAGACGTTGCACAGAGTACTAAATCACAACAGACAAACCACAAGATTAGCGTCACCTTTCCCCGTTTTTCCCTCCTCCGTGCTAGCTAGCCCATCGGCAATCTGCAAGTGAGCTGCTCTAATTCCGACGCTGTTTGTATGTGTGTATGTAATTATCCGATTGATTCCCCTTCTACTACATGAGAACCGAATCAGTGTCGCTGGAGAGGTTTTTTTCCCCTCTGAACACTATTGGATTGCGGAAGCCTTGGGTACTGCAAATATTTTCCTTTCCTTGTTTTTCTTTTCATCCTTCTGAATACCACGTACTAGTTCGAGGAACACACTCTTGATGCCATGGTCTGCTTGTTGCCGTGGTTTGCAGTGGCGTTCTGGACTTGCATATTGATCATCGCCGATCCAGGAAATGTAGCAATGATATCTAACTTATTTATTTGCTGTTTATTGTCTATTGTTTCGAAATGGTTGGTTGAGCCTTGCCAAAATAATCTGGTCCGGGGAAAAAGCCACACAATGTATACAGAATGCAACTATTCCAACATATTCGTGCACCACAAAAGAGGAGATTTATTGACTCTGCATCGAGGAACTCCATGGTTGGAACAATGTACAACCATGCCCTGGATCGGCAATGCCCCCTTTGGCTCGTTGAGCTCCGTTAATACCTGCAAGGTACGCAAGCAAGGACCAGTTGCTGCAGTGAAACGTTTCTCATCAGGGAATTCGGAGCTCTGAGAGCTTGGGCAAAGTTTTTGTCTCGCGCAGTTCAAAATCACATCGAGCAGAGAACAAATCAGGTTTAATCCCCTCATCTCACAAGAATCCAGTGGAATTCGAGCTAGTCAATGCAAATCGTAGGAGTTTGATTGCATAGCTTCGTTTTCCTTCCGAAAAAGGATGGGCTGAGACAAATCCTTTCGCTCAATTTCTCAGGGGGCAAGTTGACTATAAATACAGCTCTTCTGCTTCCTGTCCCATGAGATAATAGGCTCGACTTTTAACCAGCCAATAGTTGAAATTAAAGCACAAACAACATCATCCTATTTTCCACCGACTCAGATAAGATGTTTGTCTCAAAGCTTGTTACCGCATTGGCGGTTACTGCTTCCTTTGCCACTGCTCAGGCTCAATCATCCAGGAGGCCCCAAAACAGTGCAGATGTAGGAATCCCAATCTGCGATAAGAACTCAATGAGTGATACTAATTTCTATCCAGGTTCTCATCTGGAGGCTTCCTAGATTTGATGGTTCGCGAGAAATCATTCAGGTTGACAACGAATGTACCCCGTTAGAACGGCCATTGTAGGTTTCCCTCCAGCCACGAAAACAACCATTATAGGTACTAACTTTGAAAAAGCTGGAAATCCGTCAGCTCAATCTCATTACCACCTGGTGTTTTCTGCGAATTCTACGAGTAAGTCATTATCTTCCCGCTGTCCGACAGCACTAGGTTTCAAGAACCAGGATGAACTCGGCAAATCTTAGCTCAGGTATCTAACAAGTGTATTTCAACAAAAATAGAGACGTACGATGCAGGAACCGACTCTCCGTTGTTCGATGGGGATGTGATTCTAATACAGCCGCAAACCGAGGCCATGAGACGCAAGCCATTGTCTGCGGGTATAAGGAGCAGGAGAACAGACCACCAGCAGGTAATGAGGAAGGTCAGTCTAGAGAAGGAGGTCAACCCCGAGGAAGAGAAGGGGGCCGTCGTGAAGGAAGACCAGCTGCAAACAGAGAAGGTGGGCGAGAAAATGAAGAAGAACGTGGAAGAGAGAGAGAGCGCGAACAAGGAAGGGGAGCTGAGGCAGCCCGCTCACGAGAGGGAGAAAGCCAGGGCAGACGCGAGGGTCAAGAAGGTCAAGGTAGACCCGAAGGCCGAGAAAGTCGAGAAGGTCAAGACAGACGCCAGGGAGAAGAACCCCAGGGCCGACAAGAAGAAGAAGGCCAGGGCAGACGGGAACCCGAACCTCAAGGCCGACGCGAACCAGAAAGCCAGGGCAGACGCGAAGGTCAAGAAGGTCAAGGCAGACCCGAAGGCCGAGAAAGTCGAGAAGGTCCAGACAGACGCCAGGGAGAAGAACCTCAGAGCAGGCGAGAGGGCGCCCGGGATAGGGAGTAAGCCATCTAGCTGACCGTTGAAATGCTGGCACCTAACCTATTATCTTTTGGTCCCATGCTATTCCCCTTTTAATATCTTCGCTTTAATCTGTGTTTGCGCATTCTGTATCATTCGCTAGTTAATTATTAGTATGAATGGAATAGCTGTCTTGGGAGCCAATGATTTGATACACCCGACCAGGGAACTCAACTAATAGCTTACTAACTGACTCTGTTCAACCAGGAGTTGAGCAACTTGGTTTAACCAGGATGTCTGGGCTTGTGCGGGGTGACAGGACAACAACCTCACTCTCACGGTTGCTTGCAGCTATCTTCGAGTACTTGCTCCACATAAAGATTCAAAACCCTTAGTAGAGATAAGGTAAGGCTTGAAGTGGTGTGTCAGACTTGATAAGGAGTTGGCAACCTGACACTGACCGAAAAACAGCGATCGAGCGTGCTTTCAGAATGGAAGGCAAAAGCGACGTCCCGCAACAACCAGGTGAGATCTATAAAGCCTTCACAGTACCCACGATACAAATACACGTATTCTGATCCACCTGATAGGAGATACTAAAAATACGGCCCAAAAGCTTCCCGAAGCCGCGAAGCCTGGGACACAACCTGCGAAGCCACCGGCAGAGAATGCTAGCTCAAATACCAATACCACTGCCAGTGGTGGTAAATAGAGTATGTCGATCATGCTTAGCCTAGTTCCTATTAAACCAGCTTCTGTATCGCCAGATTTGTTAACGTAACCTTTCCCTTAGATAAATGTACATGATTAAAAACACGTATCTCTTTGTGGTATCACGGAACACGATGCTGGGTGTCTCGATGCTGGACGATTTCCTGATGTTTTCCTACTAGCTCGAAGCGGGAATGGGGAGAAGGCATATATAATGGCTAGCTGTCAGGGAATTAGAAAACAGGAATCCTTCAACCACTTGTATCAATTCTCGCGGGTATCAAATCTTTAAATCACATCTGCATTATGTTAAAACATGGCGGGGCTGAGCTTGAAAATGGGTATAAAACACTGCTCCTACCAGATAAGCCCATGATAATCAACCAGGTTCTTCTCTCCAATTTAGCTTATCTCGAATGGGACGCTGCTCCTGCTCCAGTACTACTGGTACCAGAAGAAACATCATGGACAACACAAAGCAAAAACTTTCGATCGGGAATGATGATAATTTCATGTATTTTTGTTCGAAGGCGCAACAGCTTTAAATCATCGTCCTCCTCTCGATTCAAAGTATCATTCTCATCCTTAGATTTATCAGTGTTTGAAGAAGCGTTTCTCGCGTTGTCGTTGCTCTTGATCTCGTTTCTTGCCTCATATTCCCTAGCGCCGCCTTTGCTCATAGATGGATTGGATAAAGTTGTGCTTAGGGCAAGGGCTGAAGATACGAAGACGTGTATATGCGCAGCGAGGGTTTCTGCAGGGCTAGGGCTATATGGTTTAGATCCGCTAGATGGATTATCATTCGGTTCTGTCGGAGTAGATTCTTGATCTGGTGCTGGCGAGGTTGGGGTCGTTTCTATTGATGTTGTTGGCTCAGTATTAGATGTGCTTGGTTTGGCAGCGAGTTGCCCCGTGGCTTGTATTATCGACCCATCTTTTCGAGAAAGTATAAGTGTTGATTGAACTCCCGGGCGGGATGTGAGATGTGCTAATTGGGCAGCTACATGCTGAGGGACATCGGAAAGCTATTATCCAGCAAGTGGTCAGCATCAGGATGATATTAAAACCATGGGATTCTAGCACGAACTGCGGTCCGTTCACTCATGTCTCATTTCCTCAACCTCGTGCTCCGTATCTAGAGTATTTATTCCCAGTCTATCGTAAGTGCCACGCCGCTGCAATTAATTCAATTAATTAATTGTTTGTTGCTCAGCTTCGCGTCTCTCCGCGTTCAAGATGCAAGGGGAAAAAGAGTGATTAGTCAGCATCATCATTTGCTTCAATATTTTCAGGAAGATTCAAATTAATTCTTTCAGTGATATAGGTAATTAACACCAGTCCAATTATTGTAAGCTTGAAACGGTCAAGCTGTCAAAATGGGATCTAGCCAGAAAAAGAAAAACGAAAAGAAGAAAGACTTCCAGGTACGTGGGCAAGTTTAAATCCCGTCTTGCAAATCAAGAAACTCATCAAGCATTTGTATAGAAAGCCAAACTCAAGGTTGGCAGAGAAAAAGCGAAGCCTGCGAATTTCACGGATACCAGTTTTCGATCAAAGGGTGAGCTTTATTTTCCTATCACAAGATCAATGCGAACAGGAATAGTTAGCTAACCTCCTATATTGCTAGGTATCGTGTTGAATCAACAATCACTCTCTTCTGCCCGCTCCGAATCGTGGCAATTTTCCCACTCGTTATCCTTACTCACCTCTAAATCGGATGCCCAACGGAAGGAGTCTATTTCCTATCTCACAACTGCAATTGCTTCCCGGCCAGTCAATTCGCCGCTTCCTCAACCTGTTGGTGTTATACTCCCCGCGTTATTTCCCCTGATCCTAGACGGGAGTACTGGGGTGAGGAATCAACTGCTCAAATTGTTGAACACCATTCCAAAGGCTGATATCGAAGGCCATGCCACTTCATTTTTGCCATATGTTCGAGCCGGAATGACTCATTTGGCGGCAGATATTAGGCTCTCCTCGGTAGAAATACTTTCCTGGTTACTCTCAGTTGCTGGAGTGGAGGTTGTATCATGCGCAGGGGGTTGGGTTAAGACCTTAAACTGCTTTCTCTCCTTATTGGGATGGCATACGGAAGAATCGAGCAAGTGGTCTTCGAATAGAGCCTCGTTCGGGAAGGTTGGGACTGAAGGAAAGCCTATGGTGAGAATACTGCAGGCTCTCACGGAGTTCTTACGGGCTGGGATCACTATTACCAGGGAAACCGAAACACTGGATGGCAAACATGTATCCAGCTCTGCCGGCGCGATGTTTCCTCTTCGCCAGGTGAACCATCATCTCATCAGCGACAGTTCCTCGCCGTTCGCCTACTTGGATCTATTCAGCTACGTTAAGAGCGAAGAAGGAGAAATGTACGATTCGCAGGAAGATCGATTGAATATTTTTACACAACTTTTCCAAAAACCGGTTGAAAGAGGTGTAGAAGCTGCCCGGAAAGATGGTGGGGAAACCGGACGCGCCTCTGCTGGTATTACCAGGGTGATCTCGGAGGCCGTCGCCAAAAATCCTCATCCCTCATCAAAAACCTAGTGCGGAATAATAGTTCTCTACTTCCATCTAGGGATCTCGAAAGGGTCGACTGGGGCTAACATCAGCTAGTAGATAGGATGATATTCCTGCTTATTACCCCGGCTTAGGCTTTGCTGTAGCCAAGGAAAGTTACTAGCCACATAGCCACAAGATTCTAGGTTCACCACCAGGTGCCAGCCTCCTTAGTGATCGGACGTTGCTTGCTTTACAGCGAGTTACTTGGCCGTTAAACCATAACGCCCCTATCAACTTCACAAGACTACGACCCTGAACGGCCCACTTGGAAGTTGGAATCTCGCAGACTAACATCTGCTAAAGGTAAAAGAAATAAATACCTTAGCAATCGAGATTAAACGGCCAACCAGAAGAGGAGTGTTCTTTCAGCGATCCATGGATGGATTCTTTTTTGCTGCCTTGTCCATATCATCCATGTCTCTCCATGTCCAGACCCAGATTTTGAATTCCACTCTTTGGACTCTTTGAAACATGGGGTAGGGCATCCTGGAGCGCATAGAGAGGACGGAAAATATGTATGTTAACGGGCCAACATAGTACAAGGCCCATCCTCGTTTACAATAAAATCTACCAGGAGGTAGTAGGTCTTCTGCATCAAAGACCGTGATCTAGGGAATATCTATCTATCGGATATGTCCGCTTTTCCTTGAATACCATTTCTCATTCATCGCCCTATTATTCTTCTTCCTGTTAGTAACCTCAATACCCAAAAGTAACGGAAGAAACAGTGGTCCCTTCCTCCAGATTATATCTGGTATATCTGAACCAAAAATAAAAAACCTGCCAAAATGTAAATTGGTTGGCGGGAACTGGCGGGAAATGGCGACTGATATGATCTTGTTGTGTCCTTTCTGTTGCACTTTCCCACATCTTTTCACAATCAATATAATGTTATGTTCTGTTTTCCTTTAGAACTGTTATCCAGCACCCATTTCATTGCAGTGTTATTCAATATTTTGAGGGGGGAATCAGCCAAACTCCATTAACCTCACTTTCAACCCTCCCCCCCATCTTTATCACCTCGCGTCTAAGCGTCTAACATCCCTATCTCGCCATCATTATGGATTTTACTTTTAGGCGTCCTTCTCAAAAGCCCTTAAAAGTGGCTCAGCTATGGCAGCTTACTTCTCTGAGTGCTGGGGAACGACTGGAGTATGAGAATAACCTCCAGCAAGTGACATATACCAGTGTCCCAGAACAGCTCCTCTGGCAGCTTGCAGTGCCTGATATCCCTCCACTGTAAGTAAGACTGACAACAATAGGGCAAGCATTCTAGGTTCCGATGATTTGATTCTGATTTGATTCTGATGATCTGATGATTTGCTTCTGATAATTCGATTCTGATCATTTGCTTGCTACTGTCTATCTAGCCCAGAATGCTTTACAATGGCTACTCATGGATCCCGTCCTTCACCCCGATCGCAATCGCCAACACCTTCATTCGCGTCATACGGGGGAGTGTTGGGAATAGGCACATATGGACTTCCGGCGACACCATCGACGTTAGGTACTAATGATGCCTCTACGAGTTCAGCTGGTCCAATATCCCATGATCCTTCTGGTAGCAGCAACGCAAAAGGAAAGGGAAAAGCGATCGCGAACCCGAACAGAAATGGGAGTTCGAACGGGGACGATAACGACTATGGAAACGGAAATGCCCTTGGAAATGGAACCTCAATTTTCCATGAACCTTCTAGCAGCAACAGCGCAAAAGGTAAAGGAAAAGCAATCCCCATCGTGAACAGAAATGAGAATGAGAATGGAACCTTAGATGGAACTCCACGCAAGACGAGAAGCGGCACCTTAAATGGACATAAAAATGGAAGTTCAAGCAAAACTGGAGGTGGCCCCTCAAGTGGACATAGCAAGCTTTGGAACAGCGCCTTGAATCATAAAAATGGAAGTTCAAGCAAGACTTGGGACAGCCCGTTTGGACATAAACATGGAAGTTCAAGCAAGACTTGGGACAGCCCCTTTGGACATAAACATGGAAGTTTGAGCAAGACTTGGGGCAGCACCTTTGGACATAAAAATGGAAGTTCAAGCAAGACTGGAGACGGTACCCTATATGGAAATGGACATCTGCTTTCGAAAACGGACGACCGAATTCCCAGAGATGGGCCTGAACACACAACCTCAGTTAGTTCGATGCGTCCATATCCCCAAGGAAACATAATTCCAACCTTGGGGTCGGATGTCAATCGTTTTGATGAATTGGGACTCCCAAGGTCGGATATCGCTTGTCCGTCACAAAAAGGCAGCGGAATAGTCTCGGAGGTGGAGGCGCTGTATCTCGCGGAACATAAGATTTCCAATCCCCAGGATGAAACGGGCAAAAGAAAAAGAGATGGCTCTTGCAATGAAGGCTCTCCCAAACGTTCCAAGAAACTTCAAACTATCACTAGCAAGTGTAGCGTTGCAGAGCCTGGGTCAACACCTATCCTAAAACTACCAGAAAAATTAATGGACAGAATATTCGAGGAACTCAACATCTTGAGCAGAATTAAACTTGGTCTCACATCGCGGCACTTTCTCACTATTTGTGCCAAGAACCTCCAGAATTTATCTGCGTCGAATTTAGGTCCATGGTCCGGCGAGAGTGTGATATGCGTTGGCAGCGCCGTCAACAGATCTGATTACCCTCCCAATCTATTTTCGGATCCGCAGCTTGCCAACATTTTCACTCCTCGCAGTCCCAATAGTGGCATTAGTTTGTACACCTTCTCGAGTCGGTATTGCGATTGTGTGCCTGCCATGCCCGAACTTCCAGTGTACTCAAACTGTGGATTTCTCTCATCTAAGGCGTTCAACGACGAGTTTTTCAATTTACCACTCCCTTTACTCAGTGAAATGATTAATATTCTCTGTCCTACCATGGAAGACTTCTATACCCCCGACAAGAGATGGATCCTTCGCAACCTCACAACAAAAGAAACTGTCAACCTATCAGGTATCGCTATCAAACAGCATTTCATCTCTGGCCCGCATGCATTTTACATGGGATTCGGAGATGTCTTGATGAATCGAGTATGCTGGTCCTCGTATGACGCTTATGATATCTCTACTGATCCAGTGAAGCCTCGACATCGGGGTGCTTGGGCCGGACATCGCTTCGAGATCACGACTGTCGACATGCACAAAGAGGCTGTTGAGAAGGAACTGCGGGAAGCTAGGGCGGCCTCGAAAATTGTGAAAAAGTGGAAAGACGTGACTAGGGCTGCGCAGGAGGAGATAGTCTATTCTTGGGTTCTGGAGTATGGCAGCAAGTGGAAGGATGCAATTGCAAACCGTTACTGATTTTTGCATAATTTCGGCATACTGTCCCCCTTTTTACTTTCCTTTTTCTTCCCTTCTTACTTTTCTTTCCTTTTTTTTCTCTCTTTATTTTTTAATTTTGTTACTATGTTCCCCTGCCCGCAGAGTTGACTATGCCAGCTTGTCCCTTGCTTGGATCACGCTTTCTAGTTGGTTCTGACTCTGGTTTTATGAAAAGGGAAATCCGTTATATGTAATTGTTACAGCTTTCTGAAGAGCTATTTACTGACAACTTTCTCAATGGGGCTGATTCGATCAGGAGTTGGAAAGAGTTAAAATTGTTTAGTTCAGAGGAACTCCATACAATAGCACCAATTCCACTCTATGAAAAAAAAAAAAAAAAAAAACCTCCCTCCTTAAATTGTTGGCAGGTTAGGGAGGGAGGAGTGAGTGGTATTTCGTTATTAGCTCATTCCCAAGGTATGTAGCGGGGGAAGAAGGACGTGAACTTGAGTATATAGGAGGCTAGGTAAGGAGGCTAGGTATGTAGGCCATTAAACAAAAACTATACGAGGCATGGGCATATCCTTTCCAAGTAGAGTTAAAGTCATTTCAACAGGCTCAGATTTAAAAATGCTCGCCTGGCAGCTTGACATCACCCCAACCCTTCTTGCCATCCTCACCGGTCTTCGTCAGGGTCTTCCAGACATCAATATCCAACCAACCAATTCTGGCACGATCACCAAATCCACCAATCCACAAAGCCTTATCAACAACCAATCTAGCCCAGTATCCACGGTGAGCGGAACCATCGTGTGCTGGAAGCCAGTAGACGGCATCTGGGTGGGCCTTCAGGAAGCACTTCTCAAGAGCCTTACGATCGGCATCAGACAAAGAAGCGGCGGGGATTTCCTCCAGATGGCCAGACAGAGACAGACGGGGAAGGGCAGCAAGGGAGTTATCGAGATCTCGGTCCATATCTCCGGTCAGAGCGCGACGGGTGCTGTGGTGGCGGCGACTCCACCAGTCGACGGACAGAGAGATGTTGGAGCCGGAATTGGTGTTACGGAAGGTGGTTCCGATGTTCAAGGCGAGGATCAGAGGGTTGCCGTTTCCGACTAGATCGGCAGCAACACCACCATCAGCAGAGCAGTCGGCAATGTAGTCTGGGAGACCGATAGGGACGCCGGCGAGAGCGTTATCTCGGGAGTTCTCTGGGAACACGGTTGACAGGACACCGGTGGTTGAGTAGGCGAGAAGTCTGCGAGCGAGGAGGTGGGTGGTTGGCCAATCGGGCATGCCACTACCGCTGAAATCTGGCTGGCCGTGTCCTCCGTGTCCTGGCTCGCCGTGTCCGTGAGCGGGAGGAGGGGGAAGAATGTTGCCTTCCTCGATCACGATGGGACGTTGTTGCTTGGAGGATTCGCCGCCATGATGGTGATCATAGATGGGGGTTGCGAGCCCAAGGGCGCTGAAGAGCACGAGGGAGGTAACGAACGATCTCATTCTGGATGATTCTTTTCCAAACAGGATACAGAACTAAACTAATAGTAAAGTTGTTTGCGGGTGGCAGGGAGAGAGGGAAAGAAGAGGAGAGGAGAGGAGAGGAAGTGTTTAAACCAGGGCTACACAAGGGGATATGAGTATAAACAACGTGGAGGGGTGGACAGGCAAAAAGTCACAAGACTGGAGACAGAAACAGCATGAAAAACTCGTTCGCCATGGGAAAGTGGAACCTCAATAGCTAATAGAGTCTCGCCGGGAATGAAGAATAGCATCCATAACTTAACTAGTGAACCCCTTCCGCTGTTCCATCATGAGAAATCCGCACGGCAAGCAAAACACTGCGCGAGGGCAAAACAGGAAGCACGCCCCACCAAGTATCCCTCACAGCCAGTTAATTCGGTAACAAGTAAGTAAATAAGGGTTAACTAAGGGTTAGGCAAGAGTTAGTTAACAGTAAGTAGCCAGTAAGGGAGGTTTAAGGGAGGAATAAGAGAGGAACAAGAAGGAATTAGAGAGGGTAGGGGAGGGTTATCTGATTAGATGGGACATCAGATAAGATCATACGATGGAGAGGCGCCCCACTCTTCCAACCAACCAGCGTGTCCATGGCGGGGTCTGTCTCGCTTAACTCCCGAGTCTCTCCTTCTCTTTAACACCAGGGAAGAAGAGTTAACCAGCCTCAAACACACAAAGATGAAGTGGAAAGGGGCACTAGGATGAACAAGAGGGAGAGTGGCTTTGCTCCATCGCTTACTCGGACACAATGACTGGTCAATTTGTGGCGAGTAGAACCTGTCAAAGGCGGTTTACAGCGTGCGGAAGAAAAAAAAAACTCAATATTTGCTTGCCCATGTCGTGATGCTTGGAAACCGGAGACTTGACTGATTCAAAGTTCCTAGGTTAGACCATAAGGTTTTCGTTTCCCTCTTGTTCCGGGCTCAGAAGTTTAATGGTGGCTTGTTATTCCCGGCTTCCGCTTGCCCTGCAACAACAAGTCCAGCCGAGTGGTCACGTCAATTATTAACATAGAAGACAATGAACTTGCAATGGTCAATTGATTGATTCAAGGGCTATTAGTGGGAAGGCCGTCAAAGAATAAGAATGGATTTGGTAGGGAAGGTGTTGGTGGGAGTTATTGTTTATTGGTAACATATAGAGTCAAGGACGTTAGATGTGAATATAAAGAAAGAAAGTTCGTTAAAAAGTTCGCTTCGTTGTGTATATCAGAGAGAGGTGCTACCAGCGCACAGCCCATCCAGGGGCCATATATAAACCCAATCAATCAGACCCTCTTCACACACTATCACACACTATCCTATTCATATATGCTATACCTAAGATCCTCTTCCCCCTAAAACCCAAAAATTCCAATTCCATGCTAAATATAAGTCTTTCTATCACGCTCAAGCATGCCGAAATATGTACTCATTTCAAATTGTTGATTCTTGCCAGAACACCCGCTAAGTTCCCCGGAATATCAGGAGTCGCATGCTAATCTAATTAGGGAGTTTCTTTTTCGACCACCATCATGGCCAGTATACTTCCTGGAGGCTGAATGCATCTCTTCAAACGTAGTTTCGGGCCAGTGCTTTCAAACAGACGCATCCAGTCAGACAACTCACGTTCCTTGCTATTAAAGCACTGTGCCATGCTCAGGTCCGAACATCGCAGTGTCGCTTCCTTGAGATGTGAAACAGTCCCTGGTAAAGGAAGAACAGTGTCCATGACAACGATGTATGCGCCTGGCTTTAGAGCGGAGAGAATCTGCTGCAAGACTCGTCTGGCATCATCCAAATCCCAGTCATGAAGGACGCGACGTAGGAAGTAGACGTCAGCCGAATCACAGATATCTTTGGGCTGCGGTTTGAAAAAGTCATGCGGCATGAAGGTGATTCGGGAGGAGATTGAGTTGTCTAGTTTTCGAAGGATGGCGTCGGAATCTCCGATCACAGATGGGAGGTCCTGGACCGTGAATTTCAGCTTGGGGTTATGCGAAGCTAGCATGATACTGGTCTCGCCGGTAGAGCCTCCAACCTAGTAGTCATCGAATGTTAATTTCTTTTCATTTGAAAGACGCGTTTGCAAAGAGATACCAGTAAGAGTGGTAAAGGGGATGGCGAAGAAAAAAGGAGGGGACTTACATCGACAACATGCGCGGAACCAAGGGACTGCCAGTCAAAGGCACGTAAGACATGCTTCTGAGCCATCCCATCACTCTTAGACACACCACGCATATAGCCCACAAACGAAGCAGCTGCTTCCTTTGATTTAGCAGTGTGATCGAACATGGGTAAGGCGGTGCCAAAAGCAATATTATAAGAGGTCTTGTTTTTCTCAGTGGTATCTCCCCAGCAGTCCGTGGCTTCAGCAAATCTAGCCGCGGTAGGCGCAGAATACTTGGCCATAAAGAAAGCCCAATCAAGAAACTCTGGTTCTAGAACAAATTGGGCGGAAATCCTGCTGTGTGCTAAATGGTTTGGTTTGGGCTCACGGAGGAGACCACTGGTTATAGCCATACGAGCCACGCTTTTCAGCCTCTGGATGGATACTTCGGCGGAGGCAGCGACGATGTCGAATCGAATGGGATCCTTTAGGGGAATGTGTCGGAGGATGTCGAAATGGAGAAGCCATCGCAGGCAGGAGAGTTGTTGGAACTGACGAGTTGGTGGGATTTAACAACAATATCATATCAAAGTGTATCAACTAATGGAAGGGAAGGAGGAGAACATACGTTGATCTGTTGCTGCTCAAGATACTCGCTTGGTTCACTGCAAATCTGCAGAATCTCATGAGCAGCTTCCAGGAGAGTCTGCCGTGCACGATGAACAGATTCGGGGGCATCGTCAGGAAGCACGCGCTTAGTCCTGGGCAAGCTGTGATCATACGAATTTGCAGGATAGGGATGACCAGAGCTAGAACAGAACGTGCTGACGATTTTAGACGAGTTAGAAATTTGCACGGCTAGATTCTCGAGGTTCGAGAGCTGGTGGGCATTCCTTCTAGTGGTGTTATTGTTATTGTTATTGTTGCTGTTGTTGTTGTTGTTGCTGGTGGTGGTGGTAGTAGTGGTGCTTTGCTTTCGACCATGGTTTCCATTTCCTCCTGAACCTGAGCCAGTTCCTGAGTCTGATCCAGATCCTCCACTTCCACCTTTCTTACGATGTGATTTCTTGTCCTTGACGTCCATGATGGTTGCTGCTTGGTATCTGATAACCATTCAATGCCCCGCGTCTGCTAAGCAATTTGGGTTTGTTATTCGAGGGGGAATAGTGGGGTTGCCTAGGAGAGGATTACAACAAGCAATGCTTCTGTGACAAGCAGGATAAGGGAGAGAAACCAATTTGTAGGTATGGTTGTTTTATTCAAGAAGATTTGGATATATATATATATATCAAGCTAGCAGCTATAAAGGAGAGAGAGAGAGGGAGAGAGAGACGAGCAATCTGCGGGCGCGATAAGAGAGAGAGAGATAAGCGCCGAGCAGCAAAAACAGGAAGAGAATTAATTGAACAGACAGTCTGGCATCACGCCGCCTCTGGGGTCCCATTCTGCCATTGGAGATTCTGCCATCTCTGGCTGTCATCAAGAGCCCTTATTCGCCCAAAGAGGAAGTTTAGTGGCCGAAACAGGGAAGGCGCCAGGGGGCAGAGCTTCCTATTGTTCTCTTCCTATTGTTGTTTATCATGTTTGCATTGCAGGAAGGAACCATCAAAAAGGGAAGGAACCCTAGCTCCTTCCTCACATCAACACCAACAAACAAACAAACACAAACAAATATATATATATATATTGGACATATATATAGAGAGAGAGAAACAGTCACGGAGAGATAGAGAGATAGAGAGAGAGACAGAAAGAGCCAGAAGGAGATGAGATGAAAGAATGGAGAAGAGAAGAACCCTTGAATGAATGAATAATCAATCCATTTTTGATTCTTTATTAGTCAACGGATTATTTAGTTATCACACCTCGGATTTAACATCTGCCACCACGGACATCTAAATCAGCCCTGAACACGAAGCCTCGGATAAATAAAAGATGAGGTGTCGGAAACATTTGCCATCTGACGGAGAAACGAGACAATCAAGAGTGGTGTGCTGCACGGAGTATAGACGGAGAGTAACTATACCACCCTACCCTGACAAATCGATTCTTACGAAGGCTACAGAGCTTGGATCCAGAACTTGTTGGGTATATACGGGATTCATCATCGTATGAGGAATCATCAGTCAGAAAAAAAAAGAGTTCGTCCCAGTCTAGGTCCGACCCGACCGAGAAAGGAAAGGAGAGGGAGAGGAGAAACAGGAGAGACAGGAGAGACAGAGAGGAGGCAAGGCTGAAGAAGAAGAACAAATCTTAATATGAGTCAAACCGTATCACTGGCGCCCAACCATCACATCCCCCATCTCGTAAGTTAACTAATAAGAATCTATTATTGAAAAGCTTCCCTTCTTCAGTCGTGAGAGAGAGGGAGTAGATCGGGTGGCAGTTTAGACGATCGATTAGTTAGACTCTCCGTAATAAGAAAAGAATAAACTAGTTACGGAGTATGTCACTAAAGGATGACGATTGCCCAAAGAAAAATCTAAAAAGGCGACCAAACAAGGATGAGGCGTGAGTTTGACTGGATGAAAGAGTTTTATTGATTTTATTAACAGGGAAGAACTGGGAGAACTTAGAGGTGGCCAATAACACGAGCGATTAATGCAATGGGCTGATGGTGATTCCATGAGTCAGAGAGACTTAACTTAAAAAAGGGAGACTTTAGTTGAAAGGAGACTTCAGAGACTAATAAAAAGAGACTAAAAAAGAAAAGAAAGTCAAAAAGGGAAGGGCAAGTCAGGTGACAGCTGGGCAGGTTCTTGGCGTGGAACCCAGCCGGGGAAGGCGCGGGCGGGCTGAGCTGGCAGAAAAAAGAAGGTGAGGCCGCCCCTTGTCTATTCTGGGCCTAGCGTGCTGCCGTGGCACCGCTTTTCCGGTGGGGGCCTGGCCGAATCCGGGTTAGCGCAGCCTTAGGGTTGGACCGGATGGCGGGTCATGTGATGCCCCGTGCCAAGACCAAACACCATCAACAAACACAAGCAAACACTCAGACAGACAAGACAAGGGAGAAAGAAAGAAGAGGATGAATAGATTAGTAGATGGGGGGAGGTTGTAAAGGAGAAGAGCTGAGATGAGAGTAGCAAGTAAAACTGGATAATAGAAGAAGAAGAGTCAACGGAGGATTTGCTGTGGAATGATGAAAGAGAGGGAATAAAAAAGAGAGTTACGGAGGTAAATCATCATTCATCATCATCATCTTACAGTAGCCCACCCACACTCAGCCAACCAGGCGGCCTGGCGGGCAAACAAGCGTTCAAGGGAGACCGTCGGAGGACAAGGACAAACAGAGAGAGAGGGAGAGAGGGAGAGTGAGGAGAAAGCATCATATTTTTACTTCAACTCCAACCTCCTCTTCTCCCTCTTACTCTCTTGCTCTCTTACTACTTGCTTCCCTCCCGTCGCACCATTCTCATTCTCCCCCTCCCCCCCTCTCCACTCTCATCTTTTTCTAACCTGGTTGTTTCTCCCGTTGCTTGTGCTTGTTCGTGCTACATCTCCCTGCAATTATTATTCAATAGTCTATATTCTCTCTTGAAAAAAAAAAAAAAAAAAGAAGGATAATAATTCAAAGTCAAGAATCCCCCGCCCCTCTCCAGGTCATCCAACACATCCGCCAAATCTTGCTCTTAAACTTGCTTGCTTCTTGAAATCTTAACTGTCAAGAGGACAGTAAAGAGGAGAGAGAAAAAAAAAAAACTCTTCTTCGATGCAATCCTTTCCACCTCATATCCTTTCTTATTCTTCTTTTCCTTCCCCTTATTGTTTGTTTAATATCTGTTTCTATTCTCGCGCTTAGGTGTTTTTTTGTCTGTCCTTTTCTCTCTAATCCAACCAAAACACCTCATTTTTTTTTATTTTATTTTACTCCTCACGTTTCAGCTGCGGACCGAAAAAAAGAATTATTATATCTCCTGGTAAGATCAGCCTTTCTCGTTTTGCTCCTATCTTCTGACTCCGATTCCTTCGTTCTTCTTTTCTTCTCTGTTGCCTGGTCGGCCCTGTCTAGTTAGGAGGGCTGTAACTAACTAGCGCTAACATTGCTGCCTATCTCAAACAACATCTACCCCGTTTTTTTTCTTATTTTCCCTTATTATTTTTGCTTCATTGATTAGTTATTATTATTTTATTTCATGCGCATGAATTTTCATATTTTATAGTTTATTGTCGTGGTTGCTGTTGTTGCTATTGTTGTTGTTTGCCCTTCCCAGCCTCCTCTTCCTCCTCTCCCGAAGCAGCCTGGAGTGGGTGGTGCCAGGCTTCGTTCGACTCATCCATACTTGAATCCATAAATACTAACTGATCAACCAACCCCCCTTTCTCCATGCTAGGCAGAACCAGAACCAGCTCAGTGATTCTTTTATATTCTTCTCGCCTTGCCCACTTTTTCTTCCGATGATCTCTTAAGAAACTAAAAAAGAAGAAAAGAAAAAGAAGACTCTTTATTGCTCTGATATTGTGGTTTGTTTGTGACGAGGAAACGGGCTCGCCTTCTTCGATGACGCTTGTTGGATCAAAACCCATCCAGTAATAGCAGAGTCAGGACAAGCCCTCCCTCTTGCTCATACTGCGTGTGTTTGTTCGAGGTACGTGTTCTCACCCATACAAGTTGCTGGTATTACTGTTCCTTGCGGGAGGGAAGTATGGTTCTCTCCACTCCCTCTCCATCTCTCTCTCCCTCAGTCTTTCTCCATCGCCACCTTGCCACTCTCTTGGGCTTGCAGAGTCATACTCGATAAGCCCGCGCCTCTCTCTCTCTCACTCTCATACCCACTCACTCCCTCTCCCTCCCAGTCACTCCCTCACTCACTCCCTCAGCTTCTCTTCTTAACTCTCTCTCTCTCTCTCTCTCTCTCTCTTCTAAGATCATCTTCACTCACTCGATGACTCTTAGCTTTCATTCTTTTTCTCGCTCTCCTCTCCTCTCTCTCTTTCGCTCTCCCTCAACCTCTCTCACAGCCTCTCTCTCCGACTATCCGGTTCCCTCCTGAAATCTCTCCCAGCCACACTGGACACCTAACAACCATCTCCGCTCTGCTACTTTCCGTCCGCTGCGTTTGCGCTTGGAATCGGGTTGCTGCCTGGATTCGGTGAAACGTGATTCAGGCGCTGTTTGCCATATTCTAGCCAGCGCTTGTTTCTTGTTCTTGTCTTTTATATTTTTGCTTGCTCTTTTCTCGTCTCACATCGACCGACCGCCCCGGTAACGATGTGCATTGTTGTACCAACGAAATACTCCCCGATATCATATCCAGAAGATTCCAACGTTGCATTTCCGATTATTCCAAGTGATTATAAGATGGCCGGACACGTTTAGACTGCTTGGCCGTTTGCGCCAGAGGAGTCACGTTGTCACGTCTCGGAGTCAGTTCGGTGCACGCCACCTACTCGGATACATAACAACCGCGCCTCTTCTTTTGCCTTATCTTGCCTGCCTGGGTGGTACCTGCATATCACCTCACGCCGGCTTGCATACTCTCTGCTCTCCTTTGTTATCACTCGACTCTTATCCGCCTCATTACTCATCCTCACCTTACCTCGCCATCGCTCCACCTCTCCACTCCCGCAACGTTGGAGTCTTCTAGCTATAATATCGGACATCAACTTCCATTCTCTCCCCTTTTACTACTCTTTCATCTCGATCAACTCTTTCCCTCCTTCACCCTCGCGACCACAACTACTTCTCTCTCAACAACTACTACTACTACTCCTCCTCCAGTGACTCACCCCCTCAGTCACATCTCATCTATCATCTCTCTGAATCGATCTCCTACCGGCAGTAAGCTGGCTTTAGATCGCATTTAAAAGGCCCCCCCGTCGCCTTCGTCAAATAAGAAGACGGGCTATCCGCTGTCACGTCTAAACGGTTTTGTCTTATCGGTCTATTCCCCGTTCACAAATATTCTGTGTTCACCATACAAAAAACAAATATTGTCTATTTCTTGTTGAATATCTGAAATTCTTTAGAACTCCGGATATGTCGACAGTAGACGTTTTAGGTTTTACACCTATTAACCCCGGCATCATAAAGGCTGCGCATCCTCAATCTCACTACCCTTATGGGTCTTCGATCGCATCTTCTGCCTCTTCCGCCTCCTCCTCCACCTCCTCAATTTTCTCCCCTGATGGAACATCTTCTCAAAGTTCCTTCTCCTCTCTTTCGGCCGCTGACGTAATTTGGGAGCATGATTCAGAAACCAAGGAGAATGCCAACAAGCTCACTTGTCAATACCCACGGCCTGTTCATACCAAACCAAAGTTTGAATTGCAAGTCGAACAGGTGCCGAGTGCTCCTGATGGACAACCCAATCCTCGACGATCCCGACTTGGGAGAGATGTGAACCGTTCGCGGCCTATCCCTTCCCTAGTACGTCAGAGTGAAAGAAAGGTCAACTTTGTTGACAACCTTGTCGGTAAGTAGCAGTCTGTCCCTTAAACCCCTTATCATTGGACTTGTGAGGATCTAACATACCTCCCCCTTTGAAGACTCTGCATCTCAAATAGTTGAGATCATCTGGCCTCTTTCGGATATTAATCCTCGTAGGGAGGATTCCTTAGGCTACAAGAGTGTTTTGCCTCTAAGAACCTTTATTCAGGAGACCCTGCGCAGATCTCGAACTAGCTACTCGACTTTGCAAGTTGCCCTGTATTACTTGATTCTGGTCAAGCCGCATGTTCCGACCACCGACTTTACTATGGATCAGACCTATGTTCAGCCCTGCTTACGCGCTATGCAGTGTGGCAGGAGAATGTTCCTATCGGCCTTGATCCTAGCTTCGAAGTATCTCCAGGATCGAAACTACTCGGCACGAGCCTGGAGCAAGATTTCTGGACTCAACCCCTTAGAGATCAACCAGAACGAGATGACCTTCCTTCAGGCAGTTGATTGGAAGCTTCATATTTCCGAAACTATCTTCCAGCGTTGGACAGATATTGTTTTAAAGTATACTTCCACAGGTTGTGGACGTCAGACTGGAGAAGGGTTTGGTTGGAAAACAATCATACCCACTCTCTCCCCCGAGCTCAACAATGTTGATGACACCCTTTCCGGCCAACGATGGTCTATCCCCCGGGATATTCCGTCTATGTCTGATACATCTTCCCCGCCGTCAAGCAGCAACTCTTCGTGCAGCAGTCCCTCTCCGTTATCGGACATTACGAACGATCGAACACCTACCTGCCGTCGCAGCTCGAGCTCTGGTATGGATCCGGAATCAGGTTATGGAACCGTAACCCTGCCATCTCTGCCCAACCTAGGATTGCTTCCTCTCCAAATGAACTCACTCAACCCTCCCGCCGCGAGTGTTGATGGGTTTTCCAACCTTGCCCGGCCGTCAATATGCTCTGCCATGTCTCAGGCGAGGTCCTTATTCGTTCAACGCACGTGTCTTGACCAACGACCAGCTCCTCTGTATAATAGTAAATCTCTGTCTGAATCGCACTCCACTACGCGACGGCCGTCGCTGGCGCGTACATCATCCTTCACTTCTTCCCCAGAGTCTATGATCTCCGATGTTCCATCCCTGGCTTCGTCAACTTCTTCTCGATCATCGCGTTCGTCCCGTTCTTCTTCGATATCCTCTGTCGCATCCGCCACTTGCGCGCCAGCTCAGCCATGGATGGCTATGCGGGCGACTCGTCGGCAAGCGACCATGCAGCCCACAAGCTACTTGAAGGATTCGAAAAAGTACCCTTCGATCGCGGCCCCGATCATCGAAGACAGTTGTCCGATTTTCACATCGCCCGAAATATTCTCAGGGGAAAACTCGGTGCCGGATCTCTCAAATTTTTCCATCGGTCCTCCATCCATGGATGTCGCGCATGAAGCTGCTCAAGGCCTTTGCGAGCTCTCAGGAGTTTTGCCTCGTCCTTGCCTCGTGACACCCAACCCCCAAATGCCAGAACAGCGGTGCCGAAAGCGCTGCCGAACCATATCTGAGGATCTATCTCTGCAGCAGAAAGTCCGTCAGCTGGTCAACCCACGCTCCCAAACAAACGATGATCAAATATCCATGCTTGTCCTGCCTGACAACCAGCTTGCTGATTCGTTTTTGCTTCCAAAAGCAAACTACCACCATCATGGCAACTCGGAGAACCGCAGGTCCATGCCATATACAGAGAACCTCGACAGTGCGAGAAGCACTTGTGGTGGTAAAGCCGATATTCGATCCCTTTGGTATTGAAACAGTACTAGCCGCGAATATCGGATATTCTATTCTTCATCGGCTGGAGTAATAGTAATATTTTTTTCCTTTAGCGAAAATAATAAATACAAAAACACACACCCTGTTATAAGGACCAATCAATCTCTCTATCCCCCTATCAATTCTCCTCCCTGATTTGACCTTACCGGTCTCCACAACGCATGTACCCGTCGTGGTCTTTGGAAGAATCCAAGCTACAACCTCTTTTTACCTTCGTTATTCCCAAATCAAATCTATTCGGTTTCAATCTGAATTTGCATGGTGTCCGGGGAAAACAATGGATACCCTTCTGTCATTATTCATGCATATCCGGAGTTATTTCCGAATCACCCGTCCTTCTTTCCCCCTCCATATTTTATATTATATTCCCTTCTATTTTGGTCCTCCTTTCTTATTTCCTCCCATGATACCTTTACCATTTACGTGCCATCTTATCCGATGACATTGATTGATGCTGGCGTTGTGTTGCTGTGAAGGAGGAACACATGAACTGTTCTGGTGATGAGTGGTTGTTGTTGCAGTTGCAGGTGGTGGTGGTGGTGATGTCGTCGATGTTGATGAAGGTGTAGCGGCTGTGTTGCTGTTGTGGTGGTGGTGATGATGATGGTGGTAGTTGTTGTTGTCGTTGTCTGAAAGCCGGTGGTGGCTGCTGCTGTAAATATGCTCTTATACTATCTCCAAACCCTTCCCACCCCCTCCCCTTACTCCGATTTGTACTCGAAACGTACTAATCACAAAATCTAAGTCTAATTTTGACCGATTGAAACCCATCAATCTTTTCTCTTTTTTTTTTCTCTCAACCCTTTCTTTTCCTTAAAACAAAAGGAATGCTATGAACTTAAATTTGTTTGACCCATTAATATTAGGCTGAGTTAACTATGTCTAGCTAGGGAGGAAACCCTTGTTATCCGCCATACCCATACTTAAAAACAAATGGGTATGTTCACAATATTTCAATACGTTCCGCTTAAAAACAAACTACTCTTGAGTTCACGATTCACATGATCTCGATGAGAAGTCCGTCGGGATATTCTACGCTTTAACAACGTACTCCTTCTCACCCTGGCTCATCTCCTTTTCCCCCCTTGCTAGTCTAAGCAGGGTGTGCGTCGCGAGCTTGGGCATACTACGTTCGCCGAACAAACGGTACTGCGCTGGCGAGCAAATGCCAAAGTACACTGCATTAAATACCCGCCAGGCCTGCAAAGGATTGCTGGTAAACATGGGTTTAAACAATCGCCAGAAAGTTGGGTTCACGCCGACTCCGGAAAGCAGGTCATCGCAGTATGGTAAGTAGTGGATTACGTTTGTGTGGCGGTTGGAAGAAACCATCTACAGAGATATAATTAGCACAACAAGAAATACAGAAAAAAATAACCCCGACACAGCAGACCTACCGTCGATGAGAGATTCTTTTCGTACGCCTTGATTGATTCTTCCATTTGCGCTACGGAAGGCAATTTGATTTCGTTACGAATCACCGCAACAGCCCACCGTGCCTGAGTTTCTGAGACAGGCAAGAGAGGTCCTTCGAGGTGAACATAACCTATGCAGAACAGGTTGGGATGTCGAGGGGAAGCTACTAATTTGTATAAATTGAGAGCGTTTGGTGATTTCAACGGCGATTCATCAGGATTGTTGTGTCGGTAGTACTCTTTCCGCAAGTAAGGGAGTTCAAGGGTGTATCCTGTGCAACATATGATGACGTCTATGTCATCAATGGTGGTATTGTTGGTTAAGATGATGGACTCTTCTGTGATTCTTTCAACGCTTGCCCTGTGAGCGGTAATGCGGCCGGTTCGTATATTTTCCAGCAGGTCACTTCGCAGGGTGAAGTTGACTTCAGTCAGTGAATGTTTTGGTTTGATTTCCTCTGGGGGCTCGCCCATGATGGTATTGCATAGACGCGTCAAGATCCATTCGTTGACTTTTGGTGGCACGATGGTATCGCCGAATCGACCTAGGTTTCAAAAATTAATATTTGCAATATTAATCGTAAGAATGTATATATAAGGAAATAAACGTACTGGTATACATCTCAGCAGGTTTTCCAAGCACGTAACGTGGGATTACCCAGCCGCCTCTACGGGTTATAAGGTGTACTTCCTTCGCAACAGTGCGGATTTCACAGGACAAATCGGCAGCGGAATTGCCAAATCCGATGATCGCGACTTTCTTGCCAGCAAAAATTGAAGGGTTTCTGTATACATGGCTATGAAGTAGTTGACCTTGGAAGCTCTCCATGCCTTCGAACGACGGAATCAGTGGATGCGAATTTGTGCCCGAACAAGCAAACACCGCATCGTAGACCTCCTCGACTGACTCGTTGTCATCATTTCCCTGGTATTGGACGATCCATTTCTTCTTCTTCTGGTCAGCTTCCTCCTGTCTGCAGGATATGACACTGGTATTGAACTTGATGTAAGACTTTAGGTCAAAACGGGTCACATATTCATGGATATAGTTCAAGAATTGGCGATGGCCGAAATAATCCGGATATCGAGCAG
The DNA here is from genome assembly GCA_032988175.1 of Myotisia sp. PD_48. Taxonomy (NCBI): domain Eukaryota; kingdom Fungi; phylum Ascomycota; class Eurotiomycetes; order Onygenales; genus Myotisia; species Myotisia sp. PD_48. The sequence continues at coordinate 27,901 of JANTQB010000037.1, read as the reverse complement.
GATCGATGGGAAAATCGCTGAAGCATGATGTGTCCCGACATGAGTTCAGAATGACATTTTCGTAGATCGATGAGGTGGATGCGCCGGTGTGGGGGTCTGGTTCCTGGTAGTTCCATTGTCCGCCGAGCGAGTCTCGTTGTTCGAAGATCCTAACATCCGATAATCCCATCTCAAGACATGTTTTCAACGAAACAAGGCCAGATATACCTAGAGAATGGAACGGGATGGAACAAAGAAGTTAGCCACCTTGATGTCAGCTTGTGCACGATCCCTGTATCAACAGTCCTTTTTCCTTGCTCATCCTTACCAGCACCGATGATTGCAATCCTTGGTTCCGCCGCGGCGGGTCTTTGTCTAGACTCCTCATCCATGGTTCACTTTCGTTGGGGTTGCGAGTGATGTTTTTGCGATAACTATCAATTGTACGGTTTGGAAGGAAGTTTGACACGTAACTAGAAGATTTATATACCAGCGACACGGGGTATTTTTACTTAGTTCAAACCAGCAAAAGGGGCCGCTGAATCGATGGAAGAGGTCGAGGCTGAGAAGGAAGAGACCAGAGCGAGACGGCAAGATAGAAGAAGCCACACACACAGCCTTCTTTTTATTACAAATTACCATCTATATAACCAATAGTCAGCTATAATCATTGCTGTTAACTAGTTAACTACTCTGTAGAGTCGTCCTTCATCACGTTTGTAATTCCGCCGTTCGTTGATTAACCTTTACTCCCGTTGACTAGTGCATCTCAGCTTCTGTTAGTTATTAATCTCCGTGTTACGGCTTCAAGTGCAACTTCAACCTCTCAACTACCATTTCCCTCCGTGTGGCAGTCAGTCTATGTATACTCCATGCTTTATGTTTCATGCTTCATGCTGCATGCTGCATACTACATTTAGGAATCATGGCATGGTTCCTCCAATTACAGGCCTGCCACGGTCTTCTCCGAAAGCTAATATGATTTGCAGCAAGGGGGAGACGATCGATGATCGATGATCTGATCTGAGGGTGAATGGAAAGCCGTTCATTCGACTTCCTTTTTGCTTTGCTTCACTCGAGATGAAGTTTCCCTTCTTTTTCCTTTCTTTTCTTTCTTTCTTTCTCATTTTCTCCCTCTGCTGCTCCTTCTTCACCTTCTCTCTCTCTTCCGTCCATTTTTTCCATCAGGATACCTTGCGACGAACTTCGCCCCTTTATCTCTTCTTAGCAAACCAGATAGATCCCTTATTGTGTATTACGGTTATTCATGATACTTGCTTAATTGGAATATCTTCTAAATGGCTTCACAAGGGAAGAATGATGAGGGGAAGGGAGTCTCCAGTACCAGTATTGAGCTATCAACATTTAGTTCATCGGTGCCTGAAGAAAGCAATAAAGATGCTCAAGTTGAAGCTCCTATTCAACATGAAGACCCTCCTCAAGTTCAAACTTCTGTGTGTCTCCCTCAGTCTAGCAATTAAGTTTAATCAATGGCTAACACATGTCCGTTTCTAGGCGTCTTTTCGAAAGTTCATGAGTTTTGTTTCCATGGGCTTTTTATGGACTGGAAGCCAAATCCCTGTCTATATGTTTGGTACGTGAAGTGTCCAGTCTTATATTCATAAAATTGATTGCTAATTTACATAGGGGCCTGCCCACCATATATTTACCGAGATATTGGAGGAGCAGATCGTTGGGTCTGGTTTGTGAGTGCCCAGCTATCAAAGTCAACTCCATCGCAAATATTACTATGGTTTAATACCATATAATGCATATCGATAGGTTTTGGGATATCTGCTGTCTCTAGCGGCAATCTGTCCCTTTGTTGGATCAATATCTGATTTGGTTGGCCGTCGCATGGTTGCTATTGGTGGCGCAACACTTGTCTGTCTTGGAATGGTTGTTTGCAGCACTGCGGAGACAATGAACATTTTTATTGGTAAGAAAATTGCAATATTTGATTGTTCTACTCTCACAATTTTGATAATATCTGCTAATAATTAGTTACTGCTAGCTGGGATGACTATTACCGGTGCTGGTGCGGGTATCAATGAGCTTACCTCCCTAGCGGCCACTTCTGAAATGGCTCCCACGAGAAAGAGGGGCAAATATGTGACATTCCTTATGCTATCCCTACTCCCATTTGTCGCATCCGTTCTATGGGCCCAATTGATAGCCTTCCACAGCGGTTGGCGTTACGTCGGTCTGTTTTGTGGTGTCTGGTCGGGGATTGGACTCCTCGTAACCCTAGCATTTTACCATCCTCCACCCAGGGACAGCTCCAGAGATCTTAGTAGAGCAGATATATTGAGACGTATCGATTATGTGGGTGGGGTTCTCTCTATCACAGGTACGGTCTTGTTTCTAGCTGGATTTCTATGGGGCGGTTACCAGGTAAGTGGTTTACACATCTAGACATTCGACTCCAGAACAGCAACACCTTAATTGACTGATAATTCCCTCCTATAGTATCCTTGGAGGTCGAGCCGCGTCCTTGCTCCACTCTTAATCGGCTTTGTGCTACTTATCATTTTTGTATTATGGGAAACATTTGTTGCTCGGTATCCCATGTTCCCCCTCCGTGTACAAGATAGGCGTACATTCATCCTAACGATTCTGATCACCTTTATTTCCGGTGCAAACTTTTTCTCTATCATTATGTTTTGGCCCACCCAAGCTTTCAACGTCTACGGTCATGATCCTGTCCAGGTAGGTTTGCGCGGGCTTCCAGTTGGTTGCAGCATGTTAGCTGGAGTCTGCATTGTTTTGTGGCTATTGAGCGCTTTTGAGGGACGATATGTTCGTGAGCTCTTAATTATCAGCAGCTCTTTAATGACTGCAGGTACGCATCCTGAATCCCTTTTTCATCCTTGGCAGGAAATTATTCGAGATGCTAATTTAAAATATTTTTAACCGAACAGGTTGTGGTGCAATGGCATATGCTACCGTTGATAATTTACATCAAGTATGGGGAATTCTTGTCATGGCTGGACTAGGAATAGGAGGAATAGTTGTTCCCGCGTCTATCATAGCCATGATTGTATGCCCTGTGGTACGTAATTCGCAGCCCCCTTTTCCCCTGCCAGCTTTCTCAACTATATCTTCCCTTGCTTCAAGAGTCTAACAACGAATACGCCCTTTGATAGGATCTAATCGGCACTGTTGCAGCACTCACTCTATCTATCCGTGTCCTTGGTGGCTCTATTGGATATGCCATTTACTATAACATCTTCGTCAACAAATTCGTCCACAATGCCGTACATTACATTGGGGGCACAATGGCCACTCAGCTTGGTATACGCAATCAAACCGTGATCAAGCATGTGATTGAATTAACTGGCGCATCCCTACTCGATCAGATACGCCATGTGCCAGGGATTCGTGGAAATGAGGCCGCGTATCAGATGGTTGTCAAGGCGGGACAAACCGCTTTCGCCGAGAGTTACAAATGGGTTTATTATGTTAGCATTGGGTCTGGTGGGCTGTGTGTTATTGCTGCCTGCTTCCTGGGGGATATTGAGGGATACATGGACGATAACGTTGCTGTGGTTATGGATTAAGGTGTGCCACGTATCTGATTCATGGTGGGAAAATTATCAGCTAGTGACCGAATGAAACATTTTTATCATTTATGATACATTCAATAATCGAACAAATTCCTGACGGAATATATCTCTTGCTCCTTCACCAAGGTACAGAGGTTTGTCCCAAAAGCCAATCTTTATGCTTAAGGGTATACTTAGGTATAAGGTTAGGTCCTCATTTTCTACCTAAAGTTATCCTTACGCTAGGGCTAGTTTGGTGCCTTATAAGGCCCTAGTTATCAAAGGAATAAAGACTTTTGGTGTCAACCTCCGTACATCCATAAGGGTTCCCTGGGTTATAATATAACCAACCTAGGGACCATGCCAACCAAAAATTTTAATATCATACATGGTTATCATCCAATGAACTCCGAGAGCGGAGGTGTAAGAAGCTGAGTTTAGATGTCATGATTCAAGTAGTAAGTAGGCCTGTTCTAGCTTGAGAAGGGGTTAGAGTGTGGGATAAGGCGGGTAGAGAACATGACGGTTATATGGTATCAATTCTGTCAAATGTACCCCTGGTACCGACCCAGCCGGTTGCTTTGTGGATGGAGCCCGAATTTCCGAGGTTGCTCCTGGGGCGGCGTTCATCAATACTCGGTCGACCCCGCGTGTTAATGACCTCTGTGTAGTCATCATGTTCTTCATCATCCCAATGGGACGCTGTGCGAGTTAAGCCGTTTTGAGATTTCTTTTTTCGGAATAGAGGATTTCCCAGAGGATTCTGTCTCTGGGGTCTGCCTTTAGGTTTTATATTTGGATTATGGGCTTTTATTTCAATGGCTGGGATTTCTGTCGGCGTCGGTGGCAGCGGAAATGAAGGGATTGATGGCATAGGCATGGTGATTACAGGATGCTCGGAACAGTTGCACCCGCAGCCAGTAGGGCATACTAGAGTCGTACTGTCACTGCCATCGCTTATGTAGTTGGGAGTGAACCATTCGCGGTGGCATTCAAAACAGCAAATATGTCCGCAGGATAGACATGGAACGAACATCCCTTGCACAGCTTCCGAGCAAATTGCACAAGATAGAGTTGGTGTAGGAGAGGGAGTTGCTGTACATTTTGAGCATTGGATCTTAGAATAACGGATTTGTTTGGAGGGCTTTCCAGGTGGATTTCCGGGCATGTCTTCTCTGAGAAGCTCTGATACCTGTAACGTAGAGCCACAATTCGTGCAATGGCTTTGTAAATCAAGACCACTGTTTTCTGGAACATCTTGTAAGGCTTTTTTGCGATTTTGAATGGTGTGGTGGCATCTGGATTGTAGATATTTACTGGAACTTCTGGACAACAACTCGAATTCCGACTCATGATCGATAAGAGAGGTGAGTTTAAGGACTTCTCTACGTTCTAAAGGCATGCCCCAAATGAACAGCAAATTTGCATATTGGGCACGAAAAGCTTGATAGAACTTTTGATCATGTGTGTCAAGTAATGAAACCTCAGCTTGGCATTCCTGATCAAATGCAGTTTGATTCTTGAGAGTGACGTTTATGCCGCCTTTGAATCTTTTCGATTTGGGTGAAGGCGGTTTTACATTAGCTTCATGTTCTGATTCTGATAGAGGGGTATCACCGCCTGAAACCGCTGGGGCATCTGGTATCACCGGCTTGCGTTTACGTGCTGCCCCACCGGACCCCCATAGGTTAGAAATATGCGCGTTAAAACTTCCAGCAGGGCTGGGGTGCCGTTTGGAAACTCCACCGGGCGGCGACGAAGACGCAGATGGGCCGAAAGTTAAGGATCGTGAAAGTGAAGAGGCTAATGCTCCGACATTGGGTGTAAGACGGATGGCAGTACTGTGATCAGGGGACCCGGCTAATGACGTATTGTACCGCGATTTTCTTTCCATGCTTGACCGACCGACCCGTAATCCAGTGGGGGGTGTTGTGCCAGTGGAAAATAATGGGGGCGTGTTTGCCTGCCATCGGTCCACGGATGAGCATCCAGAGCTATGCGAAGTTGATAGAGTCCGGTCCTTGCTCATTAATGGTGCCGTTAGTTGAGATTGGGTCCCGGGTATTTGTCGACTTCGATGTTGGGGATCCTCAAGGCGGAAGGGAGAGTTTCGTCGTCGTACTTGGTTGCCTACATTATGCTTCCTTGTGGGTGGCTCGTATAGAATGCATGAGAGCATTCCTAGCATCTGAATATCTCCGAGACTTTCAAAATATTGAAACCTATATTGTATCGATTAGTCTAGTTTCTCGAACCGAAATCCGGGGGAGAACGAGGGAGGGATAGAGCAACATACAAGGTGGGAATAAACCAGCGGGCACCCAAGGGGTGCTCGCCCCATGCGATCTTACTCCAATGATTACCGGCCTCTCTTTTGGCACAATCATCATAATCGAGGCCTATCGCACTATCTTTACGCGGGGGATAAACAGCTCTGTAATCTCCTTCTGGGAGAGCTTGGTTTTGAAACAGCAGGGTTAAGAGTCCCCAGACATGGGATAATTCTGGGTGGCCAAGTGTAGTAGCTACGCTCATATTATGCGAGCAAATTTCTGCTCTATCACCAAAGATGCGATAATTCTGTGCGAGGGCCCGCCTGGAGGGTAGTAGCTCCTCGAAATCAAAGATGTGAATGGAATTCTGAGACGCTTCCGATGCAGACTTTATCGTGCCAGGGCCGGCGGCGGATTTCTGTGAGTTCTCCGTAGATCTTGCGAAATGGAACCCGAATTTATTGTGCCTCCAGGCAATGGTTCCTTGAAAAGGTTGCGAGAGCGAATCAAGTGCATCTGACGAGCCAGAAGAACTGGAGGACTCATAGGACGAATCATCTGAGAATTCTGATTCTATTCCATCTTCCGTCAAGGGGCCGCCACTAAGAGCAGAGTCTCCAGTACTCTTTGGACCTGGGGAGCTTGTTTGCAACCGCCCGAATCCCTCGAAGACTTTATCATGTCGTGAAAGATTTTTCATCGCACGTAAGCCTACAGAATCTAAGAACGACGGAAATCTTTCCTCTTTCTTTGGGAAAAAACACACTAAACGTCCATCATTGGCCCAAAGAGCTCCACACGCTCGAGCAACTGGTACCATAAGGTTTGCATTAATTGGACGCATGAGTTCCGAAGAACTAAGGGCCAAATCATCGCTCTGAAATTGACCGACATCTTCATCTTCGTCACTCGATTGATCGTCTGCTAGTATCGAGGACTTGAGTGGATCGGTAGGCTGCTTTTGTATGAACGTCACACATTCTTCAGCGGTATGTTCGCCCAGAAGATAACGGATCACACCTTCAAGACAACCTCTTTTCTTAGTAAGATATGCCTCAGCAATTTTCTGTATTCCTGATGAGATTTCTTTGGCCAATTGACTCGTAACAGCGGCTGTGCGCTGAACATCGAAAACAGGAGCGGCCATCGTAGGATATTCTACTGGGAACTTGATGTCGATCTTCAAAAAGACGGTGGAACCTTCAGATCCCCAAGGCCCATTCATTGAGATTGTGGCCTTCCGTTGTCCAACACTAACGAAGTCGAACAAAACACGCGTAAACTTCTCACCAACTTGGGTGATTTCATCGCCCAGAGTTTCAGTATCCCAGCCGTATATTTTCACACCTCGCATCCAAGGAATAGGGTTCGAATCCGCCCGAAGAAACGATCGCCCACGATCATTAGCTGATTGTCCGATGGGCTTGCCGTAGCTCCACTGACGTGAAAATGGTACAACCACCCCGCTCATTCCACCGAATGTTTGCTGGGTTTTAGTACCCTCATCGTCAGGGCCTAAGGGCTCGTGTTTTTCGTCGTGAAATGTTTTGTATACCGCGCCTTTGCGTGTTAAATTTAGGAGCGGATTGAATGATTTTCCTTTCTCGTATCCCACCTCCTTCATGATCTCCGCATCTACACGGTGAAGTCTGAGTTCCTTATCTGTTCCCCACGTAACGAGCTGGAACTCTCGATAGTCTATTCCGTCAATGACAGTCCCTCGTGGTCTCCAAAGAAATTCTTTCACTTGGCCTGTATGGCCCGAGAAACTATGAACCAATGGTAAATCGCTGTCCTCGTGGGTATTATCTCCGGAGGTGCGACTGTATAAATGTAAATCGCTATTCCCACGTTGCGGCATTGCTACTACACCCCATCCAAATGGGGTATGGCGGGTTCTCGAGACAGGAAACGGGGCGCGGATGACTTTCTCCGGGACATCGGCTTCCTGGGAAATATCCCAAAATTTGATGGTCTTATCCAATGAGCAGGTAACAATAGCTTCTGGGCGAACCCGGTTCCAATCAAGGCCGTATATCTTCGTGTCGTGGGCATCGATCGTTCGAATCGGGTAGGCACCTTTGCGGTCATCCCATATGTGAAGAAACCGGTCATGAGAACTTGCGATAACGTGGGAGCCTTGTCTGTTCCATTTGACTTGAGTTGCGCCAGCAAGCCAATCCGAAAAAGAAACCACTGGCTTTGAAGGGGTTCTAAGGTCCCAACAATGAACAAAACTGTCAACTGCACAAGTGGCAAGCATGTCGGGGTGATGGGCAGAAAAATTTATGTCGGTAATTGCTCGTGTATGCGCGTGTAAGATATGCTCGATGGAATTGTGACCAGACTGGATTGACAAGTTCCATACCAGGGCTTTCTGGTTGGAAGTACTCGCAACCCAAGAGTCCCGTGCGGCAAACGGCGACCATTGAACGTCAGCGACTTCCCATGGTGTCCGATGAGGGAGATATCGAGGCGGGGAGTAAGGATTGTCTAGATCGATTACATGGAGGCCTTCCTTCCTAAAAAAAAAAGAGAGATTCAGATATTAGCAAAACCAGTACTAGCTTTCATCCCTGGATCTAAACACTCACGATGCGAGTACAACATCTCTTCCGCAGGGAGAAATTGACATTGACCCAACGGGCTGGTCAATATGGAATGAACTATCTTCTCCAAATGTAGGGCTATCGTATGCCGTTCTGGGCGCCCTCTGCCCGATCGAGGCAGCCATGGTGAATTTATGCGAGGCGGTGCGGCCAGTCGAATCGTCCCTCCCCAAGAAAAACCTGCGCGGCTAGGTCAATTTAATCAATCATATATAGACTCTACCGCCAAAAGCTTCGCGCTCTACCTTACGAGGCAGTACTATCTGCATTCTGTAAGGCATGTATGTTTGGACGAATTTAGTCCTCGAGATTTCACAAGCTCACTGGTGTCAGAACTGGTCCAATTCTATCCCGAAGAACAACTGAAAGACGGGACAGAAATAGAGATGGGACACCAAATAGTAGCAGGGCATTTAGAAGCACACCTGCAGAGTTCTTAAGAGATAGAAATAAAGCACCAAAGGGTGTCTCATTGCTTGATGCTTTCCTGTGGACCGAACCAGCAAAGATGCCCTCCCTTGTCCGCGATGGGGAGCTTGCACGTGCCTTGGTCCATCTAGAGCGACGAACCGACAGATTCGACAAGCAAGCAGCCAGCAGCTAGTTACCTATGTTAGTTATCTAAACATTTACCTCCCTATGTTTATCTCTAGAGAACCACAAATATTATATCCCAGAATTAATTTATATCCATTAATATCCCGTGGTAATATATAACGGGGAAGATCGGATGGATGAGAAAGGCGATTATATAATACAATCCATGACGTCTTGGCGTCCAGCATCATCGATTTGCTTGCTTGCTTACATTGCGGGGAGCAACTTCGATGCAAGTGGGATGTTTTATTTCTTTTCCTGTCTTCTCTTTTCTTTTTCGCCTACTTGTCGTAGCCGCATACAAAAAAAAGAAGCGAGTTGAACTGAGCTGTTCTCGAGTTGCGAAGAAAGATTTTTATAGCCAGGAAATTTTTGTTGTCATATATTTTACCTGCTCCTATATAAATAAAACAATCTGGCCAGCACACTTGAAACCGGCCAACCCTACATAAATATTCCACACCGACTAGAGCACGACACTCCAACTTTGATCCTGTTAAAAGAGGTCTCTTGTTTAGTTTAGCCCGACGGACCGGCTGCTCGGGAGCTGGGACTACCTTTTGGTCGCAGCATTCTCTCTCACCCATTCCGCACAAACACCATGGCGCTACCAAAACGGATAGTAAAGGAGACGGAACGGCTGATGGCAGAGCCGTAGGTGGATTCCCAGGCCGAATTAAAAATAATAATCCACTAGTCTTTCTCTCCTGCTGACTATCCTATGTTTATCTGGCAGGGTACCCGGCATCAACGCAGTTCCCCATGAAGATAACCTACGGTATTTCGATGTCCTGATCCACGGCCCAACTCAGTCTCCTTACGAAGGTACGGCATACTCCAGCCACCCGAGAAAACAATAGGTATAAGCGCCTTTCTAACTGCTGTGCAGGAGGGATTTTTAAACTCGAGTTATTCCTTCCAGAGGATTATCCTATGACACCACCAAAGATCCGGTTTCTAACTAAGATATACCACCCAAATATCGATAGACTAGGTAGAATATGCCTAGACGTGTTAAAAAGTAAGCAATGGGTTTTGTTTTCTTATTCGTTTTTCTTTTCTCTTTTTGCGTATACTATTTCGCACATGTACAACCTAAATCAAATTCTAACATTTACGCGGCTGATATCAGATAATTGGTCACCCGCCTTGCAAATTCGTACAATCCTACTTTCAATTCAAGCCCTTCTAGGCGCTCCAAACCCAGATGACCCTCTCGCGAATGATGTTGCCCAGCGATGGAAGGAAGATGAACCAGCAGCGATCCAGACAGCAAAAGACTGGACAAAGCAGTATGCCAAAGCGTGATAAGATGTTCTTTCACTTTGTTAATGGCTTTAGAATACTTTATAGGAAGCTTGGTACGTAATATACCATATATTTATCAATATCAATGTTTGGCAGGAGTAGAAGTATGTCCTACTCGTAATCCTTACACTTCACCCCCTTTCTTCTCCAACCACTATAACTAAACACGGTTGGGCAATCTCTAGAAGAGAAGGGGGAGAATGAAAGATTTTTTTAAATCATATAATATTACAACAGTTGAATATCCTTTTCAAATTCATATGCTGCCCAAAACCCGCTATTTTTACCATGATAATCTGCCCCTTGACAGTGGCTAGAATAGCCCGCCTGTAAAGGGGGTTAATTATCCCTTGTTGATTATTTTCTTCATATTTTCCTCTTCTCTGTATTGTTGCATATATATTGTCATTTTGTCACTATGTCCGATAACTATATACATTCTTGAATATGAGCAGGCCAACAGGAACTAGCTATCGCTAGAATAGCAAGTAAAAAACTTAACACCCAGTAGTTAGAGGTAGTTAGCCACTATTAGCCTAGAGTATATAATAATCGCATGGCAGCAATTCTTCTAGGTTAATAGCCCCCACAGATATATCATTTCAACAGACAATAAGTTTAGGGAAAAGGTCAAGATTGCCAACCCAGAAAAAAGAAAATTGAATCATTTTCATCTAGTCTATATTATATACCCAGCACCTGAGTATTTCGAAGCCCCTGAGCAGCCACTTTCATCGTTTTCGTTTGTCCTTCATGCTAAGGCTTATTAGGTGTAAGGTTAGGTAGAAGCCTTTTGGTACCAAGCTCCATCCAGACAAAGAACTCCTAACCACTGTACCAAAAGATCAACCTTAGGTCTTTGGACTCGAAGACAGAATATCCGTGATTAACTTAACTAGTTATTGGGCAGAAATTGGGCTCTTCCCGGTAGCATGATGGCTGCATGAGTGATCCCAGCATCGAACCAAACCAAACCAATCACTTGGTTATCGCGTTATACATCCATGTCGCGTTGCCAAGTCAATTCAACTTCCCCTCGACTCAAAACAAAACCTCCACCTATTTCAACAGGGCGTATAAATATCCCCTTCTCCCTCATGTTTACAGGATGGATGCCTCCCATAGAGCACGTTGGATGAGCGGCAGAAAACCGAATTACAGCAAGAAAGTTGCATCCTATCTATCTAGCTACGGTTTACTGAGAGATACTCTATAGCGAGAGAACCCCAGATTCAAACCCGCCCGCCAGAAAATCAGTGTCGAAGGAGTGCCCGCCTGATTTAAAAATACGAATCCTCAGGCCAGAAGGCTTCTGAGATATCCGCCAAAAATGTATGCCAGTGTGATAACCCAACTGCTTTACGATGTTAATGTTGCAGTAGATCCAGAAAATACAGAAGCCACGTCAAGCCCAGCCCATTAAAGCAGAGAAACCACCGCAGAATCTGGAGCGGCGAAACAATTCCCTCCAACCGAAAAGCCCTATATATAAAGAGGCAGAGGGCACAAATGCCCGTCTAGGCAATCCAACCTTCCGTTTAGTCATGCTGCAGCTGTTAATTTGTTCGCATTAACACAGGATAAACCACTGTCTCGCGAGAATTCGACCAAAAGATCCCTCCAGGGCGAGCGTTTGCCGGAAATAATCAGCCAAAAGTGTAGACGAACCAGTACTACCAACTTTGTTGAGTATTGGGTTTCTCATAAATATCAGTTCCCGAAAGAGCTTTCCATAAAAGACTCTATGGATAATTGGTATGCGCAGCCTAAGCCTATCTCACTTCCTCGAGTGAGATCGACTACGAGCTTCAGCGAGGCTAGTGAGGGTAGTACACAGAAGAGTAAAAATAAATACAGCGACAAGAGTTGCGAGACTTATTTTCAGACTAAAGGTATTTACCTTAAGGACCATAAGGATGGTTTTAATGACGAGAGCAGAGCCCTTTGTGAGAAGCTACTGGAAGGGAATTATGACGTTCCTACTGGTACCGTGTTCGATGATCACGCATTTAAGTCAACATGTATACCAAATTACGAACCAAAAATGAGACAAGAATAGTTCGGACTATCGGGGAACTTCTTGTTCCCTCCGCTGATAGTGCGATCAGCCTAGGCCATACCAAGTTTATGCATCTAGTTGTTAGTATCAACGAAGCTTGGGATAATTCACTGTCCCTTGATGCGGTTCCTCACAGGTCAAAGCCTCTCGAGCCACCACCGCGGCCAGCAAAGTTTTCACGATTTCAATTGCCCCGGCCGCAACCCGACTATGCCGTAGGATACTCTCTGAAAGCCTTTACTGATGCCCAGCTAGCCAAGCTTGCACCTTTTCTTGGTGATATTGATATGCGTTTTTCCTTCTTAACCACTGAAGTAAACGCAAAGGGATTACTTGATATTGGGGATCGCCAAAATGCGCATAGCATAACCCTTGCTATAAGAGGTGTTGTTGAGCTTTTTCGAATTGTCAAGCGCGAGAAGGAGCTGAACCAGGAAATTTTGGGGTTCTCAATATCCCATGACAATTGCACAGTAAGAATATATGGTCATTACGTTATTATTGATGGAGAGAAAACTACCTACTACCGCAATACGTTGCAACACTTCGTTTTCGCCGGGCGGGAAGGAAGAGATAAATGGATATGTTACAACTTCGCTCTAAGTGTATACGAGAAATGGGCACCATCGCACTTCAAAAGAATCAGTTCGGCAGTCGACATGATACCGGATGTGGACTCTGAGCGATCTCAACCTGATGATACAGACCAGCCGGATGCATTACAGCAACCTGAGGTTTCCGAACTAAGCTTCTCGGACACAACCGGACTTTCCCACGGGATCGGAGGTGTAAATATAGAGTCTAGTTTCACAACTGCTGCGGATCCTACCTCTCAAAGCCCTACCTCTAATACCTCGAAGTCCAGTGTGAATAAACGACAGCGAATTTTACATAGCTAATCGACGCCTTGGGAGCACCATGGAGGTTGGTACCAAAAGACTTTGCCCTCGATCCTAAGGCCTAGGCGTAAGCTTAGGTGTAAGGTGAGAGGCTATACTTTCTATACCTCCCAATTTTCTACCTAAGTGAACCTCCGGTTCTAAGGATAGCCTAGGGTCTTCCAAAGGCCTGGTTCAAAGGGGATGAAGACTTTTGGTGCCAACCACCGTAGATGTTGCTCACCCAAAGGGTTGGGTCAAGCAAACAGGTTCCTGGGTGTGAGCCATGGATCGGTTCAAACTTCAAGAAAACAAGCCCATGATCGATGATATCATCTTTCATAGTAACCACAGCTATCGCTAAGTTAGCTACTTTCTAGTAGCGTGCGTGACTCATTTAACGAGTATAAAATAACCCCTATTCCCTTTTCCTTCCTCCCTTCTTCTTCCCTTCCATAAAATAATATCCATCAAATTTTTTTTACAAGCCACATATATCCCACCGGAATCTGAACATCATTTCCCTTGTCATTACACAATTTTTGCGACAGACATACAAGATGGACTTTTCCGAACATCTTGAACACATGGCTTCGATGGCTGGGCTACAGTCCCACCAAGGCAATGATGTAGCTCAGACCAAAATCCAGCACGTCCAGCAGCTTTTCAGCTACTCTTACCAGGAGGCAAGAGACAGCTTCTGCGAATGGCGGGCCAATATTTACAGAGTGCCCGTCTCTGACGCCCACTGGGAGATTGTTTGGGAGGAGAAAGAGAGCGAAGGGCTTGATAGGGAACTTTACGAATACATTCTCGACAAGGGCTACTCTACGACGAAGCACTTGGGTACTCTACCAGGCTCTGAATCTATCATTGAGATTGAGAGCACTCAAGATTCTAGAGCTTCATACCTGGTCAAGCTGGAAGGCCCACTAGCCAGTGCAAAAAACATTCAAGATCTGACTGGCTCCCTGCATGTGCCTCCTTTAAAGCATGGAAAGGGAGAATATGACGAAGAAGCAAACTTCTGCGTTATAAATGCTAGGATGAAACGGAAACTAGAGTCCGCTCTTTCCAGCATTGCTTTCCGACCTACCTTCATCCGCATCAATAGGGCTTCAAAGGACCTGTCGACGCATTCTGCGGCTCCAATACTTGGGTATGACGGCGATACGGCGCTTCCTCAATACCGAACAAACTGTCCTCAAGATGTGTTTCATCCTACACAAAACGAGTATCCGGTTTGGTATTTCTTTTATGGAACTCTCGCCGAGCCTGAATTTTTGCGGCAGAAGCTCGAGCTTGTGGAAACCCCGACCGTGGAACCCGCAACCGTCAGAGGCGGGATTATTAAACCCTGGGGAGGGAAGTACAAGGCCTTGGTCGATGGTCCTTCCACAGCCACAGCAGATGGGTGGGCATACGAGATCGTCTCGGAGGAGCATGAAGAACGGCTCCAGTATTTCGAGACTGATATGTATGAGGTGGTCAGATGCGACATTCTTAAAACAGGCAGCGAGCGATCCGTCCGGGGGCTCACGTTCAAATTCATTGGGGATAATCTGGATAGCTCAGGATGAATTTCGTTTTGCTTGCTATTTTGTTTTAAAATATTTGAGGGAGGGCCATATACCGGATCTGATGGTTGGATCTAGCATTTCAGGGGGTACTAGTGTAAATAGAGTTGTTTTCGTTAATCTTTTTTCTAGTCTTAATATTTCTTCTTGGTTCTTAATTCCGACAAGATGAGTCCTAATATATTCAACTTATATTGATATCCGTCGGGGTTTCTCCTTAAGTTTCTTTGAGCTTTCCTTCCTTCTCGTAAGAAAATACATAGACAGGGAAAGAAAGACTAAGCCAATAAATAAGATATAAATACCAAGTCTTGCCTCTCAAGACTTTTGTTATTGTTTTTGTTTATCTTCTTCCTCCTTTTTCAAATAACATCTCACTCAAGCCCACGCTCCCCCACCCAAAGGCTGTTATGAACTCTACCTTAAGCTCCCATAATTCCACTACTACCCCCTACAAACTTGTCCCCTAGGAGGCCGTCTCCTTCTCCTAGACGGAATAGCTGTGGGATACTAAAATACTACCAAAGCACTCTGAAAAACCCTTCTTTCATTCGCAGTTTATCTTGACTTCGGTTTCGAAACGGATATAATTATCCGTCCTAAAGTGTCAGAAGTATGTTTGAGATTGAAAATCTGAATTTTGCTACACTTGCCACTGTCGGTCGTTGTGCTGTGGACAACTGCTAATTTCGCAGGTGGCCTTACAGCTCCGACAAACCCGATGCAACTATACGGAAGACTCAAGGGTTCAACGTACGCTTGTTGGCGGTTATTGCAAATTGTCTCTCCCAGGCCGGAATGCAAGCCGAGGTGTTTGACGCAAGTGAGGCTGAAAATCCGGATTACAGCAAATGGAATTAACGCTCGACTCGTCGATATCAGAGAGTCATAGAACATTGTAGGGAACTAGCTTCCCCCAACGAAAATAACTTAGCTAACCGGAAACGCACACTCCATAGAGATTGTATCGCCAGTGATCACCGCACATAGTAGTTGGGATCGCACCGCCAGCTGCTTCTGGGCAATCATGGACGAAGGCTTTGAGTTTCGGCGGGATACAACGTGCGGGTTTCACATCCATATTTCTTTTGCTTCAGGGAACCTTTGCAGCAGCTTCGGGCGATGGCAAAGGCAATTGCGTTCTGTGAACCTGCCACACAACGAGATCTGCGCCTCTCTGGAGACAAGATCAGGCCCGGGATTTCTGCAAATGTGTTCTCAAAAGAGAACCCTAAGCTGGTCAAGCATATAGAAAGCCTAGGGCCTTTACGAGGGCCCCGAAGCGTATTTGGCTATATTGACCATGCTGACCGGGGCTCTATTATCGAGTTCGTGTGTTCCGGCAAGTTTCGCGCCTGGACCTGGAGGCCGTCGCGGGTTGGTGGGCCAGGAAGCGTTGAATTTCGTCGACCACCTGGAGTAGTGACGGCAAAGAAGGCAAAACACTGGATCGCATTTGCCATGCCATTCTTGGATATGGCAGTTCAATTTAATCCTGATAGTCTGGCACATGATATTGAAGCAACATCTGATATCGTTGATGTGCTTCATCCGAACTTTCAGGACCAGCTCCTTTGTTGCACCAAAAACGGCGGCCGGATGGGGGACTCGTATGGTACAACACCGGAGGATGATAAGACATGCCCTTCCATTCAAGGTTAAGGAGGTGATCTCCGGCTAGATATTAAGGTTTCAGGGGATAGCTGTGGAAGGGAATATGGTTTCACCTTAAGTGTATAAGGGGAAAGAATACTACACCAAGGAGGAACCATACAGTTATCACGAGGAAACAAGAACATTGTTTGCCCAGTGACTGTTGCACATAGTCTAGATAAAGTAGCAGTACTAAATCGGAGATGGATACATTCGTATCTTTGTACGGAGTGCCCTGTATCGTATCTGATGTAACTACAACTAGTTATCAGGGTCGGAGCTCTTCTTGAATAATTGTAATAGGGTATATTTTATCACTCTTGAGGGGAGAAAAATTAAAAAGTATCCTGCAGAGAAGAGACTGATATTATTTTTTTCTGAATGTCCGGATATATGGTTAAGTGATCTGAGGTTGTTGAGGTGGTTGAGGTTGAAAAGTATCCGAGGGCTCTCCCGGTCACGTGTCCCACATTAGCGAGCCTTCACACCAAACTACATTGAAACTTGCAGTCGCAAGCATCGAATTGAACAACCGAAGTCAACAATTACAACCTCGTCCCACGCCCGCTGCGCATCAACATAATTCAAGATGCGTATCTACGACGACAGTTTCAGCGGTCAGAAGATCTACCCTGGAAAGGTACGTTACTTGTGGCGACCCCCCGAATCTACACTCATCTGCATATCTATCAATCGCAAGCCCTAGCCACGATATCGAAATCGGAGCACCTTGGGAAATCGAATTTTGGTGCTAAACGCACAGGATTGGAGAGTATAATTGGTTGCTGATACCTTTTTTTTTCCGGTTCTCTAGGGCAAATTGTACATCCGAGGCGACAGCAAGATCTTCCGATTCCAGAATGGCAAAAGCGAATCCCTCTTCCTCCAGCGAAAGAATCCTCGCCGGATAGCCTGGACTGTCCTCTACCGAAGACAACATCGAAAGGGTATTTCTGAAGTGAGTATCCTCTTGATTATCTATGTTCTCGCACGCATATGATTCCCTACAATTTTCGCGGACATGACTGGCTTGGGAGATGGGAAAATGAAAAGAGATAGAAAAAGAGAAAGAGAAACACAAGATATCGATGCGGGAAGAAACGGGAAAAGGAGAAAAATACCTGTTACATTAATGAGTGTGAGGAGGAAACAGGCTAACGATATGCCATTTTTGAATCGATATAGGAAGTTGCCAAGAAGCGAACCCGCCGTGTCGTAAAGCGTCAGCGTGCTATCGTCGGTGCTTCTCTCGATGTGATCAAGGAACGACGAACTCTCCGCCCAGAGGCCCGTCTTGCCGCTCGCGAGGCCGCTATGAAGGAGGGCAAGGCTAAGAAGGCCGAAGCCGAGAACAAGAAGAAGGCTGAGAAGGCCAAGTCCGCCAGCGCCAGCGCCCGAGGACAAGGTGGAAGAATCCAGAGCAAGCAGGGTGCTAAGGGGGCTGCTCCAAAGGTTGCCGCTAAGACACGTTAAGAAGCCATCAGGGGGTTGCTGTTGTTGTTTGGCTTTGCGGAATCTCTCAGATGGGGAGGGGAAGTGGGCTCATAATGGGTGTTTTTGGGGCCTGGTATGTTTGTTTTTTTCCAACTGGGTTATCATAACAGAACGAGTCCCCTTGATAGAGAACGTTCCGACGTGGATGATGGGTGGTCTGGTCCAGGCCGGTAAAATGAAGTGTAGTTTGTTTTACCCATTCGAACCGCGGTTTTTTTAGCAACCGTTGTTGGCCTTCATGAAGCTCATGACTATATCATATTTACTTTGCTATTCATGGCCAAC
The DNA here is from genome assembly GCA_032988175.1 of Myotisia sp. PD_48. Lineage (NCBI taxonomy): Eukaryota > Fungi > Ascomycota > Eurotiomycetes > Onygenales > Myotisia > Myotisia sp. PD_48. Next base: position 9,644 of record JANTQB010000037.1, on the reverse strand, counting down.
GGATCTGATGATAGTCTTAAAAAATGGGATTTCATTTCTACTGTAATATTGTACTGGTCCAAATTCGGATTTCAATCTAGAATTTTCAACGTTTCAAAATGGTAAGAATTTCTACCGGAAAAGACTCTTACATTGTAAGCCATTTGAAGACGGGCCACTCTCAATCATGAATTAATTCTGAGCTCTTCGAAAAGCGAACTTCATAGATCAAGCATCAAGCTGGGGAAGACCAACTAGTAGAAGCGGGGAGCCAGAAAGGGAAAGATTAGGGTATGAACCCTAACCACAAAACCACATCACATGGTCTTGGCGTTCGCTTCAGAAGAATCTGTGACTTCAACCTCAACATCGCCCAGTTACCAGCTTCAAGAAGTTAAAATCGACTCAGCTCTTCCGCATCCAAACGCCAAAGGTGAGTCCATAAATCTTCCGACCCCCTCCCCAGCCTCGAATTTTCCCACAACATTCATATTTCGTTGCGCCTATCGAGAACCATTTTTAGTGGAATTAAACCGCAAAATACTGATTCTTCCACCCGACGCAAACAGTTTCCTGCGTGATATTATCGCATCAACCGATCGCACAACATGGGTAAAGTTCACGGATCGCTCGCTCGTGCGGGTAAGGTCAAGTCGCAGACACCAAAGGTCAGTTAATAAATCGACGAACACCCCCACACTTCATCCAGAATATAGAGGAATTAGACGCCATGGAAATCATCGGAAGAAGAAGATCGGGGAAGGGATTCTACCTGGGAATCGAGCGGGAAGATTATTTCCGATGGAAGACATGGCTGAAACCGAAGTATTAGAAGATGGATGGGGAAAGAAATAAATATCTTAAGGAATATCGCCACTAATCGGTTCTTTTGGGATATAATACAGGTTGAACCTCAAGAGAAGAAGAAGCAGCCAAAGGGCCGTGCTAAGAAGCGTCTCCAATACACCCGACGATTCGTTAATGTCACAACAACTGGCGGAAAGCGAAAGGTATGTCGTGAATAACGTGAAAAACCATGTTAGGAGAGGCTAGACTAACTGGTTTCTTTTACTTTTGTTTACAGATGAACCCCAACCCAACCTCATAAAAGCAGTCATTAAAGCAGGGGTCTGCTCCATCTTCGTTCCGTGTTTTTGTTAAATCTTTTCTTCGCATTTCGTCCCGGCAAAATTCCCTTTTACCCGTTTGATAAATGGCTTTCGGAAACAACATCCAGTGAAGGGTCTTTTTCGATTTCCGTTTTTTCACACCACCTGAACGTTGCTGGCTATGGAATGGCCGGTTAACGATTTGAGCATGATCAACAGTGTTGTTGTTGTTGCTGTTCTAGGAGCGGATGGTTCTCGTTGGAATCTAGAAGGGGGTACATATGGATTTTAGCTCCACAGAGATGTATGAATGAGGAAATGGAAATTATATTAATGAATTGACATGCACTCGTCGTCATCCGTACTTCCAAACTTCCAAGAAATCGTGTGTAATAAAGATAACGGAGTATTAGTAGGAAGATGGCTCTTGTTAATACTCTGGTGGTTTATTGAAAATTTACGACTAGATCCAAGGCTTCCTTTCATTTCGTGGTTTATACCATGATTGTAGTTGATATGGAATCTCTATAATTCTAATTTAATAGCCACCCGTAATAAACAACTGGGTACAACTTGAGCGAGGGAAAGTCGAACCCTGGGGAGCAAGTGGGTTGATTACAAGCATAGAAACAAACAAAAGGATATCCCGAAATAAAGACCCTTCGAACGAACAACCGGAAGCAAGAAGAATTAATGGCCCTGCGTTGAAAGACCCGGATAGAAGAAACGAAAGAAAAGGGATGAGCGGGTAATATCAATTGTCTCGCTTCACAATTGAAAGAAACGTAGAGTGGATGAGGACTGTATTAAAGGGAGGGAGTAAAAAGAATAATAAACAATGGTATTCTAAAGCGCGGGGTGAAGAGAATTAATAATGTGAAGTATTGGTTTGATTGCCTGTTCCGAAAGGGAAAAAAAAAGTCGACTCCATACTCCTTCCACAACTAGATAGACTCAGTAGTAGTGAGCCATTTCCAGACCAGCCCGTCTGAAACCACACTTGATGTAGAATCCTTCGTTGGGTTCCGAGCAGTCAAGGATGGACTAGAAATAAAATAAAAAAAATGAATATTAACACGTGGACCTATTACTTTTTTTTGGAAGCGATTGGAGGATGGATTGATATACCTTGTAACATCCAACTTTTTCCGCAACGTAATCCAAGGCATGGATCATACGTAGACCAAGCTTCTTGCCTTGTTGGCCCCGCTCAATAGCGATATCCTCGATGTGTCCGACCAGGCCAGCGGAGTGAATGAACTTTCTTTCGACAATCAAGCTACCTGTGCCAACAACTCGACCGGTTCCGTCACAAATGACAAGCAGGAAATATTCGTCATTACGGCTGCTAATCCAATCGAACCGCTGGTTCCACAGATCGGTTGAGAACTCGCCCACCTTTGTGAGGACGCTAAGCACGTCAAGGTAGCCGTTGAGATAGTCAGACCGACGGAGGGGGCGGAGGGTATAGTTCTCTGGCAACAGCGAGACGACCTCGGGGGAGATGTAGGATAGGGAGAAGAGCGGAGGCTCATTGTCTTCAATATTGCCATTCATGACGGAAGTATGAAGAGGAAGGGTTGTTGTTGTTGTGGTAGTGGAAGAAGGAGTTGGAATAGGAGCTGAGGTGGCGCCGTTGGCAGCGCTGTTCCTCCTGATGGTTTCGGCTTGTACCATAGCGGCGATTTCACTATCGAAACAGCTGTTGGTGATGGTCGGAAAGTTAGAAGGGGAGCTATTGAAAGCCATCGATGATTGGGTCATGGTTTTTTAGCAACAAAAAGAGCAGACAATGAGAATGAGAATGAGGAGGAGAGGCGGAAAAGGAAGAATTCGGACTCGGTGGTGATCCTGTTTCAGGAGTGGGTTCAAAGAGAGCTTGCAAGGAAGTAGAGAGGGAGGAGTGAGTGTGAATGTGAGTGAATGCAGTTGATGGAATGGGGAGGCGAAAACAAAACAAGAGGACAGACAGTATTAGATATATATATAGATCGCCAGTCCAGCCAGGTGTCAATGGGTTTGTGGTCTCTCCTCTCTCTACTCCGTACGGAGTAATACTGCTTGTCTTGTCTTGTCTTGTCTGTTATTTTAGTTCTTGTTAGTTACTTCTTCTCTCTGCACGGGCGCGGTGCCAAGAAAAGAGCGCGTTCGGAGAAATACCTGGAACGCAGCACACTAGCCTGATTGGGAAGATCGGTGGGTCCTGCCCTGGCCGCAGCAACCAGGGGGAAGCCACGCCTTACCTGTTATAGTTTAGCGGTGTTTCAACCAAGCCTCGTGTCACGTGATAGCCGTCCCACCAGATTAGGAAGTCACTTTTATTAACTCATTCCCAATCCAGATACACATGAAATAGTTAATAAGTACCTCAAGTATAGGAGGTAGCGAGTTACATGGTCTACTAGATTCTGGACGCTGGTACAATCTACTAACTAACTAGTCCCAATGCTTGGTCTATTGCTGAGGAAATATTGGTATTCTTACATTGGTTCTTTTTATCTGTGGGTATCTATCCTTCGTATATAGGCACAGTAGTGGATATCAGGGAAAAAGCCTATTTCAGCCTGGGAGAGCACGGATAAACGCCCAGGCCTTTCCTTTTTTTATCCCCTTACTTCTTACTTGCGCTCCTTTGGCGCAAGCATCAGCTCTGGGCGGACATGCTTGTCAAAGTCTTCCTCACTGAGGGCCTTCAGTTCCATGGCGCTCTGCTTCAGCGTGAGTCCCTTCTTGTGGGCGTTCTTGGCCACCTTGGATGCCATATCGTACCCAATCACCGGGTTGAGGCATGTAACAAGCATCAGACTAGTAGGAAGTATAAAGTAAGCATCCATCTAATTATAGTTTTTCTCCAAAATAGAAGGAAAAAAGAACAAAAGATAAAATAAAATAGCGCTTACCTTTCGTGGAGCAAAGAGTCAATTCTCTTTCGGTCGGCTTCCAGGCCAACAATAAGGTTCTTCTCAAACGATTTCATTCCTTCGCTGAGGATCTTGGTGCTATGCAGAAGGTTGCGAATCATGACCGGCTTGAATACATTCAATTCAAAGTTGCCGTTCATTCCACCCACTGTGGCAGCAACATGGTTGCCCATCACCTGCGCACAGATCATGGTAAGCGATTCGCATTGAGTTGGGTTGACTTTCCCAGGCATAATCGATGAACCGGGCTCGTTCTCGGGCAGCTGCAATTCGCCCAACCCACAGCGAGGACCCGAACCCAAGAAGCGGATATCTTGCGCAATCTTGAACAGAGAGCAGGCCAGTGTGTTGAGGGAACCGGAAGCCTCAACGATCGCATCGTGTGCAGCTAGAACTTCGAATTTGTTGGGCGAGGTCTTGAACTGCTTGCCTGTCATCTTGCTGACCTCTTCGGCAATGGCTTCGTCGAATCCCTTGAATGCGTTCAGCCCAGTTCCAACAGCTGTTCCTCCTTGGGCCAACAGTCGGAGATCAGGCAGCGAATTTTCCACGCGCGTGATGTTGCGCTCCAACTGTGAAACGTAGCCGGAGAACTCCTGTCCTAGAGTCAAGGGGGTGGCATCCTGCAAATGTGTTCGGCCAATCTTGATGATATCGTTGAATTGCTCTACTTTGTTCTGCAAGGCATTTCTAAGGCTCTTCAAAGACGGCAGGAGGGAGTCTTCTAGCTCAAGGACAGCGGCAATGTGCATCGCGGTTGGGAAGGAATCGTTGGAGGACGCAGACATGTTGACATGGTCATTTGGATGAACGGGCTTCTTGGTGCCCATAGTTCCGCCGAGAATCTCAATGGCTCGGTTGGAAATGACTTCGTTGGAGTTCATGTTAGACTGAGTGCCTGATCCGGTCTGCCATACAACGAGAGGGAAATGGTCGATCAGTTTGAGCGATGCGACTTCGGCAGCAGCTTGCTGGATTGCTTTTCCTACGGTAGGATCTGTTTAAACCTCTTTGTCAGTCATCCATCCCCTCCGAGCCTATCTTGCGCTTCTCTTTCTCGAGGCAGAACATACCCAGTCCATATCGCATGTTCACAGTCGCTGCAGCGCCCTTAAGTATACCAAACGCTCGAACCACTGGTGGAGGCATACGATCCTGTGGCTGGCCAATATCGAAATTTCCCAGCGATCGCTGAGTCTGGGCTCCCCAATACTTGTCTGCCGGCACCTATTCAACAGTCTGTCTCAACAACTATTCTATTTCACGTCCGTTCGCCACACGTAGTATCAACTACTAACCTGAATCTCGCCGAAGGCATCGGACTCTGTACGGGTGTTTCCAGAAGCCTATATATACCACAACATTATCTAGTTAGCATCATACAACCCCGCTATAAAGAAAAGTAAGGTGTTGATGGAGAGAATGCTGTCCCCACCATTGTAGCGCTCGTGGAAGCAAATCCTCTCAATCGAGATCCAACCAGCTGGTAATTGTGCTTGTTCGGAGTACGGCGGAGGCAAGGAGTTGTATATGTGAAAGGTCGAGCAGCGGTACTACTTATCGAACGAGTCGAGTTGCGAAGATATATATATGACGACGTGGTAGCAGCACGAGGAGAAGAATAATATACTGTGGCTTTAGAAGCCTGGTGCGCAATTGCTTGCAGGGGTCGCTTGGCCGTGGAATTAAGCATGGTGGATGGGAAATCAAGGTACCAAAATGTAAGCAGATGAAAACAAAAGGAAATATGCTTAAGCGCACCCGGGGAAAAATAAAAGTACAGAAATGAAGAGGGAAAAGAGAGGAAAGAAGAAGGAAATAAAAGTACACAAGGGTCAAGTTAGTCAATTGGAAGATGACAAGGTCGTAAAAATTATCCATGTACTTAAGTAGAACAAAAAATTGGTTGAGTTGAGCTGTTCCCAAAGTTTTTTTTTTTTTCCCGTTTCTTTTTTTTGCTTTTTTTGGGGGTTGATTCGCTGTTTTTTCCGGTTGCCCGGATTCTCCCGTCGGTATTTCCACCCGCGCTTTCCGCACCATCAAACTAACTAATAGATTCATTCCTGTTCAAGAAGCAATAATATTATATTATACTATATTATATTATATTTCAGCTTATTTTATTGATTGAGATATCTTATCCTCGCAATGCCTTAGCCAATACTTCAATATTCTTGCTCACAAACAGCTTTCCACCATCGAGGATCTCATCTAGGTGACCGAAAGTGTGTGGGCAACCAGGAACACGAATATGTTCAGTCGGAACGCCTGCAGCTCTCAATTTTGCGGCATATGCCTCTCCTTCGTCGCGGAGAGGATCCATCTCTGCTGTCCAAACGAATGCTGGGGCTAAGCCTGTGAAATTAGTCGCAAGGATGGGTGAAATTTTCCAGTCCTACACCATCAAGTAAATTGTAAGTTAGTGAGTGTGAGACAAGAGTTTTGCATGAAAATCAAGTGAAAACATAAAATCAATAAAAGGCGCGCGATAAACTCACTTCTGCAGATCTTTCGGGACGCGGGTTCCCTAGCCAGTGGCGGTGGAAATATGCCATGCGTGCCGCTGGCAGCGCGGCTGTGTGTTCCATCTCCCGGTATGATTCATAAGGCGTGTTCTTTGGGTCGAATACTCCTTCAGGAGTGAAAGAATTGTGCATATCTGTCACTGGCACGATAAGAAGCTGTAGAGCTAGAGGATACCCATTGTCTCTGCACATATGAGCAACCACGGCACTGAGATGGCCACCTGCTGAAGCACCGCCAACGGCAAGTCGCGAAACATCCAGATTATACTCGTCGGCCTTGCTTCGTACCCAGTTGAACGCAGTCCAGCAGTCATCGATTCCCGTGGGGTATTTATACTCCGGGGCAAGACGATAATCGACATCAAAGCAAACAATGTCACCACCTACGCCATGGACAAATTTCTTGAGGAGATGGTGATCAGAGAAGAGACCACCAAACACCCATCCACCGCCGTGGAAATTAATATAGGCACCACGCTTCTTTGGCTTGCCCTCTGCATCTTTGATGGGGGCCATTTGGAAAATGCGAATTGTTATTTCACCTCCTTTCACGGCGCATTTCTCCTCGGTGATGCTGTATACATCAGGGGAGGGAAGTTGGCCATAGCCGATTAGAAATTTCGATGGGTCGGCGCGGAAATCCTCAATCGGGACCTGATGTGTATGATACCGGCCGACGTTGTGTTGGTAGTAATGTTTCACATATGACGGATCGAATCTTGGGAGAAGGGTGTCTGGGATGCTGTTGAGTAGGGGCTGGAAGGCCGTTCCGGGCTGCATTTGATGTAGAGCTGCATCTCCCACCTGCTTTTCCTATTCGTTAGAGCGCGGGCGTTAGCTATTTTCATGAAGTTGCTTCCAAGCTGTTCCATGCCTTACCTGTGTATTGGATGCCATTTTTCAGTTTGGTTATTTCAATAGAACGGGGGTATGTAGCTTTAGTCTAGATAGGCAATAATCGACTTGTTAATAGTGCAATGAAACAGCTAACATGCATTGTATACGTACTTGTACTTGTTCACAGTGAGATACGGAGAGGAGAGAAAGAGGAGAGAGGAAGAAAGGACACGAATAAAAGGCCGTTTCTCCGCTCTCTCACCCTTCTCTCAGCCCTTATTTATCGCGAGTTACGGCGGTTGGTGGATAACGCTCCCACCCCATCCCACGCAACTCCCCGCCAGAACAAGCCGCGCGAGAAACACTTCACGCACGCCGAAAATCAATTTACCCCGCCCAAGAAGGCCGGACCGGCTTCTCAAGTTGCCCCATCGTGGGATAGTTAGACGTTGGCCTCCAAAATTGGAGCTAGTTATCGCCCTATTACAGAAATTTAGAATTCATTCCATGCATTTATCGTCGACATTGTTCGCAGTGCAAATCATTAATGGTTGAACAGCATCATGTTTGCCACTTAAAAAACTAAGAGGCGCACTGTGGATATGAAAATACTTGGTAAATATCTATTCCTATTCGATGGCTGTAAAGCTCATTCTCTAGAAGATGAGCAAGACAACCATGAAAACAACAGGGGGTAGATCCGTCCGAATCCCTTGATAAAGGCGTGCTAAAATTCCATAAGGAATTGCCTTGTTCCATGTTTGGTTCCGATAGTTAATACAAAGTCTTTGTGGCATAAATACTAGCTATGAGATCTCTCTATGGTAAAGGACGACTAGTTACATATGTATAACAAGCGTTAACATCTTTAGCTCTCGAAACAAATATACCAGGCTATATCCACGGGTCAGAGTCTGATGAATCGTCTGAAAAATCAGATTCTGGTCCCGGATCTTCAGGCACTGTTTCCCCATCATCTTCCCAACCCATATCACCCATGTCAGGAGGCAAGCGCATTCGTTTTCCAGTCAAGATATCGAGAGATTGCATTTCTAATGAGGGGAAAGAATGCCAAAGGACTCTCACAATGCCGGGATCAGTCAGGTGTGTAGCCAATAAATGTGCCTGTTTCACGATCTCGGATTCTAGCCTTGGAAAACCTCCAGAGGGAGTATCACATAGCTTAGCATGTGCAGCTGCCGTTATCTCGGGGTTTTCATTCGATAAGCTGAGATTGATAATAACTCTCTTCAAGTACTTAGGTTGGTTGTTCTCGGGGTGAGATAATGCAACGGGGCAAATTTCACGCAATCGTAAACGGAGATGATGTAGCTGGGGAAGAAGGCGACTTATAGAGGAACAGATATGATGATGTTTCTTGTTCAAAAGGAAGGAGTTGCCACATGTATCCAAGTCTAAGACAGTCAAGGTGTCTAACGACAGGAGGTAGGATAATGTATTTATCTTGAGATAATCTCGTCGTGGATAATATATCGAATAAGGGCAACATTCGCTGAATGCATGTAGATGAAGGGCTCGGACAGAGGTGCTACGAAGATAACCTGCAAGCTTGGAAAGGTTATGGTCCAAGAGGGCTGTCCATTTGGCTATGAGCAACTGGTTTTCGATGGAATCCCCATTATAAAGAGACTCCTTATCGTGAAAGCCGTGGAGTTTCAATGTCACCTCTTTGAAACAATTTCCGGACGCCGACCGCGTAATGGAGACAAGGAACCGTTCCAGATTAGAGGCAGAGAGATAGATATCCCTGTGAAATATTTGTATGGCAAAACTATGCCACTGCCTGCTGATAGTTAAGCGTTGTACATCAGCATGGAAATATGATGGTCCTAGACAGTTCATTACTAGCAGCAGGATCTCTGCGGGCAAGCTTAACAGTTGCATAGTTGGTGAAGATCGAGAAATAAAGCGAATGATGAGAAAATTGTGAAAAAAAAAATTGCCAAACCACCCGCATATAATTGATAATTATTGAACAGAAGGACTTGATAAAAAGTAGAAAGTAATTGATTAATAGCCTGAAGCCATGTTGGTGTGTTGGGGTGTTTGGCGTGTTAGTTAGCAGCTTGCTTGTCAAGCCTAATTTCTGGAGCAATAGCGGAGAATAACTCTAAAATTATGTTAAAACAACTCTTAACTAATATATGATTAATACAATATAAATATTGATTGATTTGTATTACTCTGTATGCCTTATGGCTCACAGTCCTTCTAACTACTACTACTAAATCTAATCTACATGTCTCAATCTT
>JANTQB010000036.1:0-173898 GCA_032988175.1 Myotisia sp. PD_48 | reverse complement strand
AATAATAAGTAGTTGTTGAGATTTGAAGGTCTTAAATTGTCAAATTTTGGTTGAATCTAGTGAAGAACTGTATGATGATATTGACTATCTCATTCACTAACTAGCAAAACAGAGGAGAAACAGGTCAATTCATAGACTTTCCTGATAGTTGGTTGATTCAAATCAACAGGAAACTGCCAGGCTATTCAGAAAGCCGCGGAAATTGCTATTATACGAACCACGAGCGAATAACAGGCCAACGGTTGGTTGGAGCTGCGAATTCGAGGTTCAAAAATCCAATATAGAGGTCAGTTGACTGCTTCCCCTCACTAATACGGTCTGAGCTAGCAGGCTATACCAGACCGTTAGGCTGGCGCAGCTAACGGGCTATATTGAACTGTAGGTAGGAGCTAGGAGCTATTAGGCAGGTCGCCCTACTATAGGCCGAGCGAGCTCGTAGGCCGAACGATCGATTGAGCAAATCGAATACGAACCGAACCGAATAAGAGAGTTAGGTCGTCAAATAATTTAAGTGCTGAGTGCTTGGTTGTTATCCAAGATTCCGAGCTATTATTACGACATTCGTGTTTACTTTATTTGCCCCTCAATCTAGTTCTATATTTAACAGGTAGTAATGAGATTAACTAAAGGTTATCTTCGACTTCACAATTCATTTTCATTCCCATCCCAATCCAACCGTGCTTGGTTCCATAGTTATTATTGAATGCGTGTTAGTCTCCATTCATCCTTTTCGCTGTTGCAAAGCACTGTCCGAATCTCTACTTCGGGGTTTTATCTCGCCCGAGTCGCCACTAGTAGTTAAGCCGATTCCCCCGCTCTTTAGTTAGTTAATTATCCAGATCTCTCCCATACTAAACTTCATCAACAACAACAACCACAGCTCGTTTTACAGATCAACGTGAACGATCATATTCAACAGCAAAAATGGCGACTGATACCTCCAAATACAAATTGAACCGTAAGGAGCTAAGTCTTATTAACTGAGTAATTCTAGAAGCTGATGACCTTTTACTCTTAGATACCATGATCCGGGTCAAGGACCCGAAGAAATCACGTATGTGGGGAAAAATTACAACTGAGAAATGACAATCTAATCGGGATATAAAATAGTCGAGTTCTACAAATTCCTCGGGCTTTCGGAAATCAACCGGCTGGATTTCCCTGACAGCAAGTTCTCGCTCTACTTCCTTGCGTATGATGGGCCCCAATCGCTTTCTGGCTCGCGTCACTGGACAGATCGGAATGGTGTGTTGGAATTCACTCACAACCATGGCTCTGAGAATGATCCCGAATTCTCTGTCGCCAACGGCAATACAGAACCACATCGTGGGTTTGGCCACATCGCTATTTCGGTCGACCATATCGAACTCGCATGCCAGCGGCTGGAAGATGCAGGATACCAGTTCCAGAAGAAGCTTACCGAAGGTAGGATGCATAATATCGCCTTTGTCAAAGACCCTGACGGGTACTGGGTTGAAATCATCCGCCGCTCAGAGAAGGATATGGCTGTGACCGAATCGGATCCTAAGTCATATCGATTCAACCATACCATGCTTCGCGTGAAGGATAAGCATGTCTCGCTGAGATTCTATGAGGATGTTATGGGGATGAGCTTATTACGGACGCTAGAAAACCCAGAAGCCAAGTTCAACTTGTACTTTTTGGGCTATCCTGCTGCAAATCCACCAGTTAGCCATGAAGCAGCGCACAACCCAGTTGCTGAGTGGGAAGGATTACTGGAATTGACCTGGAACTATGGAACAGAAACCCAGGAAGGCAAGATTTATCATGATGGGAACACGGAACCCAAGGGCTTTGGTCATATTTGTAAGATTTCGGTTTCCTACTTCTTGCTCTATATCTAACATATAATTAGGCATCACGGTTGATGACCTCGAAGCCGCATGTGCTCGTTTCGAAAGCCAAGGAGTGACCTGGAAAAAACGCCTTACAGATGGAAACATGAAGGACATTGCTTTTGTATTGGATCCAGATGGCTATTGGATCGAAATTGTGCAGAATGAGGCATTGAAAAGCCGCGCAAAGTGGTGAACAACAGTCTAGTTCACGATATTAATTTAGGCATAGTAATGTATTTCCTATTTCGGCTTACAAGCTCGTATTCAGGACCAATTCAATGCAGGATTTTATGCAGGCAGAAAGCATACAGACTACGGATTAGTTGCTCCATATTAATATTTCCATCATGCTCCGCAGTAGAGATAGAGCTATGCGGGAGCTTGAACGAAAGCCAACTTATAGTTGTCCTAACTAGCTAATGCTTCCCTCGGGATGTATAGCCACTAATAGATCTTAATATGGGTAATTTTGTATGACCTAGGTCGTTTGCAGCTCGGAGGGCATGGTCGCCAATGGTTTCAGTTACTCGGGCTTTTTTGAGGTGATGGGTCTAATCCTAGTCTTTTCGGTAACAGAAGCAGTCAAAAAAGAGTCAACAAACTAGTCAATATTCTCCCATGTTCTTACTTTTGGTACTTTTATGCCTATCTATGAAAAGAACCCGGAAGAACGAGAATCTTTACAGGCCAACGAAGCTTCAATAATGAGGCAAGAAACAAGATGTTAAGTAACAGCAGTTTCAAAATGTAGAAAGGCCTTATTTGAATGCTAATTTCGCCTAGAAGAATCCCAAGTCAAGATATGAATCTTCAGAATCATAACCTTCAGAAATATAATCTGCAGAGAGAGAATCTTCAGAGAGGGAATCTATTGAGAGAGAATCTTCAGAGAGAGAATCTTCAGAGAGAGAATCTTTAGAGAGGGAATCTTCAGAGAGAGAATCTATAGAGAGGGAATCTTCGGAGAGGGAATCTATAGAAAGAGAATCTTCAGTAGAAACCCAACTTCCAGAAACCGAACCCTCTATAGGCAGAAGATTTGAGGTCCTTGACTGTTGACCGAAGAGCATCAACCTGATGTCTGAGAGGCTTGGCAGGTAGCGTGAGAGAGTTTCTTGCGTGGATGACCTGGGCCATAGGAGATTTAGGGTCCTTGGCTGTTGGTCTAAAGGCATTGGCATGGGTTCTGTGGGCTCATTTGCGAGTTCCGATTTGGGATCTGAGATGGTTGACTGGATATATGACCTGGCATCTGCGAACGCTAACTTAAGAGCCGAGATCACTGACTGGATATATGACTTAGCATATGCGAACGATAGCTTGAGAGTTGAGATCAATGACTGGAGATTTGTGGTCGCTGGCTTGTGGTCTGAGGGGCTTGGCTCGTTGCGCGAGGGAGTTTCTTTCGAGGAGGTGATGATCTCGGGAGCCGGGCATTTCGTTTGGTCCACCTGAAGGTTGGTTGCCATCTTTGCTGTATTTAGAATATATATATTTTCGATGCAGCGATAAATCTAGGCGAATCCTTTCGGGCATTGGCTCGTCTTCTGGGAGACCTTCGCTTCATCTTTATACGCGCCAGCGACTGGTACCATGGTTGCGTTGCCTGGTTATCGTCAGGACTTTGTTCAAGGATATCAATTTGGTATTTAGGGAAAGCAGAACACAGAGATGGTATTGCCTACTACCAGACACAGAGAACCAATTCTGGTGTACTTAATCAGAGCTTGCTTGGTATAGTTATCAAAATAACTAACTTTAGGTACAGTTCAAAACAACATCCGGAGCTCTCGATTTTGCCAAGCACCGAGAATGGGGTCACAAGACGGCTCTTACGGACTCCGCAGAGAGTATTTAATAAGAAGTATTTATTTAGTTCACGAGTTGGTTGAATGTGATGCAGAGATGAAATTTGAACTGTCTTCCATCGCTAGCTAATAGGTCGTCCTTGCGCATGATTATACTCCAAGATGAAACTACTTATATTTGGAGCGACTGGTGCAACTGGAAAGCTGATTGCCGACTATGCTTTGGACTACCAACATGAAATCACCCTGTACGTTCGGAATCCCGAAAAGCTACACGATAATCTCAAACAAAGAGAGAATATTCGAGTCGTCTCAGGCACCCTCGATGACCTCGATGCTTTAAGCCGCGCCATACAAGGGCAAGATGCTGTTCTTTCGGCTCTAGGACCCAGTATCTTCTTCGGGTCTAAAGGGATGATCCCCAAAGGATATCGCAATATTCTATCCCAGATGAAAGTACACGGTGTTACCCGGATTATCGCCTTGAATACCCCCGATCTATATCATCCTCAAGACAAACCTTCCTTCCTGCGGACGATGGCGTATTATCTGATCACTGTCGTGGCCCGGTCGACCCAGCTCGAGTTGCAGGAAGTTGGAAGGATTTTCGAAACTGAAGGCCTAGCAGATGGGATTGATTGGACGCTTTATCGGGTTGCAACGTTGTTCGACTCCGATCATGATCAAGAAATCCGCGCCGACTGGGTTGGCGTCCCTGACTACGGTCTCTCACTAAACCGACGCGATTGCGCAAGATGGGTCGTCGAAGAAGTTGAAAAGGGCAAGCAGAGCGAATGGATAGGGGGGATGCCAGCCCTTTGGTCAACGGGGAAGGCTATTACTTGATAAACCCTTCTTTCTGTCTTTTTGTTAGTCTTTCGGTTCTCCTGTCATTATTTCTTTTGGTTCAATAGTTAATGTTGAGAAATGGAAGAACATTTACACCCCGTAGAATTATATTTTTTACTTACACTAATTCGGTCGCTCATCGGACCTCGTATTTACATATACATTGTAAATATAACTCCGTGTTTCCAAAATCCAGGAAACGTCTTAACTCTCTGGCTTCGAGAGTAGTACTATCCTGCTTGGGTCTTCGTTTCCCACCTCGCCGGAACATTCTCTCATTTGGCCCAGGTGTGGGTTAAGCCATACTAATGACAGGTGGGATGCCAGCAGGGCAAAACACTCACTGTGCGGGCTGTTATTATATGACAGCGCACGTAGATCCAAACACCAATGAGAGAGATGATCACTGGCCGGGGGGCATGTTTTCGTAGTGGCCATTACCCAAAAAAGTAAGCCGATAATAATCATAGCAACGAGCTAGAGAGCTCAACAGCGCGCTTATACCTTACGCTTCTTTCGTTGCATATCGGCCTGTATAATTCGCTCTATTGCTGTAAGTGGTTTGGCCGAAGTTTCAGCTGGCTGAGCCTTCTCGCCTGAAGGTTTCTTTCGTTTGGCTCCGGTTGAAAACACGCTTGGCTTCTTCGCTGGTTTATCGCTAGGCTTAAGGGATAACGAGGGTTTTGAAGTAGCTTGTTGGGCCGAAGAATCTTGCGCGGCATCATCGTTCTTATTATTTGCGGATTTTATACTTAGGCTGAAATCGCTCCATTTATCTTTGCTTAGTTCAGCGGGAGGAGTTTCCGAGTCGGTCACGCCAGGAGCAGTAGCATTCTGTTGGTGGGCTCGTTCGACCTGTTTTAAGAGCTCTCGTTGTTCCAGAGCTTCTTGATCCTGTAGACGATTGGCCTTTTCAGCAAAATCGCGGCGGCGGATAGCATCAGGGCTATTGTCGATCCACTGTATGAAAAGTCCATCCTCTTTTTCCTCCACGCGACAAATCCCTTCCTTCCCAAGATATTTCGCAAAATCCGTCAGGCTAGACCACCGCGTACTATTTAAATGAGTGTGCATTTTATCCGATATGTATTCTTGATAGAAATGATTGATTTTAACGGGTTTCTCGCCATGGGAAGTTCGAAGCAACTGGAGAAAGTTGCTCTTAAATTGTCTGCTGTATTCCTCAATCCATTTCTTAGGGTCCTCTCCTATCACCATCATA
Source organism: Myotisia sp. PD_48 (assembly GCA_032988175.1). Lineage (NCBI taxonomy): Eukaryota > Fungi > Ascomycota > Eurotiomycetes > Onygenales > Myotisia > Myotisia sp. PD_48. Next base: position 168,160 of record JANTQB010000036.1, on the reverse strand, counting down.
GCCCGGACATGACCTTCGCTTAATGTATGCTGTTTGAAGCCATTCTCGTCACGCATCTGACGCTGACAGACCTGACAAAACCATCGTAACCGTTGCAGTCCTTTCTACAGAATCAGAACCGTTAGAATCAAATCAAATCCATTGGGAGAGGAATACAAGCCACAAGCTACCGACTTACTAATTTCAACTGCTTATTGGCGAATTGAGTGGTTCCTGGTTCAGCGCGAGGCATATTTGACACGGAAAAATATCCTTTAGCTTGACCTCTCTCTATATTTCTATCTTTTTATAGAAGAGTCCATTCTGATAAATTCTCTTGATTGATGGCGGCTTCCCCCAAAAGGCTGAGTTTCAATGTCACGTGCCCTGCTAGTAGTGCAGTTGCATAATAACGGGGTTGGTTCCGTGGTTTATCCTGGGAAGCTTCAGCAAACCAACCAACATCCCAGCATCTTTTGATCTTTAATCACTTCTTATCCCCGTAACACTTTATCTACTCTGTACAGAGGTTGGCATCAAAATCTTTATTTCCCTAATAACCTTGCCCTTATAAGTGCACCAAACTAGCCGTAGTATAAGGGGTTAACTTAGGTAGAAAATGAAGACTTAGGGGAAAGCATGACCCTAACCTTACACCTGAGGGTAGACCTAACCTTACACCTCGGCCTTAGCCTGAGGGCCAAAGGCTTTTGGGACAAACCTCTGTAGTTGAGGGGTTTCTGTCGGCAGGGGCCAGCCATCTCTTCAACCTTGCACTTGTACTCCTGGTACGACCCGGCTGTTTGACAAATCGTCACCACAATAAACCTCTTTTAAGGGCATGGATGACAGCGAGCTATTATCTGGAAGCGAAGTTGCAATCAGCCGAGTATCTCCAACCGTTGTTTCTGCAGGAATTGGCTTGGGTACCACTCCGTATCCAGTATTCCGTATGCCTCTATCTGTGACAGCATGCATATTTTCCTGTGCATTAAAAGGTACCTCAGGCAATTGTGTCTGACCTCGAAATGGTAGCTCCGATCGCCGGTTCTTACAAAATTTAGCAATTAAGAACAGCCTTTCTGCTCCCTACTCTTGCAAGAAAGCGTAGCGGTGCCCATAACAATCATTTATCCATTCATCAATACCGCTCTTGTGCTCGAAATTAAAGGCTAGAAGAATCGACGAGAGAGGATCCGTGCAGGGTTTAGGCATCGGGCTGGCACAAGTAGGGAAAAGTGCATCGATGATCTCACGCAAGGGACGTTGCATTCTAGCAAGGATCCAGTCCAGAGACTTCCGAGTTACTGTTGCTCCCTAGAGCATGATCCAGCTCTGTGTTTTTTGAATTTTTTCTCCGAGATCGCCACCCATTAAGGATAGAATATAGGATGTACCTACCTCCTGTTGTCAATTGAACTTCTTCAAGCCATTGAAGTTGATTCTTGAATCACCCCTCAACGGTTCGTATCGTGATGCACAACTGGAGGAAAACATGCGGAGAAACGGACTCCCCCACGCCAAGATGACGCTGCTGAGAGCGGCACCTAAGAAACCAAGCAAGCTTGGAGTAGTCAAGAGGGAAATCATTACCCGCTAAGAAGCTTAGGAGCTGTTTTAATTTAACTGAGCTTCTGCATGACGATCCTGTTCCTGGTGGCATCTTGCGGCTTGCCCCTCTTCCTGCTGCTACGGTCTGTTGCGACGGCGTTTCTCCACGGCCCAGGTTCGTACTTTTAGTGTTACAATAACAATGAATCCGACGGAAATTAACGCAGCAGGCACCAGGCTCTGCCTGCTGGCGCTGGCGACAGGATGCGGGGTGGCCTGAGTATATAAAACTTATGGGCTCACCGCCGGAAGCAGAAACTTCGATTGAGTCGCACAAAGAGGCCCTGTCTTTCGTTTCTCGGATTCTTTGTCTGATAACTAGCCGTCGCTAGCTATGAGGTCACTCCTTCAATTGGCGGCGCCGTTGGTGCTCGCCCTCGCGAGTTTAGCAACCACCACCGAAATTGTATCCCGCCCTGGTGACATTAAGGTCATTCCGGGATGGCATCTACAATCTGAGCGTCATGTTTCCCGCAACATCGTCGACTATTCCCAGGCTGGATCCGATGTCTCGAAGTGGCATCGGGTCAGCCGCCGAACAACCGTCATGGCTGGTCTTATCGAGGCCGGTGTCTACGACGACAAGCAGTTATTCTTCTCAGATAATCTGAAGAAGGTCCCAGACGAAGACTTTCGTGACGTTTCATGGCTATACAGGGAGGAGTTCAAATTGGATCCAAAGAAAGGTCAACATTACACTCTCCATACTCATGGCATATCATCCAGAGCCGATATCTACCTCAATGGTAAGAAAGTTGTCGGAAAGGAAGACCAAACTGGTTCATTTGGCGGTCATAAGTATGATGTGACCGAACATGTTCGCCGAGGTGACAACTGTGTTCTTATCAAAGCTTATGCCACCAACTATCTTCGTGACCTTGCAATTGGCTACGTTGACTGGAACCCCAACCCTCCTGACAACGGTACTGGAGTTTGGCGAGATGTTGAATTCTCGCAGAGTGGTCCCGTTAGGATTTCTGATCCTCGCATTGTCACAGACTTCAAGGAACCAGGAGCGCGTCGTGTCGTTGCTACAGTGAAGACTGATGTGCGCAATCTCGGCAAGACAACCATCAAGGGCGAGATCCGAGGCCATGTTCAAGAAGAGTCAAGAGGCCGTAAGCGAGCTTTGTCTACGTCCTTCACTCTTAAGCCAGGCGAAGAGCAGACAATATCCGCGAAGGTTACAATTGATAATCCTAAAATTTGGTGGCCAGCCCATTGGGGAGAGCAACCGCTTTACACTGCAGAAATCGAAGCTATTGTCGATAGGTCCCGGTCAGATGGGCCTAAGAAGCGCAACTTTGGCATTCGATCGGTCACCTCCCGCGTGAACTCACAAGATACTGCCGAATTCAAAGTAAACGGCAAGCCTTTCTTCATACGAGGGTCCGGCTATACCTCCGATATTTTTTTGCGCTACAGCGACGCACGAATTACAACTATTTTCCAATATATCCTTGATATGGGCATGAACACCGTCCGTTTGGAAGGAAAACAAGAGCATCCGGAGTTGTATGATATCGCAGATAGGATGGGTCTCATGATTATGACTGGGTGGGAATGCTGTGACCATTGGGAAGGATGGGAGTATAACAATGAAGGCTTTGGGGAGACCTGGACAAACCTCACGTACCCAATTGGAGAGGCCGCGATGCTTCACGAAGCTGAGATGATGCAAAATCATCCCAGTCTTTTGATGTTCTTGGTCGGCTCCGACTTCTGGCCCGATGATAGAGCTACCAAGATGTATGTCGAAGCTCTCAAGCGTATGGACTGGAACCTTCCTATTGTTCCTTCAGCTTCCAAGCGCGGTTTCCCAGAGCTTCTTGGCCGCGGTGGCATGAAAATGAACGGTCCTTACGATTGGGTTCCTCCATCATATTGGGGTGGTGACATCCTCGGAACTGCTGGCGCTGGTGGCTTTGGCTCCGAACTTGGCCCTGGAGTGGGAACACCTGAAATCCGCTCTTTGCAAAAGTTCTTGACGAAGGAAGAGATGGACAGCCTATGGACTGACCCAGAGAAGAATCATTACCACATGTCTACTAGCTGGTCCCAGTTCTACAACCGTCGTGTTTATAACCTTGGATTATACAATCGATATGGCAAGCCAACCAGTCTTGAAGACTACTCGCTCAAGGCACAGCTCATGGACTATGAAGCTATCCGTGCTGAATTCGAGGGATATGCGGCTTACCAGAACCATGGAAATGTGACAACTGGCTTGTAAGTTTCCTGCTCCTACGCACTACTACTATTATCTAACTATCGTATGCCAACAACAATTACTAACTCAACTCTGATGTTTGCTTTAGGATTTACTGGATGTTGAACTCCGCATGGCCCAATCTCCACTGGGCACAATTCGATTACTACCTGAAACCAATTGCCTCATACTTCGGAACCAAAGTCGGTACTCGGGAGGAACACGTCTCTTACGACTACGTACGAAAAACATTGTTCCTCATCAACCACTCGGCCAATAAATCCGGCCCACGCACTATCGAGCTTGACCTGATCGATACCAACGGAAAGAGCTTAGCCCGTGATACCATCAAGGCAACCACCGCACCAACATCATCCAAGGAACTGTCAAAGGTGCCAGGGCTCGATAAAATCAAGGATGCCGCTTTCCTCCGCCTCATTCTTAAGGATGGTAGAAAAGTCCTGAGCCGAAATATCTACTGGTTGTCTCACAAAGATGATGTGCTTTCTTGGGAAGGCTCAACATGGTTCTATACACCAGTGAAGGAGTTTGGAGACCTTACAGCAGTAATGAAGCTACGAAAGGCAAAGGTCGAAGTTGATGTCGATGTAGCCAACGGACTGCATGGTAAAAAGGCCCGTGTTACACTCCGCAACAAATCTGATGTTCCAGCATTCTTCATCAGACTGAGCCTGCTGGACAAGAAGACCAATGACGAAGTTACTCCTGTATTCTGGGAGGATAACTATGTTACTTTGTGGCCTAATGAAAAGTTAGAGTTGGATGTTAACTACCCCGGCAAAGGCCAGGTTGAATTGGAGGTTTCGGGTGTTAATGTGGCAAAGGAGATTGTGAGAGTTTAATTCAAGCTGGTTGAAATGAAACGGGCCAGAATGTCTTTCCAGGGGGAGAACTATTTCTGAATGATGTGTATATAGCGTAAAAAAAGATCAATAAACTTGATTCAATATTGAATTATCGTATAGTCATGGTGTCTACATTAATTTTGCAGTGTCGCTAGGAAGGAGGAAGAATAAATAAAATAAAATAGAAACAGAGAGAGAGAAGGAAAAGAAAGAAAGCAGGAGAGAAAGCGCTAGTTCATTAAAGGGAGGGGGGAAGGGGTACCCAAAAATCAATCCCATTTGCCCAGAGCCGTCTGGGCTTCCATTATCATTTCGACAACCTCATCATTACCTTGTTCGGCAGCCTGTTGTAAGGGCGAGGAAGAAATCCCACCCGGAGAAAACTTCGCATTCGGATTTGCACCACGATTCAACAGAAGCCGAACCAACTCCTTCTCGCCCAATCGAGCAGCCATATGCAAAGCCGTCCAGCCGTCCTGATCAGCAGCATCAACATCGATATCCAAGGCCACTAAAATCCTAACAACTTTAGGATGTTTGTGCCATGTGGCCAAATGAAGAGGGGTTCTCTTCATATTCGAGACAGCTCTCGCGTTCGCGCCACGGTCAACTAAGTCTTGAGTGATAGAATCCAGCCCCCATCTACAAGCAATGAGCAACGGAGTCCATCCACTAGTATTCTTGACTTCCATACTAGCTTTGCCTTTGTCCATAAGCAGACGTGCATTCTCTGCCTTTTTGCCATAAACGGCCAGCGAAAGGGGGGTCCAGTCATCGTGTCCTTTGGCATGGATATCACAACCACTATTCAGCAAAAGAGTGATCATGGCCTCATCGCCATCCTCGGCAGCGGAATGTAGGGCGGTATAACCATGTTTGTTCTTGTGGTGGAGGTCAACGCCAGAGCTGATTAGGAGTCGGGCGATTTCCAAGTTCTTGTATCGTGCGGCGATGTGTAGGGCTGTGCGCTTGTCGTTGATGGTCGAATGGATGCTCAGCGGAGTCTTTTGTCCGATTACGAAGCGAATGACTTCAATGTGGTTCTGGCGAGCAGCGATGTGTAGCGCATTCCATCCTTCATGATTGGTGGCATTGGTGTTGGCTCCCCAATTGATGTAGGTCTGCATCAACTTGACGTTTCCGACCCAAGCGGCGAGGAGGTAGGGCGACCAGGGGACCTTCTTGCGGTCGGAGGGGTTAATTTCCGAGCCAGCTTTGAGCAGGATGTCGGAGATGGTATGCAACTCCTTGCGAGCAGCGACGGCAAGGGCAGTCATTCCCTCATCGTTGACGGCGTGGACATCAGCCCCATGGCTAAGGAGGAGTTTCACCATTTCTTCCGACTTTTCCAAGTGGTAAGATGTCGCCTTCTGGAGGGCGGTCCAGTTATCTTTATCGGGGCAATTAACATCCACGCCAGCCTTAAGCATCATGGCGACTATCTTAATGTGGTTGTTTTTGACTGCCAGATGGAGAGCAGACTCCCGGTCTGACAACGGCTTGCGATCGGTCGGTTTGGCATCGCCGGTCTTCTTCTCGGTCTGCTTCTCAATCTCATTTTTTGTTCTAGATTTGGGACTGGTATTCGCGGTCGCAGCTTGCCTGTCGTTGGCCATTGCAGAGAATCGAGGAGGTGGGCATGAGAGATAACTCTCCAGTTGAGCGGTATCCGTTTGGATACTCTCCTCTGGCGACGGGCCTGGTTGGACGGGGATTCTATTATTGCTAGTATCCTTGGATTTGGTGCTTGCACCGTAGTCGAGCGATACTTCAACCATTTCACAGACAACGGGATAACGATATGGATATGACCCCAGTGGGAGGATGAAAGGAATATGCTAGACAAAAGGGTTTCCTCAGGCGATATATACCTGGAACAACATAGAGTCAGTAATCAGGATGCGAAATAAATATCGAATGAATGTCAAATAGACAGCTGAAGAATTAGTGAAGAGTCAGTTCATGCAGTTCGTTATAGTTAATAGGCAGAGGCAAGGCTGAGTTACGCCCCACAGGGAAGTCAAGCAGACGAGAAAAGACAAGGAGTCAAAGGGCAAGGCATCGAGGGTCAAGATGCCCGTGGCAGTGGCAGTGTTTCATGCCCTTCTTCTTTTTTCTGTATCCTCTCTCTCTTTATGTCTGATAACTCCTTGTGTTATTAAATGAACCCTGAGGAATGAATTCTTGGTATCCAACTAACTACAACCGAAGCAAAAGACGGAGAAGTAGAACTGTTCGGCGTGTTTCCCCAATCCCAGGGGCCGATACCAGCGACTCGCATGTGGAGAGAATGTGGAGAGAACCAGAGGTCGAGAGTCAAAAAAGTCTGGAGCCGAAAGTTCGATGCCGGATATTGGAAGCGCGCAACAAGAGACAAGAAGATGGGCCGTAAGCCCGGAGAGCTAACTTGTTATTTATTTCGATGTCAAGCTCGGTATACCTGTTTGAGATACTGAGTTACAAAGAGTTAAATAGATCCCCAGATCCTCCCTCCTAGACCTCGCATCTAGGTAACTAAATATTCATCCTATCTTCAAGTCTGAAGATGGTCGCTCCCGCACTCCGCATCGCGCCTTCGGCTGCGACCAAAGCCTTCAATCTCCTCCGCACCGTCCAGTATACTCATCCTCCCAGTTGTGCGTGCCATTCGAACCCGTCGCATCATCACCATCACAAGCCCCGCCAGCTCGCTGCCGTCGCCAACCATGTCCGCAACTTCGCCTCGCCCATGGACCATTCGCAACAGAAGGAATATGCCTTCGAGATGGCAGCCTCTAGCATCCGCTTCGGCCCTGGAGCCACCAAGGAAGTCGGCATGGACTTCAAGAACCTGGGTGCGAAGAGAGTCTGTATAGTCACCGACAAGAATGTTGCCAAACTCGATGCGATGAAGCACGCCATTGAGGGTTTGTCTAGGGAAGGCATTGAGTTTACCATCTACGATAAAGTGAGAGTAGAGCCAAAGGATTATTCGTATGCATTCAATGAATCTCTAAACAATGATTATTCTCGCTCATGAACATAAATTATAGGGTCAAGGATGCCATTGCTTTCGCGAAGCCCTACAATGCCGACGCTTTCCTTGCTGTTGGTATGTTTAACAAAGATTCAGCTTAGTTACTACAAGAAACTCCGTGATACTAATATGAATGAATTATATTATAATAGGCGGTGGCTCTGTGATCGATACTTGCAAGCTCATGAATCTTTACTGCGTATACCCCGAGGCTGATTTCCTCGATTTCGTCAACGCCCCATTGGGCAAAGGACTACCCATTGCCCGGCCTCTCAAGCCGCTTATTGCTATCCCAACCACTGCAGGTACTGGCGCTGAAACAACAGGCACCGCCATCTTCGATCTTGTCGACAAGAAGGCTAAAACCGGTGTTGCACATCGAAATATGAAGCCCACTTTGGGCATCTGTGACCCCCTCAACACCCGAACCATGCCATCACAAGTCCATTCTTCCTCGGGACTTGACGTTCTTTGCCATTCTCTCGAATCCTGGACCGCCATTCCATTCAATGAACGCACTCCCCGACCAACCAACCCAATCAACCGACCTGCCTATCAGGGCTCCAACCCAATCTCTGACATCTTTTCCCTCCAATCCCTCCGAAGCACCGTCAAATACCTCCCACGCGCTGTGAAAGACCCCGATGACCACGAAGCCCAGCACCACATGCTCCTCGCCGCAACCTTGGCTGGTGTCGGCTTTGGTAACGCCGGTGTCCATTTGTGTCACGGCATGAGTTACCCTGTCTCAGGCCAAAACCCAGGCTACAAACACAAGGGTTACGAAGTTGACCACGATATCATCCCTCACGGTGTATCAGTCGCTGTCAGCGCCCCTGCTGTCTTCCGTTTCACAGCCGCAAGCAACCCAGAGCGTCATTTGGCAGCAGCTGAGATCTTTGGTGTTGACATTTCGAACGTCAAGCGTGAAAGTGCTGGAGAGGTGTTGGGTGAAGCGATTGCTGAGTTCTTGATCAAACTAGGCGATCAGCCCCGTGGTCTCAAGGATCTTGGGTTCAACAATTCACACATCGATATGCTTGTTGAAGGAACCATTCCTCAGCAGCGCGTGTTGAACCTTGCCCCGAACCTAAGCAAAGAGTTGGAGCAGGAGAGAGAGCAATTACACAAGTTGTTTGAGCAGTCCATGTCATATTAATCCATTTATTTATTTATTTTATTTTATTCCATCTCATTCTAGATCACTATATATATTGTGGATCCTGCTCATGATCATAAATTGAATGGCAATACAGGATATAAATTGGTATAAATTTGACTACGTATTTCAATTAAATAAACATTCCGATATCGTCCAATCCCAGTTGAACATGCAGGGATCCCCGATAACAAAACAGTCTTTAATCTGTCAAAAAGCTGGGGGAAGGTTTCGCTATCCCGTTACTCTCCACCCAATCCAATCTCCTCGGCCATGCTCAGCCCAGCCCATCCATCCCATCGACGGACGAAAGAAGGATTTAATCTAATAGGTTAGAAGAGGCCAGCCGTCCGTGTTCTACCATGCAACAGTTCTTTCATGGGGTACCGGCACCGGGCCTCAGGTCCGTTGATGCATTTACCTTTGCATTTAGCTGCATATTGCATTATCACTGTAGGACTAAATCCGTCATCGGCGACGCATTGGATGGGGAGAGGGGCTGAAGCTGCTTCAAAGGACAGATTAATACAGAGTTATATGTATACCCCTCCTTTTGCTTCTTCTTTTTTCCATTTTCTTCCTCTCAATTCCTTTTGATCATTTTGACAAACTATTATTATTATTGTTATTACTTCTATCACTCTCAATCTATTGAGGAGAAAACTAACAATGCCTCAACCTATCCCAAACCCCCGCCCTAAGGTGCTTGTCCCAGAGAAATTGTCCCCTGATGGCCTCGCTCTGCTTCAGGAGTCGGTAGATGTTCATGAACGGAAATTAACTGCAGAAGAACTTCTGGAGGTCATCCCAGAATACGATGCTCTGTTAGTGCGCTCAGAAACAAAAGTAACCGCCTCCGTTCTCCAAGCTGCAACAAATTTGAAAGTTGTTGCTCGAGCTGGTGTAGGTGTTGATAATGTCGGTATGTGTCGACTGTAGCTCCATAAATCCATTCCATCTTCCATACCAGAACAGTTATATTAACCAATGGGTGAAATAAAAAACATAGACGTCGAGGCTGCTACGAAGCATGGAATTGTTGTTGTCAATTCCCCTTCTGGTAATGTTGGCGCCGCAGCTGAACATACGATTGCACTGATGATGTCCATGGCGAGAAATATCCCCGATGCATGCTCCAGCCTGAAGGCCGGGAAATGGGAGAGAAGTAGGCTTGTTGGAGTCGAAGCTAAAGGGAAGACTCTCGGTATCATTGGACTAGGGAAAGGTATGGCCATCCCCAGCAGATCCTTTTTTGACACCAATCCGCTAAATAGATATTTCGAAAAGTCGGCTTGATTGTTGCTCGGTTGGCAAAAGGCCTGGGAATGAAAGTCAATGCAGTCGATCCTTACGCTTCCCCAGGAGTTGCATCCTCTGCTTCTGTAAATTTGCTGCCGTCTCTCACAGATCTACTTCCAACTGTTGATTTTCTCACCATCCATACTCCATTGATCGCATCTACAAGAGGGATGATATCTGCCAAAGAATTGGCCCAGATGAAACCTGGATCCCGTATTCTAAACGTAGCCCGGGGAGGCACAGTAGACGAAGTTGCCCTTTTGGAGGCTCTAGAATCAGGCCATATTGCTGGTGCGGGTATTGATGTGTTCACATCTGAACCACCTGTCCCCGACTCAACTGCAGGCAAACTCATCGCTCATCCAAGGGTGGTTGCAACACCGCATCTCGGAGCATCAACCGTTGAAGCTCAGGAAAACGTTTCAATAGACGTGTGTGAGCAGGTTCTTCAAATCCTAAATGGTGCCTTGCCACGAAGTGCGGTCAACGCACCTCTCATCCTCCCCGAGGAATATAAAAAACTCCAACCGTTTGTTCGCCTTGTGGAGAAACTTGGAAGTCTGTACACACAGCACTACGGCTCATCTGCTAAATCCTTCCCTTCAAATAGAAGTACCTTCGATCTTATATATGAAGGCGAGATCTCCAGCATAAACAATACCAAACCACTCTTCGCGGCGCTGATCAAGGGCCTCGTGTCTCCCATCAGCAGTGGGAACGTGAATATCGTTAACGCAGAGCTCGTCGCGCGAGAACGCGGGATCGTCATCAATGAACAGCATTCAAGAGACCCGCCTTCTCATTCATACTCATCCCTAGTCACTCTCATAGCTCGACCACCGTCTCGTGCGCCATCACGAGCACCCCGTACCCAAGAAGGGGCACCTCAGGCACCGCCGGAATTCGACCAGATTATTTCTGGGACTTGCTCCGAGTCTCAGCCGTTAATCATCCGAGTGGATCGGTTCGCAACATCATTCGTACCCGAAGGCACAATGCTCATATGTCATAATTTTGACTCGCCTGGCAAAATCGGCGTGGTTGGTAGTATTTTGGGTAAAGAAAGGGTAAATATCAATTTCATGAGTGTGGCACCCGTTTCTAAAGGCCAATCAACAGATCGGAATGATAATCATGGGGCTGATAGGGGAGAAGCTCTGATGCTTCTGGGAGTAGATAGAGCTGTTGATGAGAGCGTGGTAAAGGCATTAGTGTCGGAAGGCGGAGTTCTAAGTGCGAGCGTTGTTTCGCTGTAGGGATATCAATAATCTTTAACCAGTAAATTTTCGGTTTTTTTGGTTGAAATATTAAATCTGAATTATGATATCGACAAAAATTTTATCCCTTTTACTAGCCTTAAGTAAGTGATTCGAAACTAGTACATTCATCTATGTATCCATTTACCAGCTGTTGGGATAAATCAGCCCCTGCCGCCCCCGAATAATAATAACAAACAATGACATTCAAAGTGCGCTCAAGACCTTCGGAACAACCACCGTGTCGGTGTAATGCCAGATCAAAGAAGAGTAGTGCGTGACAAAAGCTGCACCAGTGTAGTACGTATGCCTATACCCCTGCAGAGCAACCATTTCCTTGTAAAATCCTCGTCGAATTTTCTCAGTTTCCACACCTAAAAACATAGGGCTGTGTCTGCTGAAGCGAATAATTTCTGGCTCGGGTTCTTGGCTTCCTGGTTCTTGAAGCTTGATGATATCTTTAACCATGTTGACTTTAACTTCTTCGTCGGTGAAGCTACCCTTGTTGTTCTCATCGGCGCCGTAGACGTATTTCACCGAATAAATCCCGGAGATTTTTGTAGCATGGATGTAAGCTGTCGCTGGAAGGTCGGGTAGGTTAGCCTTGTTAACCGGAGATACATTCAGGTAGTTTGTGTTGGCGGTTAGGTTGGTATTTCTCATCAATGCATTGGCGATAGCTCCCCCTGTAAGATCCCTAGGACCTCCTCCTCCTGGTCTAAGCTGTCTGAAAACTGCAATTTCTGATCTGTCAAGATCAAATCCGGCTAGGGTATGTAACTGTGGCGGCATCGCTACGACCAGCTTCTTTGCTTTAACTTTGACGAGGCCTGATGGAGTTCGGACGGTCATCTGAACGCCAGCTGCAGTTCGACGGACAGACGTTACGGTTGAACTGAGCAGCAGTGAGGAACCGGTACGTCCTTGATTTTTATTCAGAAGTTCTTGTGCAGTTCTATAAAGTTGAAGATTACCACCGTCCTTACTAACAACGAACCCATTGTTCATGCTCATCACGGCTTGGGAAAAGTATGCCTTCAAGATATATAGGGTAGGTTGTTGGAGGATATCAGAAAAGCCCAGAGTGGCGAAAATCATGTCGATTATGACACCTTTGATCCCGTTTTGTTCAGCAAAGATACCAAAAGGCATCAGGAGCTCCGCTGGAATTGGGTCGGGAAGGTCTTCGTATCCATTAAAGAGGTAAGGATATCGGCCAAGAACCTCCATATACTTTCGTCGCTCGGTCTCATGATCGGGGTTAAAAGGATATTTCACTGGCTCCCCAGTATCAAAATCATGATAAACGACCTTGTCCCATATCAAGCTCTGATAACGATACGCCACATTCAGCGTGTCGAAGAACTTCCGCACAACAGTAATATTGCAAAATCCCTCCACACCAGTTTCGCCAGCAAGACCCGTGGCTGGATCTACATAAGAATCAGTGTGGCCTCCGAGATGATCCTCCTTTTCGATTAATAGAACGTTTTTCCCTTTATTAAGAAGAGAAACAGCGGTGAAAGTCCCGCCAGCGCCTCCCCCAATCACAACAACATCCTTTTCGATCAGATCCGGCCCGCGCCTAGCATTGGAAACGGAGGGGATGGCAGTATCAGAGCGTTTGGAAAAGAATTTTGAAACAGCACGTTTCGCAGCACAGAGATGTACTACTTGACATGGGTGTCTGGCTTCTTCACGCGGGTTTAGCTCATGGATACCAGGAATGGCAACAGAAGGGCTGACGAAGAATGATAGGAGGGAAAGAAGACATAAAACGCGACCAATTAGGGCGACCATTGTTGGCGGTGTCATATTCACACGGACTTTGATTTAGATTGTGTTCCAAGAAGGGCTTTTTGTAACCAGAGAGGCCAGCTATATGAAAAATGGAAAAAGAGATTCGAGAGAGGGAGGTCGCAGGCCTAGAAGGTGGTGGATATATATTATGTTGCTCCTTAGCACGAGAGATATGATATAGGAGCCGTCAAAGAAAAAAAAATTTCCCTCTCAGTGCAACCAGTGCACCGCTTCCATCGGCTAGTTCACCTGACACCACACCAGAGGAGTTTAGCCTTCCTACTTTCGGTCTTTGAGATTTATTGTCGGGTTTGGGGCGAATGTGTCCAGAATAGAGCAACTCTGGTAAAGATCGATTATCTGTGGAGTGAGGCGTGATCTTTGTGTACAGTTAGACAAGAATAGTTTGGTAGATAACTAGATGAAACCAAGGCTAACCCGAATTATGGGCTCTGAAAGGGGGCCTGAATAGAGCCTGAAATCAGGACCTGAAGAGTGGTGTGAGGGGTGGGTTGTGTATGAAGAAACGTGTGAGGACGAACGCGAAGACAACCAGGAGCTATTACACGGGTATTTTCAGCAGGAATACCCCAGACGGAGAATTCGGGGACATTATCCTAGAGAAAAAAGCCATGATTGCCATCCGTTCTCAGCCATGGGGGCATATCTGGCCTCGATCGCAAGCCGATTCCGTCCAAGACGTCGCATCTGGGCGAGAGTTTGCGAGACCAAGGACGGTATTATTAGCAGGGACACGGAGACAGAGAAGCCGGCAGCCCAAATCTCTCTGTCTCTCTGTCGCTATTACTCCGTAAAAAAACAAAATATCACGGGTATGCCTGTCTAGCTGTCCTTATTTTTTCTGTCGAATGATGCCTGTCCATGCAAAGCCTGGCCTTCACGTGGCGCCCTGTCCACCGGTCGTATTCAAAATTCGAAATTGAAATCACTCCGGCTGCTTTCAGGGAATCCGAAACAGGGTCTCCCCCTGCAATTCTGCAAGCCTGCCCTCTAGCCCGGAAGATTTTCCTGCAGAATGGAAATTAGGACAAGCCAGTCTCGCCTCCACGTTCAACTCATCACAACACACGCGCTGTCCAGAGCCTCCACTGCGATTGATACACTTCAACAAAGGGGAGACGGCGATCTTATGCCATGTGTTACCGAAGGTGCCCTGATGGGCCCTGTGGATCATTTCATTGCACCCTGAAACCCGGACTAAGTACGGAGTACTCTGTTTACGGAGTACGGATTGCGGGAACATGGAGTCACACAGTCGACTACGGAGTACAGTCTCACACCATTGATTCCAGGTTGACGTTCGCCTGTTTCCTGTTTTGAATGTCGGTCAACAAATTCCGTCTTTCCATCTCAGGTGGCGGGTTGAACTGAGAGTCGTTTTCGTCTCAGATTCGATGAGCGAAGAGAGAATGCGAACAGCCAGTTCGCTAACAAGGTTAACTATAATTAACCCTGTCAATGCCCTGAAGTTAAAATCCACAAATACAAATACACATTCCCCCCCAAGGGGCTTGCTGCCTCAGGTTTACGTGTGTCCTGAACCCCTTCAAGCCAAAAAAAAATCCCACCTGCATTAGTTTATCGGTTGTTCACCCACGGATTCTCACTTGGCGATGGACACCTGTAACTCTGTCTTTCGTCATCTGTGCAGCCTTCTCGGTGAAGCGGGAGATCAAAATGCACCTTAGTTGAAGAGTTATTTAAACGGATTAACTATTAACTAACGATCTTCCCAATCCTAGTAATAGTTAACCGATTAACTCGCGAACTAGTTGCCTATCTGTGAGAGAAGTGTTTTCAACATCGATATCATAAATTTATCATTAGTAGGTTTGAAAACGTTGTGGATAACTAACTGGCAGTCTTCGCTAGGTAAAAGCGGCTAAACATTGGCAAGGAGACACGCTCTAGTTAACTAGTAACCAATAGCTCATGCATCAACCCCATTATATAGCAAACGCGTGGTTGTTCGAATAGGACTACCTTTAATAACATGTTCCGCCAACTCTCTCACGCGATCGCAGATTTGATCAGTTTGAATACCTTCCAATCTCAATAAATATGCCCCAACGCCAGCCACATGCGGAGACGCCATCGATGTGCCGGACATAAGTACTGCTCCTCCACCTGTTGCGGTTGACAGGATGTCTTCCCCTGGCGCGTATATTTTAACTGATAGTTTGAATCAGTTAGCTATATATGTCTATATATAGCGGCATATATACCCATTTATTATTATTTTTTCTCAGGGAGATCATGATAGCTTTTGAAGCATATCTTGATAGGGGCGCTGCCTACCTGCCGCTCCATAATTGGAAAATGTTGAGCGCCGATCTCTACGCCCTGAAGATGCCACAACGCAGGCACTTTTCGCCGAAGCAGGCGGATAATTACTTGCTTTCTTCTTTTCGGTGGGGTGTCATGTTAGCATCTGGTGACTCCTTGATAATAATCGTGAATGACATTCATGAGAGACGTACTCCATAATTGCCAGCTCGAAGATCTGTGCATACATGCATGCATGCATGTATGTATTGTCAGTTGGAGAACCAGTAAACTGAACCACCCCGCTACAGGCTGAGGCTCTCTCTCACCAGTGTGGACAAGTTTGCATTCAGTGTGAAGAAAATCCAGGGCTTGAAAAAGGCGATAAAGCACAACCCCAAGAACCGGAATTGGTAGGCGTCCTACCGGATTTCGACAGAGAAATGAGTTTAAGTCGTCCCACAATGGAGGGTGAACAAGACAGTGATGCTCTCCGTCTGGTCCTATAATTCTGAACGAGTCTAGAAGTGTTCTCACAGCATCACGACCTTGATGTTTGGAATCTGAAGAGACCTTAGATATATGGTTGTATATGTTCAATTCGTGATCCGCCTTTCTTCCCATGGCCTGGGAATAAATAAAATCTTCAGGGCGACATGGCGGTAGTGACTAGATCGTATCACAGTTTGTCATTCAAAAGCCCTCGCACTCATCAGTAAATAACTAATAGTTGAAATGTTTTATGCATCACATACCTCAGGTCCCTGGCTAACCAAACGGTTGAAAAGGCTCCATATCCGAGTTTTCCAACCACTTCATACCGGGAAATGAAGACTTGGCCTATCCGAACAGGATAATATCGCGCTGCAAGGTAGTCTGGGAATGTTTCCTCCTCAGTCTTTACCCCCGGGCTGATTCGTTCGAAATTCGAATTAGAAAATACACGCGGAGGCGCAGGTCGACCCAACCGTACAATCCGTCGGAGAAATGAACGCATTTCTGGTTTTCGAAGGTATGAGAACTAGATGATTTCTGTCATATTATTGTATTTTAGGTCTCAGTTCAAATCAAGGGTTTGGCATAGTACAAAACAAGCGGTGAATTAACTAACGGGTGTGTTAGTTCCCTAAGTTCCACGCAATTTTTTCAATAGTTATAGCAACTTGTTGGTTGTGGGTTCAATCTTGTGTAATATGATTCTGTGCTTTGCTATAAGATATATTGATATGCATAATAATCGAAAGTTTGCCTTTACTTCCCTTGTACATTAGCAGCAGTTGATCAATGAATTAATACGATCTTCAAGCAGAGAGGGGTTTATATTACGGAGGTTGGCACCAAAAGTCTTTAACTAACTCACTATTCCCTGAAGAACTACACCAAACTAGCCCTAATACCATAAGAGGTTGACTTAGGTAGAAAATGAGGAGTTAGGGGACAGCATAGCCTCTAGCCTTAGTTACACTTAACCCTAGCATGGAGGGCAAAGACTTTTGGTGCCAACCTATGTAGCGTCAACACCCCCATTCCTATAAAGAAATAATCACTGGAAGGAGTAAGGGATATCCTGAGCTACTCCCTTTTTGGGCTTAACTGTCACTGGAGGGAGTAAATACTTGAGAAGGTTATTAATGTAAATAGGTACAACGTTGGCTAGGTTAGTTAGCTGCCTAAATACTCGGTATTTTGTACTGGTTTAGCTCATGGTGCTGCTCTTTGAAAAATATATCCAGCACCATAATCGGAGTTCAAGTAACAATTTTTTTGATAGTATGATATATGTAGCCGATATCCGGGAATCATTGCCCGTTTCGGGCGTTAGGGTGTAGAATATATTCTCACCCCTAGAACAACAACTACCAGCTCATTAAGATGGTCAAAATTTTATATATAACCTATCGCTTTGGGCTCCCTCCAAACACGGGATGCTTCCTGCCCCCAGAATATGTGCTGCTACTAGGCGTGAGAGCAGCAGATCGTCTGAAAATCTGCTTTGGGGTCGATGGCGCGCTATCGCTCAAGGGACCACCTGAATTCTGGCTGGTACTGTGGGGTGGCATCGAATCAGGTGTGATTCGTCCGCTGGGGGGCGACGGGCCGGTTAATCGGCTGTTGCTATTGAATGGCGATAGTACGGGGGGATATGGTGATGTTTGCGGATTGTTGGGGCCGAGAGAACCAGCAACGGAAGAAGAAGATGACGATGTGGCTTGAGGTTGAAATGGTGGAGCGTTACTGGTTTGTGAGGAGCCTGGCCGGGATACTTGTTGCCGTGGTGGAGGGCGGAAGCTGAGTTTTACTCCTTCACGGAAGATTTCTTCTAACATTTGATTGATAATGCCCGCATCCTCATATTCTCGGAATTTTTTCCACAGTCGAAGTGCCATGCGCGCATCTTCTATAGAATCGTGACCTTCCACTACAATAGGGGCTGTAGGAGCTACTGCGGCGGTAGTTGCTGTGGCAAGCGAGGTACCTGATCCTCCTGCTGGTAATGAGGGATTTGGGAACGTTGGAGTGGATTCAAGTATTGGTAAATTTGATGCAGTGCTAATGGTTTCTTCTTGGATATACTCCTTGAAAACAGCCCATGCGAGGTATCGAAGACTTAATCGACGATTTTTTGAAGGGTGGAAGAACAGATATTGGGTGTCGATAGTTTGGGATTTTGGTACTTGGATATTAATTTTGCGGAAATCGGATGCGAGTCCATGGCCAACGAACACGCAGCCTAGATTCAACAAAAGCCAAAGCTTTTTATATGCGACTTTGAGAGGAACCAGATTATGCTGGCTGGTTCTGGGGTCCAAATCCCCTGGTCTGATACCAGAATATTGTGTGACATAGTCAACGATTGGGTCCTTGATTGTGATGTAGTCGTCGATAAAGGGAAGGCCTTCATCTGTACCAGATCCTCGTATCACCGATACACGAGCGAGCCCACTCTTACTGGGACGTATCATCTCTTGTGTCCCATCAGCTTTGACCTCAATCTCAGCCTTTTCAAGATCGACAAATTCTGTGTCCAAGGCAATCGGGGTTCCTGGAACTGGTTTTTCATTCTGACGTAGAACTTGACATGAATCTGTAGGACGACAATTGCTGTTTGAGGAGGAAGTAGATTGTTAATTGATAGCTCCAGTAGTAAAATAAACGAATGGATATAAACTTACTTCATCGACCACTCGTAGTATAGGAGAGTAGTATCCAAAGACTCTTTCCAAGAATTATCGACTCCATGTCTTGCACTGGATATTTGGTAGGCAAGTACGCACGGCTGCTTCCAAGATTGATGGAAATTTAAAACTTCCGCTTTGTCGACCTCGGTAACGAGAAAATCGTTAAACAGGTGCCACCGGTTAATATCCGTAGGTTCTTTCGCCGATATTGACACGTTGATAAATGATACCAAATGCGGCTTCTTCTGTTCCTTGATGTCAATCTCTGCAACTAGCCCCGCTAGCTGATATAACAGCAGATGCTGGGGATTATCACGTTTCTGCCTGCTAAGTTCCTCGCCTTCAAAGCAGTACATCTGATTACCATTCGCAATAACGCCAATCTCCTCAGGAAGCCAACCGGGAATTGACCAAAATTGCTTGCAAATCGGACTATTAACAGCGGCGTTTATCATCAAAACCATTGGCATTCTTTCAACGGTCTTTCGAATGGCAACCTGCTGATATCTGCGGCATGTGCTGCACCAGCCCCGATTTTGTGCTTCACGCTCGATGCTTGCACGAAGTATACTTGTGAACCGGTACGCAGGATTGCGAGCTTGCTTGACATCGATATTTGGATATATCAATTCACTGACGAAGGCGTTTCCAGGTCGAATAATATCGTTCCGACAATACATACATCGAATTGACTCCACCGCCGAAGTAGCTAGTGTCTGATCCAGTTGGTCTGAGTTGGGATAAAGAAGTCGGAAATCATGAGACATCTGGTTCAGGAAAAAACGATTCACTGACTGAATCGTTACCGATAGTGACTTGTTGCTTAAATTCTCTTCAAGCAGACCTAGGTTTGCTGCTTCTCTGAAGCCGCTGAAAGTTTTTAATAAGTTAGTCGCCTGGCAGCTCTGCCCATTCGCCTTGTCAAGCATGTCGAATAAAAAGCCCATTTCACAGAGCAGGCAATTTTCGTATATACAATTGCTAGCAACATGGTTTAGGGCGATGTTTTTCGCAAGCGGAATAAATTTAAATAGTTGGAGTAGTGAATTGGTGAATGAATTGGCGATGTGAGTTTCAAGGCCAGAGAAAGAAGTTTTGTTATAATATCTGAAAAGTATATGAAGTCAGAAAGGACGAATGGAATGGAGGGTAATAATGTTAATAGCGTTCTCACCGAAAATCAAAATCATCCACACCAAATTTGCTATACTTGATCTCAACATTGCCGTATTTCAACATAGGGTCTTCGTCCGGCTCTCCGTTGATTTTCAGGCCGCCTAATGTACTAACTGTTTCATGGTCTAAACTATCTCGCGTCGATTTAGCTTGTGCTCGAGCTTTCTCACTTAGGAATTTCGGCGCTGCCAGTGCAGGTTCTGTTGCGGATTGGCTACGAGTGCTGTCCACTTGATACCTGTGAGTTTTGCGGGGGTTCGGTGCATATTGACCAATATCGCTGGGGTGAAGATACGGGATAATGGCGGGATCTGTTCGCGGCGGTGCGTTGCCGACTTCAAATACGAGATGACTGGGCCATGCAGAGAGAAGGCGTTCATGGTAATAAGGCATGCCAATAACGCTTAAGGGGGTGTCGTTGGACCAATCTAGCATCGGGGGCCGTGGGATCACGTCTGAAAATTCAGTTTCCTTGCTCATTTCATTGAAATGAATTTTGGCCGGTGAACCCCAAAGGTGCACTGCACAATCAGCATCATTAATAGCCAAAGCTTCTCCCGAAGCTGAAATTTCCATTCCAAGCATAAAGGTAACATTTGCTTGGCGGAGACTAATAGAATTCGGATTCATGAGATCTACTACTTGAAGCTGGCCAGACTGAGATGCGATGAAACTGGTGGTTTGGAGTCTGGGGTGCATTCGGACATAGGCAGCTCCAGCATGAAAGGGTATAGGAGGTAAAGGAGTTAAGGTTTTGAGGTCATAGACGTTCGCGAGTGGATCGACAATCGGAGATCCTAGATGGCGGACGGAAAACCCACAGGTAACAAGATAATCATTTCGAGCATCCATGTCGTTAATGACAGCTCCATGGGCCTTCCAACTCTTCACGACACTAAAATCCGTCAAGCTTAAAGCATGTACGGAACCGGCGTCGGTTGCAGCGCATAAATATCGACTTTTCTTCATTATGGTGTAGCTAACACCAGTCGATATTTTATCCACAACCGCGCCTTTTTCTAAGTCAATTATGAGCATCACGGGCTGAATGCCAGCCACGATGATCTTTGACGTCTGTGCGGTGAAGCTCATACAACGCAGCTCCACCATCTCCGGCACCGACAGGTGCCATTGTGTTAACCCTCGCCGCGAGCTGAGATGGACGCTCTTCGAGGCTAGCGAGATGACCCCCCTATCGTGAAATAGAAACTGTCGGACTGGCCCTTCGGGTGTGGGATGTGCCTTGACAGATGTATATCTTTGCAATTCTGGCCCATAGAACGATGTCACGCGGCCCTATTAGAAGAAAATGTGCACAATAGTTAGAAATATATTTTAATACTACGAGCATACAGCGCTGCTACTTGTGAGACGTGATACGACGAAACATGGTCGAGTTACCAGTCCTTAGTTGGGAGCGGGGCAAACTCACGAACTCATTCCCAGTCCACAGCAATTCCTGCACATCATCGAATGCGATCGCGGACGCCTGTGTGGGAAGTAGATGGGGTCCGGGAGGAGGGATTGCAATGCGGGTAATATCGTCCCAATCAGCGTCCATGGTGAACTTCGTGGTCCTCTAAGCTTCGTGGAGGTGCTCAAGGATCAGTAATACAAAGCTAAGTCTCTTAAGTTCAGCTCACGACAGTAAATTCCGGTCCGATAATTCCCTTCCTACCCATATGGGAGCGGAGCCAAGGGATCTATCATCTTCTATCGTGCAATATAGACAAGGACAAGGAGTATTTCTGGCAGTGGGATCGGTGGGTTTAAGGAATGTATATATCCAGAAAACGAGTTTTCTGGCGGTTGAGGCGCCTAACAAGAGTTAGGGAGTCGCAAATAGGAATGTTTGAAGTGATACTCGGGGGATTAGGCATCCTACCGTAGTGTATATCAGCTCGGTTCGGTTTGAGCAAGTTGATTGACATGAGAGAGAGCAAGATTCGGGTGGGAGTTATTTTGGGAGTAGAACAAACCATGGGCTCCACGTGATATCATCATCTCTCTCAACCAGACTTGGAGTTCCAGCAAACCCATTTTCAACTAAACAGTGGATTGAGTAATTAAGAGATTGCGAGCACCAGAGTTAACTGGAACTTTAATGCTGATTGGGAGATTTGTTGGTTAAAGGAAACCGAGATCTATTCACCTTTAGGTTGTTACAGTCAGCCATTGAGCTCTATAATCTAACATGGACTTTCGGATTACGCTAAAATGGAGATCTCCTCTGTTAAGATGGAATAGATAGAGTGGAAAGCTAGAATAAAATGTATATATTTTTGGATAAGTAATACATGTCAAATAAGATATAATTTTTTTCGATCTCAGCGTGCTGACAACGCTCACAAGTGAAAAGGATGACAACATATTGCATATTTGTAGGAATTAGCCACCTCTCCGAATGCCATAACTATGGTATCCTCTCCCCCTTTTATAAATCATATATATATATATATGGGTGTGTGTAAACGCGCATATGGTGTATGGTGTGCTGAGATATAGTGCTCAGCATCCAAATCAAGGGCTTGGTATCCAATTATACCATCGCTATCAATCTAGAATCGTTTAGTGCCGTTACTGGCGGACCCAGCCTTCACAGCTTCGATGATCATGTCTTTAGCCACCTCAAGATTATCTTTGGGGCCCTTAATTTCAATAGCTTCGGATTTCGACTGGTCTTTTGGAACATTGATCCTGCAACCGGTGCGTTTGCGGATGGCATTGATCTGGCTTCCTCCAGGGCCGATGACAAATCGGTAGGTCTTAGGGTCAGGTAGAATCAAGTACCCTACGGAAGATGGCTGGGAGGCGGCGGCAATGGCTTTTTCAAGGGCTGCTTTCGCCTTGGCAACATTGTCCTGTGAGCCGGAAAGGACCCAAGAAATATTACCACTCTGGGAAGGATCTGATGATTCTGCAGTAGTTTCAACAATCTTCCAGGAGTGGTTATCGATACCAGGAGCGGCATCATCAGTAATGAGAGGAAGCGATCCCGTATCCTGAGTACCATTACGAGAATCAGGTGTGGTAGATCGCGGTGGGATTTGCTCGCCAGCATGGTCCACGGTCACCTGGTAATCGTTTCTCAGGCGACGGAAGAATCCTCCATTATCAGAGATGATGTGGTGCAGTCGTTTCGGAACTTGAACGGTTGCTCCCTGTTGGTCCGCAAGAATAGATTGAATATGCGCAATCGCTTCTTCAACAGACGTAGAACCTCCTTTAACTCGTACGTCTGTGCGACCGGAACCTTGTTTCGGAACATCAAGTGTAACGTTAAACTTATTTTCGATTTCTCGACGGCTATCACCGCCACGGCCAATGAGGAAACGATGTTGTGTTACTGGGATATCAAGGGTGTTAGAAACCTGGTCTGCTTTCTGGCGAACAAATTCCTCAATCGTCGAAATCAGGTTAAGGACAACAGCTTCTTTGCCTTCCAATCGAATTGTGGTTTCGGGGCTGTCCGCTCGGGGGAATTTAACCACGCGAGCTGCGCTGGCATCATCAGGGCCCCCGCATTCAATGATAATTCGACGAATATTGGCACCTAAATGGAGTTAGTATATAGGGGGTTTGAAGACAACGAATAGTCTATAATCTATTGAAATAAACTTACCGCCACCACCAATAAGAGCCTTGTGATGCTTTTTCTCGACATCAATAGTCCGAGTAATGGTTTCATCGAATTCCTTGGCACGTTGTAATAAAAGCTTTTTGGCATCTTCAACTTGCTTCTTAGTTCCTTTGATTTTGATATCAACTCGCCCAGTGGCATCAGTTCCCTCTGCTGGGCCAGGCACATCGATCTGGGCGCCGGTTTCAAGACGGACCTTATCCATCTCTCGGCCACGCTGGCCGATCAGCGACGGAATTTGGTCTCGCGCTACAGATACGGAGCTGGAATGGGAATGATCCATAGCATACTGGAATAAGCTAAGGATTTCGTCCCTCGCCCCATCCGCGCCCTTTTTGGGACCGCGGACGATAACTTCGTCCGGTGCTTGGTTGGAACGTCCGTTTCTCGGGCCACCAACTTCGCTCCCAGTATCGGCAACTGACTGGTCATCATTAACTACAGCAGCTCTGGGAAATTGTACACGAACTCCGTAGCGGTCTTGCAGACGGTTGACTTGGGTTCCCTTTTGTCCTATCAGGTCGCGGTGATACTGAGGTGCAATCTTCAACACGTAAGTAGCTTCGTCCTCAAGTTTCTTGCCCAGTGCAACTATACGGCTCTTAGCAGCATCAGCCTTAGCCTTAGGGCCCTTAACTTCAACCTTTCCATTCTCAACTTTGATATCAACGTCGAATTCATCACGGAGCTTGTTAATGTTTTCACCCTTTCGTCCGATGAGGAAGTTGGCAAATTTTTGGGGGTAATCAAAAGTAACGGTGTATCCCCGTTCTAGATCATCCTTTTGCTGCTCAAGCACAAATTCCTGGATTTTTGCAGCCAGATCTTCAACGTCCACTGTTCGCCCTCGAAGAGCAGCTTCCTGATCCGAAACTTTGACGGCAACAGGAATAAATCCTGCTTCTTTGCCTTGCTGTTCTCGTGTAACGAACTTTCGTAGTTTGTCATGGTATCTATTTTAGAATTAGTAAGGGAATTGGACAGGAAACGAAGTCAGAAGTCAAAACATACTTCACCGGAACTGGGACATGCTTCGCTAGAACTTCATTTGGATCACCAACAATGGAGTGAAGATAAGCTTGTGCGTCCTTCAAGGCTTTAGCATATTTAGCAGATTCATCGTTAGAAGGTCGGTGCTTCAAAAACGGAGACTGGGCATCAATTTCCTCCGGTCCTTCGTAGGCAAGAACGGCATGGAAGATGTTATCTTCCTGCGGCTCGTCTGGGACCACAAGATGAACACCGAAGTTGTCCTTTAAAGCAGGGATGCCTGTGTTGCGCAGGTATCCATGCAAATAAGAATCAAGAGGGATAGAAGTTAACTTTGCTGGAGGATGAGCTTGGATGAGATTCATGATATCAGAGCGAGCGCGAATGGTGTTTTTCCCGTCTCTGGAGTATACTTCCCAAGTAACGGGAGCATCTGCCGAGGTTAATGGAAGAACAATGTGGGAGTCATGGATCTTCTCAAGATGCTGGATAACTTTCCGGTTTTGAAGGTAGGATGTGAATGCTTTGGCATGAATATGGGAACCACAGGGGGCATTGAGGTGCTGTCGGGAGAGGTCAATGCTAGCCATTTGCATGCTTGTTGCCAGATCCATAGCACGATTAACACCGTTTTCGATTTGAGCTGCTGGGCCAGTGACTGTCAAGAACTCGGTTTCGTCTGAAGGCGGAGGAAGGACGATAGCACATCCAGTTGCAGCTAAAAATTCATGCAATGAATCGCCCTTATCGCCCAAAATGAACTGATGTTGTCCCCGGTTAATGGCGAGTTGCCTTACAGTGATCTGGCGTTGTAATTCCTGGGCCCGTCGTTCGAGGTGTACCCGTGCCTCTTGAGCAGCGTTACGCTCACCGCAGACAAGAATATGGTAATCCGGATCTGGTGAATACCGGACGAACCCATCGCTAGTTTCCTGAGGAGGCGGTCTTTGGGCCCAGGTGTTATAGCTTGGCACTTTTATCTGGGTTTTAGTAAATTCTTCTAGCTTATTCACACGCGAATTGTGGACGCCCGCGATAAACGGGAACAACTCTGGAGGAATGGTTTTAACCTTGAGGTTGATGTTGGATGACCGTTCTTTGACTCTAGCTTCAATCTCCCGTCTTGCCATTTCTGCCGCCACAGCGTCACCTTCGATGAGGATGTCGATTGTATTTTCTTCGTCATCATCATCAATTTTCGAGTCATCAGGACGTGGGACATGGATTCGGGCGCCAGTTCGCTCATGAATGCCTTGGATGACTGCACCTTGACGGCCAATAATGTGTGGGCGGGCGGAGGCAGGGACGGGAACACGCACGGATTGCTAACAAAATCAGCATAAGGCTGAATGACACTCAGCAAGGCAATTGGATGAAGGGGCATACATACCATGGACCCGACAGTCTGCGCAACCTCCTTCAATGCCTGACGAACCGCGTCGACATTGCCGGTTCCTTCGAAAATATATGATCCACCTGGCCCTTCACGTACATCGATTCTCGCCTTCGACTTCTTGCTGATATCTCTGACGATGTCGGATATGGGTCGTTTGAGCTGACTTCGAGGAATCATCTGCGAAGACGCAAACCGAAGCTGCTCAACATGCTTTCCTGGCATTGGCAAAATCCTTGGCCCACCATGCGGAGCTGAAGGAGGCGTTGCGGTGCGTGGAGCGATGGGAGGATGGTTTTCTGCACGTTTTCCGTTTGCATCGGAAGTCGAAGGTGAGCCAGACTTGACAGCTCCCCAGGCCACTGAAGCAGAAGGACGGGGTTTAGATCCACTCCCCAAGGCAGGGAAAGATTCCTCGGACTGAACATCCAAGGGGGTGACGTTCTTCTTTGCTGGCT
Source organism: Myotisia sp. PD_48 (assembly GCA_032988175.1). Taxonomy (NCBI): domain Eukaryota; kingdom Fungi; phylum Ascomycota; class Eurotiomycetes; order Onygenales; genus Myotisia; species Myotisia sp. PD_48. The sequence goes on along the minus strand of JANTQB010000036.1, from coordinate 141,843 downwards.
TTTGGGTTGGCTTTTCCTCAGCTGGGGTCGCATTATCTGCAGGAGGTTTGATTTCCGAATTGGCAGTATACGGAAGATCATACTCCTCTGGCATATCTTCGATTGTTACACTGCTGTGAGCTCCTTGAGTGTGCTTTTCTTCCAGCGCCTCGGCAGGCGACTTGGAGATGGAAGGACTGCCGTTAACAATCATCCCGGGTTGAGACGACATTTCGAAAAAAGGCTCTACTAGATAGAGTACGATGAAAAGATAAAAACCGAAAGGGCGAAATTAACAAGAAGAAGAGAATGAGGCAAATAAGTCGATCAACTGTCGAGGTCAAGCTGTTAACTGTTTGCAATTGGAAAGTAGAGATGGCGGCAATTGAGATCAAATATCGCTTCCAAGCTTCTAATACAACATAACAGTCCAAAATAGCAATTGATGGGGCTTACAGAAACTATATGAGTTGCTCAAAACAGGCGTAGCAATTGGGGGGAGTGTCCGAGACCGGTGACCGTTGACGTTGAAACTGCAGGCGAAGTGGAAGTGAAGCGGTGGGAGACGAGATCGTCAATCCATCCTCGACTCAAGCAGGGCACACAAGCTCAGTATCTAGTAGAAAATAAATAAAGCAGTAGTAGAAAAGGAAAAGGACTTTATTTTTCGCTGCCCCCTGCGTTTGGCTGGAACTTCGGCTTTGTGTATGGACACTTATTTTGGTGAAGAAGGCAACGTTGCACTTTTGGGGCACGAGAGCAACTAAATAATGCTTTATTAGTCAGGCGGGTCAACCCCCCTAGAATTCAAATAGTTAAAATACTCTCGATCAGAGCTCGCATCACACAAGAAACCACTAGGATGCAATCATCAATCATCAAATCATCGATTGTGCGCTATTCATAAAATACCTTTAACTCAAAAAGCGTGTCAGCAGCGAATCAGGGATATCCTCGTTTCTCTGGAAAGTTTCGTTCGCACGCCACAGCTACCACAACAGCCATGCATATTTACACACCAGAAATGCTCACACATAATTACGCTATAGACATAATCGGGACAAAATTCAGGAACCAAGGAGCAGCACTGAAGGAACCCAGTCTAGTCTCCATCTATCCATCTATGCTCATCTACTCCGTACTTCCAAGCTTATCTATCCTGGCAACTCAACAAGCAGGCTCTTCCCCGCAACACGATGGACAATTCATTGCAAGGGAAGATCCCACTTCCACAAGCAGTACCTTAAATACCGTAAAATTTTGGGATACGGACAGGTTGTTTGACTTTATCAGCTAGCTCTCCGCGATCCCCTATTATATACCCTTGATTCTATCTCTCTCTAGACTATTTACCAACTACACAGGCCAGAAAAAGTACCAATGGTACATTTCTTTCAGCAAGTAAAAGACTTTTTTTAACCGATACCCGATGGTTTGAGAGAGTACAAGATACTTAATAAAGCATCATTATCAGGAGGATGGTTAACTACTTGATACGAAACGGCATTTCATCAGACGAAGAATCCGCTCATTGCAAACTTGGTGTTCGGGAATTCAGAGATATGACACCAAGGGGACAAATGGTATATGTATATTTTGGGAAGTGGGATAAGGAGATGGAACCATCGTGGTGCACAAAGCTCTCTAATATCGGTAGTAGAATGAAGGAGATAACCTGCCTTCTTTTACCATTGCAAGAGCCCTGGACACGTACTTCGACTGGTGTGTCTTGGAATCGTCCTCATCAATAGCGTCCGGCCCATCCCACGGACGACAAAATATTCCCCAGGAATCCAACCTCGTTCGATCCCACATCACGTATGCCCACTTTCGAAGTTGTTTATGGCGACCTCCTAACACAAATTCCAATGCCATATCCGATTGATGAGCCCAACGCCAGATATCTTCTGCTCCGGAATCCCCATCAGGAAATCTTGCCGGAAAGATAAACTCCTCTTCGTCTTCTGAGTCCATATCCGCTAATACCTCCGTGCGTGTCAACCCGTTCGCGGCTGGCAACGCCTCATCTAGGAAATCGAGATGACTTAGGTTTTCTGGTTCACCGACAAGTAGTTTGCGTTCTTTGTCCGAATTCGCCAGCATCAGAGCTCGAAGGTGATGCAAGCCAAGCGAGAGCTGTTTCTGAAGACCGAATGTTTCTGGGGTACCTACCACTGCGTAGAACGAGGCCCATCGTGGTTCATTCGTTCCAAGATCGTCGAGAACTGGGGCCAATCTATCAGCCAAGATATCGCATTGAAAGAATAGATAAGATCTGGACGCAAAAGCGACAGAACCAACAGAAAAAAGAATTGGAAACAAAAACCAAACCGGGCTGCGGTGGGACCTTGTTTCAGAAGGTATGGAATTTAATGGCAGAGACAAATATGGAAATAAATACCTGATAAAATACCACGACAAAAGTAGTCATAAATGCACGCTAACTGTTCATTCTCCCATGGAGAAAATTTTGAGAAGAACACTTCCATCTGGTTCGGGCCAGGGTAAATGTCGTGTTCTAAGGTACGAAACAGGTTGCAATAGATCTCAAATTGGTATAAAGCTCGTTGGATTCGATCGATCTCACTTCTAGATGGGGATGTCGACACCCACTTCTCAGCAGGCTGGAATTTGCAATTATCCAGTGCCTTGTAAGCTATATTCATTGCAAGAGCCTGGACATGATCGTGTAGTCGATATATTGGAAGAGCCTCAGATATCTTCCACTGCAAGGAGAAGAAATAGGCAGGATTCAAGATTGGAGTCGGGTTAAAATAGCGGGAAAGAAATTCTTCGGTGCTTTCTCGCGACCATGACTTTCTCAGGAAGACTCCCTAGCCGCCAGAGCATGATGTAGGAATATGGGGTCGAAACAGTTGAACAGCACATGGCTTGTGATAAGACGTTTCGCGCCATGGTAAACCCTATAAAAACGACTTGAAGCAGATATAAAACATGTTAAGGAATCAACATCAGGCAGGAGAAGCATGATCTCCAGCAGGATTTCTGTGGGGAGCCGTTGGATACCCATTGCTGTTGTTGGGCTGTTCGTGTCCATATTTGAGTTTATCTAGGTAGGCGCTAACTAGAATAACAGGTTGCGATTGTACAAAATGCCAGCTCGTTCAAAGTAAAGTGCAGTTGTGGAAGACTATGTGTTTTAAGCCAGATGTCGCAACCCCTCAAAGCATGAAATAGTTATTGGTCCCACCGAACTAGCCATGGCCATGACATTATCGGGTATGCGACTAGGAAACAAGCTACAGATCACAAACATCGTGCCGACATTCTCAGTAGCTCTTCCAGACGCCTCAAACATCGTGAAGAGGAACATAAAGGGTATTGATATACATACCTAAATGAAGCAGCACTGAGGAGCGATCGGAAATGACAACACGATGTAAATTCCTTTGGTGTCCATTTTCTTTACTTGCTGCGCTTTTTCTTGTTTGATGCCTTGAATTTCCTGTTGAGAATCGTTATTTTCCTTTTGTTGTCAATTTTCTGTTGGTTGCTACTTTTCTTTGATGGCCTTGAATTTTCTGTTGATTGCTATTTTTCTTGTTTGATGCCCTTGCATTTCCTGTTGATAATTGTTATTTTCAAATTACGTAGCTAGTTAGTAGTTAGGACATTAGTTAGAACAATAGAAGAATCAGATCCTTCACCGCACACTACGCAGGTATGCTGTTCCCCTGAGAGACAAGATCCCCGCAGAATGTCGAATATTTTTTCCATTTAAAGGGCTGGAACCGAAAGACTTTATTATCCCCTTTATAACTAGGCTCTGATAAGGCACCAAGCTAGTCCTAGCATAAGGGGTTTACTTAGGTAGAAAATAAGGAGCTAGGGGAGAGTATAGCCACTATCCTTACACCTAACCATACACCTAGTGCACATTTAGGCCATAGTATGGAGGGTAGAGTCTTCTGATAGCAAACTCCGTACTCCATACAGAGTGTTCAATCCTTTTCCCATTGCTCAAGCGGGACTCGAAGTTTGATGACAGCCGATCAACTGTTTGTTGTTGGTACTTGCTGCCCTATGTTAGTAGAGGATAGACTAGTCTATGGATACATCATTGCAGGCATGATATTTCCACCTGAGAGAGAAAATCTCTCGTGCAGATATATGTACGGCAGTATTCGCAGCAATGAAGCAAAGATAGCTCGCCGAGTATATAAGCATGTAGCGTGGTTCCCCCAGGTCTATGGCAGCTCACGAATGCCTTCTTCTATATCTCAAGGCAGGCCATATAAGAACCCGGTCCCAATATTTGCTGCACTTGTCCTACGAAACAAACGTAATACCTTGGACAAGTTCCATGTCTACCTGGACGGTTTCCAGAGACGATACACCCCGCCCACCACCTTCTTGACGAGTTACGTACTCTCCTGGTCCCTAACCCAGTAAAGAGTAACTCCGAGATACCCATGGGTTGCCCACCAGCCCTTTTTGGAGAGAGAAGCATTCTCCGTTTGAAAAAGAGGACCGTGAGTAGAAGGAACACAACAAGAGCGCTAATAGTACCCATGAGATAAAGGGCTAGTTACCGGAGACATGCTCAACATGGGGCCTCGTATGCTATAGAGAATGGCAGTGAACGGTAGCGGTGACGTTAAAGCAGCCTCAAGTCTATATGCAGAGTACGATTTCTCGTAATATGTCAGCAAACGTACTAACATTCTGGGGACAGTCTGACTATCATAATCAGGGCGGCGCATCTCCGACATGAGTATAGGCGTGACTCCATCGGTTATGCGACTCAGAAACTGGCTAGAGGCCGCGAAGTTCGTGCTAACAATCTTGATAGGGCAGCTATGCGCTTGGATCGTCTGGCACGGAAGCATGACGAACATTATCAAAGAGGAAGCAGCTACGGGAGGTGAAAACGGTGTTGCACATCCTCTATTTTCTCTTTTATTTGCTGTGCTGTTTTTTTTCTCTTTTTTGGTGATTCGAATTTCCCATTGAATTCCCTACTGAAAAATTGTTAGCATTTGAATGTCTTAAATTATTTTTCCATTTAAAGAGTTTTAAACAGATTGAATTTAATTTAGTTATTACCTATCATTTCTGTCGATCTAACGAGGGGGGAGGGAGTTTCTCCGGGGTAAGGACGGAATTTTTTCTTTATCGAACTTGAGGGTTATTGAAGCCGTTTCACAAACTGTTGTGTGACACAGCCAGACTCCGAGTACACAAGGCAAGGTGCAATCGGGATCAGTGTACGGAAGAAATTTCACGGATAACCGCAATTGCGGGCAAGGGCAAGTTAAAATAAGTGCGGAACCAATGCAAAACGGAGGTCATTTTAGATCAGATGCATAATTTCCCTGGGTTCTTGTTGCGTATACTGGGTATACATGGAGTATGGCAAAGTCGATCGATGCTGTTGTCACCCCTTCCTTTCGGAGTCCTTTGTACGAAACAAGTACCATGTCCGTTATGGAGTTGATGAACGCAAGGACCCAATCCTTGATTCCATGGTCCAGAAACAAATTGTGTGACTGCACGCATTTTTTTAATGGCCGATCTCGACCAGCAAAAGAGGTTTAAGATAGAAGTGTCTCAGGCTGCCTGCCATGTATACATGGAGAAGATCGGAAGGTTAGGTAGACATTGCCGTTAACCCGGAAATAATATAACTAATATCATATCATGCGGATAGATAGAATAGAATGGAGAGTCAACGGAAACAGAGGATGGTTGATGATTGGATATGAGTCTCTCCATGCGAGGGAAGTATGAGAGAAGGAAAAAAAGAAAAGCTCCAACAATTTGATGCACGAACCCATTTGTACCGAATAATTAAGTATTTTGATGGAGAAAGAGATCCGCTATCCTGATCAGGTCTGCATATACAGGTATATGCACGCACGCGTATGTCTGTAGCCTCATTCACAACCAGCCGACATATTTTCCTCTATGACGGTTGTACAGGCCAAATATTACGAGTATTTTAATTTTTTTTTTCTGGGAAGAAGCTCCATTATAAATTCGAATCAATGGTTGATACACACCACGTATGGTATTAAATTAACCCATCGGCTTGCACCTCCACCATGGCTCGTTTCGTCGGGTTGGAGGGGGAAGGATCCATCGCTTACTCTTAAAAGATTTTGTTTCTATACGGAGTATGATGGGTCGGTTCTGGCAGCCCAACTTCGCGGGAGATGAGCGGCCATTGACGAGTTTCGGATCCACTGGAAGAGGCCACCAGGGCCAATCAAGGATGGTGAGCGTAGTGGACATCAAACCGGGACCCAAGAACTGGCATGGCCCCCGTTTGATGGCGTCCTTCTAGCCCCTTTCCAGTCCGTTTCCAGAGAACAAGTGTACCAAACTTGTGCCCAACTCTCCACCGAGAGGTTAATTGCTGGTAAAAATGGCAGTATATTACCAATTAGTTAGAGGGATAACCAACTAGATGGATGGTTAGGATGGATTTGTTTGAATTAGGACGTGAGGATGTCAGGCAGGAGAGAAGAGATTCAAGAGAAGATGTTGTTGGTATTGTGGTATTACCAGTCGATACCAGTTGAATAGTGGTTGTTTCTAGCTTCCTTCTTGGAGTACTCCGTAATTAAACGAGTGTAACGGTGGGACATGTAATTAACCAAACCAACTTACGAGAATCAATGCAACAATGCATGCTAGTGAGTATTGGGTATTTGAAAATACCATGGAAGAACATTGTTTCTTAAATGTTTCCGAGTGTTTCTGAGTGTTTCTCGACTGTCTCTTAAATGTATGGAGAGGCTTTATTTAGGTGTTTCTTAAAGTGTGATTGAAATGTGCTTCACTATGTTTCTTTAAGTTAAGCCCCGCGTCTGATGCCCGTTTAAATTACAACACCACGTGCAACGAACCAGCGTTGAACCCCGTCGCTCTCTCTCTCTGTCTTTCTCTCTCGCCCTCATCCACCGGAAGTTCGCAATCAATCCATCCTTTGAACCTCGTTCTGTACTCTACTTCCCACTTGGCTTTGTTTCCCTTGTCAAATTAAAGGGTCGTACCAATGAAAGAATTATACCCCCCGATAATCTCTCACCTGCTGTAACCCCCGTTGCCCAAACCCGCAAAAAAGCAAGACGAAGCAATTAAAGAAGAAGCAAAAATAAAAATAAAAAAAAACAAGAAGAAGGAATTAAATCACTCGCTGTCGGAAAAGGCAAATCGCTTGCTTGGCCCTTGTCTTTGGTTGTCCAAGCCAGTCAGTTCCGTTGACGGCTCGATCTGTACGGTCGCTCGCTGCAGTTGGCCTTCCACTCTCTTCGCTGCGAGGGTCTTTGCGCCGTCGTCTCCTGCGCCTGCTGTCCTGTACTCCCATCCCTAGCCCGCTGTGGCTGCATCCGTCCTTTGCAGTGCACCTCGCTTTTCGGCTTCCACGAAAATGGACCCATCGTCAAACGACCAGTCTTTCAAACACCAGAGCCAACAGAGACGAACCTCCACTAAACTTCATAAGCAACCGCCGCTTTTATCATCCAGTTCGACGTGGTCCGTCAAAAAGCAACCCAGCAATCCCTCCCTTCAACGACACCCTTCCGCCCCCGTCTACCCTCGTTCGTATTCCAGTTCTGTCCGTGATCACTCGCGCACCAAATCCGGCGGCTTTGGCTCTTCCACTTCCTCGATTGACCAGAGCAGTAGCACCCGACAGTCCCCCGTGCTCACAAGCGGCGAATTCAATAATAACTACCAACAGAATCCTTCTCGCTTATCCTTCAACAACAATTCGGATGATCTAATCGGTGCACCCTTCGATGCGCGGGGCATGTTAAACGCTCTGGATGCTACGGCATCCACCCCTCAGTCAACCCGCCCGTCTCCTCCTTCGTCTTATAATTCTAATCCAGACTTTAAGTCAGCGCCACCTTTGAAGCATTCCATCAGCTTCAGCGCTAAACCATCTCGCATGGAAAACCAGATCCCTCACAATTCGGACAATGAGCCGCCATCAGGGGTGAAACGGTATTCAGATGAAGGAAGTGGTGGTAAATTTAACCTGAGGAGGAGGACCACAGGTTTCTTGAATAGCGTCCTGGGTTCCCCAAGGAGTATCAAAATATCTTCTCCGGAGAATCCAGTTCATGTCACTCATGTCGGATATGATAACCAAACTGGTCAATTCACTGTACGTTTTTTTTCCTTTTTTCCCCCCAATGAATTAAAAATAAAGAAAGAAAGAAGAGAGAAGAGAGAGGAGAGAAGGGGGAAAACCCAAATTTTGGATTTATGACGAGTGTGATTTTTTGCTGACTTCAACCTTTTTTTTTCAGGGCCTTCCAAAGGATTGGCAGCGGATGTTGCAAGAGAGTGGCATTTCTAAGAAGGAACAGGAGCAACACCCTCAGACGATGGTCGACATCATGAAATTTTATGAGAAGAACGCAGTCGGTCGAGATGATGATGGCGTCTGGAACAAATTTAACAACGCAAAGGTTTTAGAGAACCACGATTCGAAATCTACAGCCGGTGCTGTAAGCCCAGGAGGGTTCGCTCCGATGGTATCTCCCTCACCAGTGTTAAGCAGTCCGAGATTTCCCCAGAATCACGAGGGGAGTTTCGAGAATCCTAGAGCTCCACCACCGATTCCACGCGCGTCTACTGTTGGCGCTAACGGTTCTCCTACAATACCTCCACCTTCCACCAACTGGGTGCCCAATAGAATGCCACCAAAACCCCCATCTGCACCTGTCAATAATCTCACTCCGTCCCGTCCTCCCCCTGCTCCACCGCAACCGAACACATCCCATAGCCCAATTCGACCATCTGAGAGTTCTCTCCCCTTCGGTGTACGCACAATTCCAGAAGCTGGCCCATTGCAACCAGAGCCACCGCTAAGCAGGACGAATTCTGTTCAAGTTCCTGGAACTCCTCGAATGACTTCCACTGCTGTAACAACGCCGACTCAGTATCAGCAGATGCAGGAACAAGCAATTACTGCTGCCCAGCAAGCAATAACAAATAAGCAGATCGAAAGAACTCGTAGCCAGCGGCAACAGCAGCAGCAACAACAACAACAGCAGCAGCAAAAGCAACAGCAACAGCAACTTGCCGCAGCTCAATCGATCCCAGAGCATGCTCAACAAAACCACTCTCCCGTCCAGCCACAGATACAACCCACATTCCCTCAGCACACCACCCCACAACAAGCTTATGCACAAAACCAAGAAGCTGCCTCTGCAATTGGTCTTCCCTTTGCTAGCCATCAACAACGTGTAGGACCATCTGTAGGCCCATCTGCACGTCCACGGCAGCGCGTCAGGCAGAGTAATGGTGTTGATATCAGAGCGCGTCTCAATTCAATATGCACAAATGGCGACCCAACGCGTAAATATAAGAATTTGAACAAGATTGGTCAAGGAGCCTCTGGTGGTGTGTTCGCAGCTTATGAAATTGACACAAACAAATGTGTTGCTATTAAGCAGATGAATCTAGAGCTTCAGCCGAAGAAGGACCTGATCATCAATGAAATTCTGGTCATGAGGGAGAGCAAACATAAGAATATTGTGAATTTTATGGATAGCTTCCTCCATGGGGGTGATTTGTGGGTTGTGATGGAATATATGGAAGGTGGCAGTTTGACTGATGTTGTCACTTTTAATATGATGACTGAGGGACAGATTGCTTCTGTCTGTAGAGAGGTGAGTTTCACAACTTCAGTGTGTTGGTGATTTCTGTTGTGCTAATGTAATAAATCTTTTCTAGACCTTGAATGGGCTCCAGCACCTCCACTCAAAAGGTGTAATACATCGAGACATCAAATCTGACAACATCCTCCTCTCATTAGAAGGCAATATTAAATTAAGTAGGTCTATCCATCCTTATACTACTCCATCCATCTTACTTACCTTTTTTTAGTCGATTTTGGATTCTGCGCTCAAATCAATGATTCGCACAACAAGCGCAATACCATGGTTGGCACACCCTACTGGATGGCCCCAGAAGTAGTAACGCGCAAAGAATACGGTCGCAAAGTTGACATCTGGAGTCTCGGCATCATGGCAATCGAGATGATTGAAGGTGAACCACCATACCTCACAGAGTCACCATTACGTGCTCTGTATCTGATCGCAACGAACGGTACCCCCACCATCAAAGATGAGCATAATTTAACGCCTACTTTCCGAGAGTTCCTCAACTTGGCACTGAAGGTGGATCCGGAGAAGCGAGCTTCAGCTCACGATTTGTTAAAGGTATGTACCTGATTGCAACCTCTCTGATTTACGTCTAGATCGGAATATGGATCTAATATTCATCTTTTGTTTGTTCTAGCACCCGTTCATGGGTTTCTGCGAGCCTCTTGCTAGTCTTGCTCCCCTCGTCAAAGCTGCACGCATCCAACGAGCCCGTGAAAAGGCTCATAAGATTGGTGGTTAGATTAAGATCAAGATCACCGCTCAACCAAATCAACCCCAAAAAAAAACGATGGATAGAATTTATTTCTCAGTGATATGCGTTTTCTCAAATTCCCCCTCTAATGACTACACCTGACATCAAATGCTTTTTCACATATGGTATATATTTGCGATGTGCCATTTATTCCCCCCCTCCGTTCGTATTTTTCCCTTATTTTGCTTATTTTTTCCCCTATATCCTTTCTTTCTTCTCCCTACCTCTTTTATCTACGATCAAATTATTTTTTTATTTGTTGTTTCTTCAAAATTTCAACCTAACGCAATACCCCACCAGGTTCCTTCCTATACGCCAGATTCCTCTTGCTCTATACCCAGTTTAATGCTATTCCATTCCACTTGAAGTTATTTATAGAGAGCCTACATTAGGAAACGATAAAAACAGATCCGAAAGGAAAACGGGGAGCCAAAGTGAAGTGAAGTGAAAAGAAAGATACAGCGGATGATAACTCTGTTGTTCAAGCAAGCCAGCCAGCTCAAAAACACAGCGAGAGAAATGAAATTTTCATACTTTACCATCATAGAGGTGTGGCAGCCCACTCCCTCTTTTTTTTGTCTTTTTTTTTTTTTTTCTTGCTTTTGTATTTCTTTTCTACTTTATATTTCTTGTTGCATTTCACTTTATGGTGAAGAATACAGTGATATCTCTCTAATGCGATCCATGCTCATAATATACCTATACCCCATCCTGTTTGCAAAGCAATACCAGGGGGAGGAAGGAAGGGGATGGGGAAAGGAAATATGTCTCCTGGTTGCAAAGTCCCAGTATTCGTCATTATTTGGTTATATTTTGACTTTCCCCATTTTGTTTCTTCCAATCCATGTCTATTATAGGCCATGGGACTCATGAGCTTTCTCTCCCTGGCTGTTTCCACACAGATCCAACATCAAATTTTAGTTAATTTAATTACCTACTTTAGTACCTGACGATACAAATACAAAAAATGTTTACCATGAATTGGAATCGAATATCTACAGAACGAATTAACCAGCTTACAGATCAAACAATTTAACTGCAAAATTCAAGCTTAATCGATGTGTGCAATCTCAGGAATCAGATAACTATTAACTAATAGTTGTCTAAGTTAGGCAATATGGTCAGGTGACTGCCAAGGCTTAATTCAGTATTAGTCAGCAGTACCTTGGCAAAGCTTCATCAATGGGAACCTTCTGAGTTACCACTGGGACTTCCAGGGGGTTTTCATACTACACATCTACCGGCAACAGCACAATGTTAGTATCAACCAAGCTCAATGCATACGACGGATACCCATACTACTCAAAGTGCTCCAAATGCTCCAACAGGTCACAAGACGGATACCCCCACTACTCAAGTTGCTCCCAAATTTTAGGACGTCGACTACAGCCAGCCGGTGACACCTAGCAATTCTATGGTCAAACTACGGAAAGCGCTTCTAAAAGGTTACACCACCCTCTGGACGGAAATCAAGAGGCTTGTAGCTGCTCATTGTGGATTGGAAGACCCCGCGACCTGGTACGAATTTCAAAGATAATCGATGACGACGACAGGACTTTGTGGTTACATGGAAGCTTCAACGTGTGTGTTCCTATACATATCAACAACTCTGGACTATCATTACCAGCAAAAATGGCATTCAGGGTGCCTTTACCATATATAGTTGGTGAAGAAACATTCCCAGGCAATGCGGAAGAGACGCTACGATCCGAGGCTGCAACATACATCTGGATCAATGAAAATTGTCCAGATATACCAATTCCAAAGCTACGAGGGTTTGGACTTCCGGGTGGCCTAAACCTGGATTGACTTCATTCATATATTTGAATCTGAAAGAATTGATTGAGTACCGTCAAGAAGTTCGGGATATCTTCAATAGCACGAAGAACGGACGACCATAGTTCTACACCAATGTCCTAGTAGAAATTTTAATACCCATTTGATTTAGATACTTTTTTTGAATATCTTTATTGTTGCTGCCCTCTATCCCTTCTACCTTGTGAGGTAGAACCGTAGCTTTTTAATTGTTGAGCTGCTTGAGGGTTTCTGGCCATAGCAGAACGAAAATTGTCACCAGTCATTTCTGATGCTGGCGCAGGTGGTCCACCATGCTCCAAAGCATGGAGGGTTCTTGCCATTTCCGCCTCGATGCTGCCTGAGCTTGAGGATTGCTCGCGCTATTGCTCGCAGCAGAACCCCAGGTAGCACCGGTACTTGGAGCGCGGTCTCTGGCGGAGCTTGTTGCTATGCTGGAAGTGTTTGGGCTCCAGCGACTGACTTCCTGCTCCTAATTATGCCCAGACTACGTCTGGTTCGAGCCCGTGCCGGTTTTGGTGGAACTTGACATGATGGGATACTATCTCTACAGTTAGCATATATTTGCTTAGACTGCAGCCATCCTATCTATTGCCATACCTTTGGTTTTATTGAAGCTCAGGTACACAAAGGCGGGTGATGGGTTCCTCTTGATTTTTGAGACTTTTTGTCACCTAGGTACGGACGGAGTGGTTACAACGAGAATGCCTTGCAGATCACTAAAGAGAATTATTAAAGTATACTCAAGTTTGCAAATGATGAATGCTTTAGTGCCATATTTCCAACACTGAATAGGGATATAGCTCCTAGGTAGCCAGTTTATACAACTAGATTCAGAGGTACTATTTTCCCTAGATTTAGTAGTTAAAATATATTGCATAGCCAGAAATTTTTTTGAAGAAGGCTAGTATATTCAGTCTATGAGCTTTGAGATACATTTGGTTGGTGATAGGTGGTAGAAAGTTCTCCCATCCTTATCAAATGGTATGAAGAGCAATATCCCACTAAAAAAAGTTGTTATAGAGCCGCTGAATGATATAGGAAGTTCATTTTTGAAGTGATGGTGAGGTAAATTCTGTTTTCCAGTATTGCTCTCTCCTTAAATTCAGAACCAAACGACGACTTTTGGCCGAGTGGTTAAGGCGCGAGATCCTGGGTCTTAGTCAGCATTCCTGGCAGATCAGGTTCGGGAGGCGGTGATACCAGCTGACTTAGCAGGCTGCCGCGTTCTTTGCAACACTGCCTTTACCCAACTGGGTAGTTACGTACTCGCCGTCATAAGTTTGTACGAGGCAGCTTTTCGCTTTTATTTCTCACTAGCCTACGATCTGCTGACCATCTGGTGCAAGTAAATCGCAGATACCATCCTCATATTTCCATTCTTCTACTTCTACAGCAGAAGACTATCTACCATCCTCCCACTGTTTAGTATCTCCGGTTCCTACCTAGCAATCTCCGTTTGACCTTAGAGCTCTGCGGGGTTGAGGAATACAGAAAAGCACGTTGGGGACATACACGCATACCTTCAATCCAGGCAACCAAGTGACGACTAGAAACTGAGCGGTTATCATGTTTCGAGCGCAGCAGAACGCGTTTGATGATGTTGTTGGTACGTTTGCGATTCGTGCCTGAACTCTCTCGATATATACTCCTTGTTGCATCACCCTTGGCTTGTATCTCAAAGCTAACCTAGTTTCTGTTTATAGCGAAGGCCACGGATGAGAATTTAACGTCGGAAAATTGGGAATATATTCTCGTACGAGTGCCCCTGTTCCGCAGTTCACCATTCCCGGCCCCTACCCCGCATGCAGCGAGATGTTTAGCCATTGGCCAAAATTTTATGGCTTGGAATTAGCGATTCGATTTTCTTGGATAATCTGACTGTATTTTACGTATTAGGATGTTTGCGACAAGGTTGCTGCGGATAGCACTGGGTAAGCCATCAATCTAGGATCTATGGAAGTAGAATAAGGGTTCAGGTGTCAATATTACCGGAAAGGGGGAAGAGGCTGACTGCCAACAAATCGTTGAATATAGAGCAAAGGATGCAGTTGCTGCTATGATAAGGCGACTTGCTCACCGAAATGCAAATGTGCAACTATACACGCTAGAGGTTTGTGTTTCTTCCTGTTCGGCTGCAGGGTGGTTGCAATGTTACTTACTCTTTTTGGTTGTTACAGTTAGCAAATGCCCTTTCGCAGAACTGCGGAGCTCGAATTCACCAGGAGCTAGCATCGAAAAGTTTCACCGACTCTCTATTGCGACTGGCAAATGATCGGGTATGTGGATATATCCTTGGATCCCGCTAAGTATGGTGGTGGTTGACAATCAATATCTCCCAGAATACGCATCAACAAGTCAAGTCGAAGATACTGGTACAGCTAGAAGAATGGACAGAAATGTTCTCAAGTAATTCCGATCTGGGTATTATGGAACAAGCCTATATGAAACTCAAGGCTCAGAGTACGTCCTCTTGGCTTCTTTCTCAGCGATCCTAACTGACAAAACTTCTATTTATAAAAGATCCCGAAATTCTTCCTCCATCGAAACCAACGAAGCGAGAAATAACAGATCAGGATAGGCAAAAGGAAGAAGATGAGCTGCAAATGGCACTTGCGTTGTCTATCAGAGAAAAACCTCAAGCCAATAATAACACCAATACCAATAACAATAATAATAATAGTGAGGCAACTGACAGCTCTAAAAACCAAACGGCTTCCGCTGCTCCACCAGGCCAAGCAATTCAGACTGGGACAACTGCTGCTACCGTCTCCCGCGTTCGAGCCTTGTACGATTTCCAACCCTCGGAAGCCGGTGAGCTTCAGTTTCGGAAGGGCGATGTGATTGCTGTGCTGAAAACGGTGTATAAGGACTGGTGGCAAGGATCTCTCCGCGGCCAAGTTGGAATATTCCCGCTCAATTATGTTGAGAAATTATCGGATCCAACAGCAGAAGAGCTGCAACGGGAAGCCCAAATGGAAGCAGAGGTGTTCGGCGAGATTAAAAACGTGGAGAAACTGCTTGCATTGCTCAGCACCAGCAACTCGGAATTAAATGTGCAGGAGAACGAGGAGATCACAACGCTGTATCATTCGACCCTCGCAATTCGCCCAAAGCTGATAGAACTGATTGGAAAGTATTCCAAAAAGAAGGGTATGTTCTATCTTTTGTCTTTATTTAAGAAACCGGTATATGACTAACGATTTTTTTTGTTAGATGACTTTACCCAATTGAATGAAAAGTTCATCAAGGCTCGTAGGGATTATGAGACCCTTCTCGAAACATCAATGGCCCAACCCCAACCACAATACGGTCGACCCCCTCAAGCCGCCTATGGATATCCACCTCCTGGTGGACAGCAACAGTATCCCCCAACTGCTGCTCAGCAGGACCCTCAGCGTTTTTACGCCACACACCCCCAACACGGTATATCAAACCATTTTTAGCTGTCAATTTGTTTCATCGGAGTTATCATCTAATTTTTAATTTAAAATATAGCCCAAACCTCGCCTCCAAACGGACCCGCAGGATACCATGGCGGTGAACAAAATGTTCCCTATCCCATGACTCCTCACTCGCCAGACATTAGGAAACATACGCCAGTTGGTGCTATCGCAGCAGTGGCCGCACACCAGGTTCCTGATAGTTACAACTCCAACGCCAACGCATCCTCCCAGTATAACCAGCAGGCCAAGTTTGACCACCCACATGAACTAGGGACCTCGGCATACGACTCCCCTCAGGAGACTACTGTGCCAAATGTACGGCACTCTTATCAACCTCCCATGCAACAACCGCCAGCTGGTCCTCCGCAGCAACAACAGCAACAACCTTCTGGCTATCCACCTCAACTCCCCTCATCCTCCTCCGTCGTTCCAGGTGCATCTTCACATACCCCACCTCCACAGACACAGTACCCCCAACCCCCGACACAGGGCAGCTACCAACAATTACCAACGCATCAGCCACCACCAATCCCAACGTCGGCCTCCCCGCAGCCACCGTACCCCAACTACAGCGCTCCCACCGCCCCTTCTGCACCTGATAACCGTACTTACACAGCGTATACAGCCCCACAGTCTACTAGCCCGAATGCCAACGCGGATCCAGCCGCATACTATCTAAGATAATAGGATAGATAGTTTACCGTAATGTGTACCTAACTAGTTGTTTATTTTTTTTGTTCGCCATTCTTTTTTCTCTCTCTCTTGCAAAATGGATGTATTCTCGATTCCCACGGCACTCTCAAGGCTTGAAAGGATGTCATATATTTTGATTTATTAATTTATGCATATTTCTTTATTTAAGCAGTCATCTCTAGTATTCGTCTGAAATAGCATGTGATAAGATGTACTCTCCCCGCAATACTTGAACCGAGTATACTCCGTAGCTAACTATTTTCTTCCCCCTCTCTCAGACTGGAACTTTAAGTTAAACTGCAATTAAGAATTTCATCCATCCGATTAAACTGTTAGAACCAATTAATTATTTAACTTAACCTAAGACTTCAATGTCAGTTCGTTTCAACTCAGTCCATCCTATTGCAAGTGCTTGTTGTCAATTGGGCGATGAATAAGCAAGGCGCTGATTGGCTGGGGTGGGGATCAGGTCACTCGCGACCAGATAACAGCGAACGGGAGCCCTTTACTTAGTTCGTAAGGTACTTGCTGGCCGTTCCCCGGTCGGAGGAGAAAAAAAAAGGGCTTGGCAACACGCAGGATCCTCCCAGGGCGGAATTAATTAACTTGAACGAACTTAACTCGAGTTCAACCAGCTTGTTCCCTCAACCTTTCTCTCACCCTCACCACTTGCAGCCTCCCTCCCTCAGCTATCCCTCGGACTTCTTCTCCTGCGCTTAAATTCCAATCCGTCTACTAGGCCCTGCTGCTCTCGTTTCTCCCCGGCTCTCCTCTTTCGTTCCCGGAGCACTCTTCTTCGATTTTCGTTCTCCTCCCTCAGACTCGACCATCCATTCCCCCCATTGTTTGATCTCCCATTCGTTAACCTCCCGTCTTCCCTAATAATTATAAATTTATTTCAATATGTCTGCCGAAAAACAACTCACCTATGCGGAGGTCGCTGAACATGCTACCAAGAAGGATCTCTACGTTGTGATCCACGACAAGGTCTATGATATTGGATCTTTCGTTGATGAGCATCCGTATGTCTCCTCCTCCTCCCCCCTCTTTCTTTCTTTCTTTCTTTCTCGGGCTCGTTGTTTAATTATTCCCCAACTAACCGGTATCTGTCTGCTCTTTAGTGGTGGTGAAGAAGTCCTGCTCGACGTTGGCGGTCAAGATTCCACAGAAGCCTTCGAAGATGTCGGTCACAGTGACGAGGCCAGAGAAATCCTTGAGGGCCTTTTAGTTGGTACTTTAAAGCGCATGGTATGTATCTTGTCCCTTTTCAACAACTTCGCCGCCTTTCCCATTGTCGCAACCCACATATACTAACTCAATTTCTTCCTTGTCTGCATTAGCCCGGAGACCCTGCACCCTCTACCTCCAACACAACTACCACTTCAGCGGTCTCATCCAAAGACTCCACCGGACTCGGCATTGGCATTTACATTGCCCTCGTCATAGGTGCTGCCATCGCATACTTCGCATACCAGCAGCTGAATCTCGCTGTCGCCGAAGCTGGACTGGCATAAACCTTTGAATGATAGAGAAAGAATTTTAAAACCGCTGTTTTTCAGAAGGGGAATGTTTTGTTCGTGTTTTTATTTCCTTGTTTCTAATAGAATTTCAAACAATTTGGTGACTCTTTTGCGATTGCTTCTTCACCGCGTCTGAAAGATTGCATGCAAGCTTAGAATATTCTCCTTAAATTTTTTTTCACCCCCCCTTTTTTCATTTTATTCTTTTTTATTTTATTTTATTTTATTTTTTTTTGCTTAGTTCGGGAGTTTTAATTTTATTTGCTTGTTACGTTTCCTCAGGCCATCGTTCAAGCTCTTTTTAATACGGATATTTTCTTGCTTTAAAGGATGGCTTGATTGTGTTCTAGTTTTCTTGGTCTACTTTCCTCCTTTATTTGTACCTGTATCCGCCCAATCTAAGAGAGAGAAAGAGACTCTTTTGATCAAATAAAAAGGAAAAATATTCCCCGGCAGATTCGAAGCATCATGTCAATTCGTCCTTGGTTCGCTATACCCGTATACACTTCAGCCACAGCGCAAGATGGTACTTGGGAACAGACAAAGGAGTCGAGAAGATGCTCCTCGTTCCAACCGTCATTAGATCGACGCACGACTCAGGGTGACACACTGTCTCAGTTGGTGGCCCAGTGGGCACTCATACAGCTGTTAGGGGTATTGAAAGAGCTGTTCTAGCACAGCATAGATCATGATTCAATATAACGATGTGCCGAGTCTGCTAGGCCCCCTCTTCTAGTGAATTGTTGAATTATGTTGGGCCAATAACAATGCATGAATTTTGTCTGATCGGGATTTCAATAAAATGTTATTGGAATTCATGGATCTTGGGCCCATGAAAAAGACATAACAGATAGACAAATGAGTTATAGAGACGGTCAAAGCCATCTTTGTATGTAGTTAGATAGTCCATAGGTACAATTCTTAACTCTAACCCTTTATAACCAGCCCCTTAAAAGGCACCAAGCTAGCCCTAGTATTGGGGGTTTACAGACAATAAGAAGTTAGGGAAAAGCACAACCCTAACCTTACACCCAAGTATACACCTACGCCTTAGTTTAAAGGGTAAATAAAAACTTCTGGGACACCACTCCATTACCTTGGTATAATAGTTAAGATGATTGTTTGGAACAATAAAGTCGATGATGGACGTGGGCTTGGCATAGTTAGCTAAACTAAGGAACCCCGCCCGTTGAATCACTTTCAACCCACCAACCACCACACCGGCATTCCAAACCATTAACTAACTCCTTCTACATCGCATTGTCGATTCATAGTCTGTTCGCTTGATAGATTCGTTAAGCGACACCTCAGCATAGCTATGTCTCGCCATCGTGTAAAAAACATCGGCTACGATGACGATAGCTACGACGATGATTACGAAGATGACTCTAACGAACTATCTCCAGAAGACCGCGAGCAGATGAAAATACGAACGATTGAGGTCAAGCAGCTACTCCAATCCCAGATACCTCCGATACTGGCGTCAGATAATGACATTTGGGAAGCACTATGGCATTATTATTATGATGTCGATAAGTCAGTTGGCTATTTGGAGAGTATGATATCATCATCTTACAGCCTTGAACGAGCGATCAACTGGGTGTTTTTATAATGCTGATATTTGGGATATTCATGTAGAAAAGTATCGACCAGCTCAGAAAGATGATTCCACAAATACAAAGGTCACAAAGAAACAGGGTACGTCTTTTTCGTTTTCTTTTTACTACCTGACTGCTGTCCATGCGTGACTGGTTGGTAAGCTGGCATCCCTTGTTCCCCAACGATGTATCATATCGTTTGACGGGAAACCGGACCCTATAAACGGTGCGTCATTTTACCACCTTTCGTCAACCACAATATATCAAGATTCTAGTGGCCCTTCTTTTATACTGATTGATCTTACTTCCTATTAGATCAGATACCACCATCTCCTTTCCCTCGTTGTGTAGAAACACTGCCAGTGTTTCCCTGCCCATCTCCTATTTCGGCCCGCGAATTTTTCAGAGACTCTCCGTGGTTAAATGTGCCTCCTGAGCGGAGAGCAGTCATCCTAATAGAGCCACTTTATCCCAAACTCGGTTTGCTCGGTGGTGCTTCTTCAGACGGTCCTGGGAAGATGTCGAAATTAGCAGCTCTAGCGGCAGCAAGAAGGAAAAAGGAGAGTGAGAAACGGCAAAGTGAAAGCACGACGGGAAGCGAATCATCCTCTGGAAATATACCAGTAGATGGCCAGGAACCCTCTAAACCAATGTCCATTCGGGAAAGATTGGCAAAGGTGGGCGGAAGTAAACCACCGTCGTCTGAGCCGCGAGCAGGGTATCTGGCACTGAGGAGGAAAGATCGGGTACAGACAGCAAGCCCAGAGCCAAACTCCATCGCAAGCCCAGACCAGCAGCAGCGGACGGGTTTGTCTAAACTGCGAGAGCCGTCTAAAAGAAGCCTGGAGGAGCTTGCGCCAGTATACCCGGAAGCTAAACACTTAAAGGCGGAGCCCTCTCTATTCGCCTCAATTATAGTTGGAAAAAAGCGGGTGCCGAATGCCGCCACCGTCACTGGGCAGCAGGAAGCTCTCTATAACTTGTTGGACTTTGTTGTCCCAGACATTACTGAAGTGTATAATTTTACAGGACCAAGCCCAGACGATATTGTGCTCAAAGCACAGAGTGCCGCAAGAGGTAAAGCACGTCGGCGTTGATATTCTCATTAAAATATGCATCAATCTGATGAATAACAGGGAACAAAGCGAAAAAAGCGGCAGCCCAGCAGGCAGCCTCAAAAGCGCAAGGAGATGTTACAAATAATCTACAACAGCTCCCGGTTCAGGAAACAAGGGTCAAGAGTAAAAATTTAGACGTATTAGAAGAGCATCGAAAGAAAAATGCAAAGAAATCTGCAAATTTCGTGGTGATAGGTTGGTTATAACCCCGGCTTTTGCCTACCTTGAAATTTGTTAGATACTGACTACGTTTTGAATAGGTCATGTTGATGCGGGGAAAAGTACACTGATGGGGAGGTTATTATACGACTTGAAGGCTGTCGATCAGCGGACGCTGGAAAAATTTCGACGCGAAGCAGATAGAATCGGGAAGGGCTCATTCGCATTTGCATGGGTGATGGACCAAGGGGCCGAAGAACGAGCTCGAGGAGTAACGATTGATATTGCAACAAACCAGTTTGAAACAGAACATACGAGTTTTACAATACTAGACGCCCCGGGACATCGAGATTTCGTTCCGAACATGATTGCAGGGGCCAGCCAGGCAGATTTTGCGGTGCTTGTTATCGATGCTAGCACAGGTAGTTTTGAATCTGGGCTAAAAGGCCAGACTAAAGAACATGCTTTGCTGGTTCGAAGCATGGGAGTGCAGAAACTTGTGGTTGCAGTGAACAAGATGGATTCCGTGGCATGGTCCAAGGATAGATTCGATGAAATCGAGCAGCAGATAGCATCGTTTCTTACAGCTGCAGGGTTTCAGGCGAAAAACCTTTCCTTTGTTCCATGTGCCGGGTTACATGGTGAGAACATCACGCGGAAATGTGAGGATAAGAATGCGGCATGGTACAAAGGCAAGATCTTGATAGATGAGTTAGAAACTTCGGAGCGATTCACGTATGCGCTTGACAAACCGCTCCGGATGACCATCGCGGACATATTCAGGGGAGGGATTCAGAACCCGTTGTCCATATCTGGCAGGATTGATGCCGGAAGTTTACAAGTGGGAGATCAGGTGCTGGTGATGCCGAGTGGAGAGAAGGCGACGATCAAGGGGGTGGATGTCGGCGAGGAGCCCGTTGACTGGGCTGTGGCGGGGCAGAACGCTGTGCTCCACCTCACCAATATCGACCCGCAGCACCTCAGAATGGGCGACATCATCAGTAGCCAAGTGTCGCCCGTGAAAACAATCACCTCTTTCACCACCAAAGTGCTTGCTTTCGAGCATCTCACTCCCATGCATATTGACGTCCATCGTGGCCGGCTCCATGTACCGGGTCGGATAACCAAGTTGGTGGCTACGCTGGATAAAGCGTCGGGGGCACCAGTGAAGAAAAAACCGAAGATTATCGCACCAGGTACGGTTGCGAGGGTTGTAGTTGAAATGGACCAGCCAATACCGCTAGAACCGCCAGCACGGGTGGTGCTGAGGTCGTCTGGGGAAACTGTTGCTGCTGGATTGGTTGAATAGAAAGGGGGTTTTTTTTTTAATCATCACCATGATACTCCGGATTGATCTAGTTTATTTGGATACCGTGCTGCCACGCCAACACGTGCAAATACATCATCCCATCTTAGACATCATCATCATGGTCATCATGATCATCATCTCGTAGTGCCAGACAAACGGCGATGATGCAGAAATGGCCAACTATCATGTGCAATGAAATTAACGCCACTTTCTCGAATGTTCGTCGCACAGTCAGAAGTGTCCACCTATACAGAGTAGATATAGATATATCCCAACAGTGTGACTGGGTTATTATTATCTGGCATCTTCAATCAGGATTGAGTCCAGGTGAGCCCTAGTGACGGACACTGTGGCCTCTTGTGGAGCATCTTGACGCGCCAAGCCAGGCACCGGGGTTGAGTCAGCAGCCGAGGACCAATCAGCGAGTGCGGAATAACCTAAAAAGCCCGACGGAAGCTTCGGTGTTTCTTGCCACAATAAGGGCAGGGCTAAGCGTGATCGGGACTAGCGTGCTGGCCGAGCTCGAAGAGGCCAAGTTGTTCCTTTGCGGTTGCTCACGCACTCTTAAAGGCTGCTCTGTCTTCTTTTCTCCTTCTCTCGAACCTCTTCTCCCTCCTCCCTCCCTCTCTTCAGTGTGCTAGCTTCTTCTTCTTCTTCGTCTTCTCTCTCTTTTTTAACTTCTTCCACTACCTCTCTGCCTCCTTTCACTAGGACGCAGTGAAGTTGCTGGATAGCTAGCTTGACCAAAGCTCCAACCTTGAAAACCCGCGTCTGGTAGAACCAGATCGACAACAGCTCGAAACCAGCTCTTTCTCTTCTCCCTATTAAGCTCCTCGCTTCAATTAATTCCTTACACACATCCACAATGTCTCGACAATCACGGCGGGGCGTCTCGTCCTCGCCCTTCGCTTGGACAACTCTTTTCTACCTTCTCTGTATTTTTGTCGCACCATTGGCGTTACTTGGAACAGCTCACGCTGAGGAAGCTCAAGCTCCTCTACAAGAAAACTATGGCAATGGTATGAATGACATTCACTTTCGAGCTGGGGAGCATCATGCTAACTGCTCCGGTACTACTACATAGTTATCGGTATTGATTTGGGAACAACATACTCTTGTGTTGGTGTAATGAGAAACGGAAAGGTTGAAATCTTGACAAACGACCAAGGTCACCGAATCACTCCATCATACGTAGCCTTTACCGACGATGAACGCTTGGTCGGAGATGCCGCAAAGAATCAATACGCCGCCAACCCTACCCGAACAATCTTCGATGTCAAGTGAGTTTCATATATTCCAAACCCCTTCCACAAAATGTATCTATCATACTGACCCAAGAATAGGCGTCTTATTGGACGAAAGTTCGATGACAAGGATGTTCAGAAGGATATGAAGCATTTCCCATTCCAGATTGTCAACAAGGACGGAAAGCCTCAAGTTAAGGTTGAGGTATCTGGAAAGGCCAAGAACTTCACTCCTGAAGAAGTCTCCGCTATGATTTTGGGCAAGATGAAGAAGATCGCCGAAGACTACCTCGGAGAGCCAGTCACCCACGCCGTCGTTACCGTTCCAGCTTATTTCAATGATAACCAGAGACAGGCCACTAAGGACGCTGGTATCATTGCCGGCCTCAATGTTATCCGTGTTGTCAACGAGCCCACCGCCGCAGCTATTGCCTACGGGCTTGATATGACCGGTGATGAGCGCCAGATCATTGTCTATGATCTTGGTGGTGGTACTTTCGATGTTTCTCTTCTCTCTATCGACAACGGCGCCTTCGAAGTCTTGGCTACCGCTGGTGATACCCATCTTGGTGGTGAGGATTTCGATCAACGTGTCGTTAACCACTTCGTCCAATTGTACAACAAGAAGAACAATGTTGATATCACCAAGAACTTGAAGACCATGGGTAAGCTGAAGCGTGAGGTTGAGAAGGCCAAGCGAACTCTTTCTTCCCAGATGTCTACTCGTATTGAAATCGAAGCTTTCCATGATGGCAACGACTTCTCTGAGACTCTTACTCGCGCCAAGTTCGAAGAATTGAACATGGATCTCTTCAAGAAGACCCTCCGTCCAGTTGAGCAAGTTCTTAAGGATGCCAAGGTCAAGAAGTCTGAGGTTCACGATATTGTTCTTGTTGGAGGTTCTACCCGTATCCCCAAGGTTCAACAGCTTCTCGAGGAATACTTCAATGGCAAGCAGGCTAGCAAGGGTATCAACCCTGATGAGGCTGTTGCTTTCGGTGCCGCCGTTCAGGCCGGTGTCCTCTCTGGACAGAAGGGCGCTGAAGACCTCGTTCTCATGGACGTCAACCCATTGACTCTCGGTATTGAGACCACTGGAGGTGTTATGACCAAGTTGATTCCTCGCAACACTGTTATCCCAACCCGAAAGTCCCAGATCTTCTCCACCGCCGCCGATAACCAGCCCGTTGTTCTCATCCAAGTTTGTAAGTTTATCTTGAGAACCCCATGGTGGTTTATGAAAATTGCAGAAGCTAACCAATAAACAGTTGAGGGAGAGCGAACCATGACCAAGCACAACAACCTCTTGGGTAAATTCGAGCTCACTGGCATTCCACCAGCGCCCCGTGGTGTCCCACAAATTGAAGTTTCCTTCGAGCTCGATCCCAACGGTATCCTAAAGGTTACTGCTGGAGACAAGGGAACCGGTAAAGCCGAATCTATCACAATTACCAACGATAAGGGCCGTCTTTCCCAGGAAGAAATCGACCGTATGGTTGCCGAGGCTGCTGAGTTTGCCGATGAGGACAAGGCCATGAAGGCTAAGATTGAAGCCCGAAACAGCTTGGAGAACTACGCCTTCAGCCTCAAGAACCAAGTTGCTGATGAGCAAGGTCTTGGTGGCAAGATCGACGAGGACGACAAGGAAACCGTATGTTCTAACCCTACTTTTGATACCGATTCTAAATAACTAACCTAACATTTCACAGATTGTTGAAGCCGTCAAGGAAGTGACTGAGTGGTTGGAAGAGAATGCCGCCACCGCCAGCACCGAAGACTTCGAGGAGCAGCGTGAAAAGCTCTCTAACGTCGCCTATCCAATTACCAGCAAGCTCTACGGCCAGGCAGGTGGAGAAGGAGCCGCCGGTGCTGATGCCGATGATGAGCCACCAAGCCATGAGGAACTATAATCGAAAAGAAACCTCAAAAAGCTAGATCAAAAGCACGACAGAAATTGAAGATAATATAAAACAGCATTAGTCTTTCTTTTCTCTTATTCCTCCATTTTTGAAAGACCGAAAGATTTTCAGCTCCTCAATGGCTGGCGCATACATTCTCGTCTTTTCTTCCTCTTATCGAGCCCAGGTCTAGTCCCTGAGCCCGACGGTTTTGAGATAAAAATCGCTTGGGAGGCGGAGGGAAAGGAAGGGGAAAAGTTGTATCAAATAATATTTATTCCCCCCTGTTTTCGACCTTTTTTTTCTATCTTGATATAAATGTGTATTAAATACTAAAGCATGATTATTATAAGGAAGATTGTGGCATAAAGGAGTTCACATGTTAAAATTCTCGTGATTTTACAAGTATTATTAAATTTGCCTCTATTCATATAACGACCATACAAAACTGCAGCCTGGTAGCACGCTGATAGTAATAGTAGTTATCCTGTCCTCCTCTTCTAGTAGTTATGAGAGTAAGTCTAAACTAAAGATGCGTGTTGATTCTATTGTTTGCATCTGGAAGAAAGCCTTTTTACTCGTGGAATATTTAACCCCGAGACTTTGCCATCAGCTTTATCTCCTGGAATAATCCACGGAGAAATATGACAGGCCTTCTTCTTTGACTCCCAAGTCCAGGCCAGGCACATGCTAGAGTGGCTGTAACAGACTTGAACACACTCCTCTGCTGTGGCGATATTCTGAACTGTAAGGGTCTCTTCGTCCAGTCTTCCAACATAGTCCCAGCTATATTTCACGGTCTCGGTTGACAGCGCCTGGTCTATACCCCATAGCTTGGTCCAACGAACAGGTTTCACGGAATTAGTATATTTCTCACCAACGCTTAACAAATCCGAGGGCGATAATTTATGGAAAGAGACGATCGGCGCGCAAAACCGGTCTTCCGTGAGTTTGGAGATTTCAGGTGATTCCCCGTTGAAAAGGTGGCTATATCGTTCATCAAGGTATATCCCAACCTGCATTAACGTCGTAGCAAGAAGTTTATCGCCCCATATTTGTTCGAGGGATTGTACATGTGCAGCAGCAACTATTTTAGGCTGGCCCAGAAGTCGATGCATACTCGCCTGCGATAGTATCACGGAAGACCCGCCATGGGCAAATCGGCCTTTGTAATCCCCAACAGGATTTCCGATATAATAGTTGGTTTTGTGCTCTAAGTTGCCCAGCAGTGCTTTGATTGAAGATGGCACTATGAATGTGTCATCATCCACCAGGATGTACCATTTTTTAGCCGGAAGCTGATGATAGGCCAATTCAAGCCCAGAAATAAACTAATAGTTGACCCAATCAGACGATGAAACAGATGATAATAATAAACTTTGGAGGATTTCTAGAATGAAGGGGAGGGAGTAGTGATACTCCGTATTTAATTATCTTACCTTCATGCAATCTAATTCCCATCCAAAAGACTTGGACAGGTTCAGTGCGAGATTTGTGTCACCACTCGCGATCGCAGCAGCCAGTTTTGAATATTTGAGAAGTCGCGGATGCGATGGATCAGAAGACAGAATCGATATTTTTTTCAGCATCCATTCTACAATATCATGAACCGGTAGCTGACGTCCATGATAGTCATAATGTTCTCCCGGTCTCGTAGCAAAGTCGCCGATGATAAGGAGGTCTGTCAAGTTGCTACCTTGCTGCGAAGCGAGCCATGCTGGGATTCTTTCCTGTGTTCCGAATCCGGACTTGAGAATTATGCCCACATCCTCTGCGAGATTGATGGGGAACGGGGGAGGTTGGAGCAGCCAGCGGTCTGTTGTGAAGGGAGTCTGTAGAACATGGGCTTTACGAAACCAGACACCCAGATTGAAGCGAATGGCTAGTCGGAGAGCATTGTCATATGGAATCAACATGCATAGAAAGAGGAAAATGCAGGATGTCAAACATATAACGACTCGCCAGCGCCGGCGCGGGAGATAACATCTTATTCGCATCCTCTTTTATTATAATCGTTTTAACTAGAAGCAAAAGTCCCAAATCATTCTCCGGGAACGATGGGGAGCAACAGGGGAAGAAAAAAAAAATTAATATTAAGTATTTTAATGAACCAGGGAGTATTTTTTTTTTGTGGAATATAGAATTAATGAGCTAATTGGATGAAGAACAGGCGTGCTAACCATATCACGGTGGTTCAAGGGTCGCAGGATATAATATTACGGGGGACTCCTCTGTGTACGTGTTCTTTTCTTCTCGCGTGGTTCCTTTTTTATCTAAATATAATTTAATTAGCCTTTCCATCACAGCCATACAATGCTCTTTAATTCAAGTGCAATCCAGTGTTCCTGTTGGTTTAGAGTTGGATCTGCTTAACTATACCATTCGATAGTTGTCTAGAATTTGCCTGCTATCCACCACTCCCAACCACTAATAGTTACACCAAAAGGCCAACTTTAGGGACACGTAACTATTAGCCCTGCTGATATTAGGATATCTGATAAATATCCACCAACGACTAAGCCTATATATAACTACACTTATTGTTCTATATTCCATATGCTTTTAACAGTGTCTGCCATCAGCCCCAACAGCCAATTAACTATGTATATCTAGCAAATATCACCCAACGCAGAGTGATTCAATACCACAGTGCCCCCTAACGGATGGCCATGATATCTCGTCCTACCAGGACCCAAGACATTGTTACTTTTCCTAACTGGGAGGCAAAGGTATGTTCTATTACGAGGAGGAGATGTAGTTATATCACACACTTAGTTTACTCTTTCTGTTCTCCTCTCCTCATGCTTGCTATCTCGTTATTTAATGCCAATCAAATAACTAACTCTACTTTAGTATGATTCCAAGGCCTTCACAATTATTGAAAAGGTCGAGTGAACACTACTCTTCAATGGATATTAGTTATTAGAGCCCACGGGCCGCACATTTTGCATCATACAAGGCTTTATCAGATTCTTGTGGAGCTGTAGATGAAGGTATAGATAAATAGGTAACTAAAATTTTCTTTCCCTGAAAATCAATAACTGAGTATAGCTAGATATTGCTAATCTCTTCATTAAATGCCCCGAGAAATTTCTGTCATCCAACAGTACGGTGCTTGCTGTAGTTTAAGCCTAAGCCAATACTACCAGTCGCAAAGAGTGACATTGACTTATCACCTTTGCTTTATCTGATGAATACAGAGAGACCCGACCCTGTACGGGCCAACCTTGCGTTCGCCGCCGTTGGTAGGACCAGTCCAATCGGGGATATGTTTTGAGTCGGACTGATGATAACCCCTGAAGTTTCCAGTTAGCTATTAGCGTCGCGTCTCCCTCTCCCCTCTTCATTATCAGATTTACTTACGACCAGGTTTCAACGCGGACGGGTACTGCGCTTTTAATTGTGTACCCCTGGATATCCCTAAAGCATTCTCAGTGAATAGAAATATAAGAGAGGCTGGGGGATCCCTAGCATACGGTGTACCGTTCAGGTCATGGCACCCAAAACTGTACCAAATCGTTCTATCTCTTCCCTTTTTGACATTAAATTTAATCTGCTCGAGCCTTTTCGTCAGTTTCCATTCTTTGAATGATATGATATGAAAATCTCCAACTTACCCAAACTTGATCCACATCTAGATCAACTAGGTTCCCCTCCTTCTCCTGTATGCGAGCAGCACTAGTGCTTAGCAACGAGCAAAAGGCCAGGATTAGAGCTTTAGACAAACGCATTTTGTAGAAACGTGGAATGAATAGCTTTTTTCTTTGACACAAGTTGTGAAACGCTGTGGACTCGAGACTTGTTCTTAGAAAATGTTGAAGTGCAAGCTATAACAAATATTTGATATGAACATGGGCATACTCCCAATATTCATATTAATTTCTTGATCTACTTTTCTCAAGTCCGGGTAGCTATGGTGCTGGACAACAAACTCATGGTGCACAGCAATTCTACCCAAGCAAAAGTTGTATAACCCATTTAATTAGATGTTGTTACTGTCTCAGCATTAGAAAGTGAAACAGACAGTGGCTCAAAAATTAGATCAGTTGGGATAGAAAGATAGAAAGTGCTGTTAAAATATCTGTACCGATCATAGGTTCTTGCATATTCTTGCACCATGACTTGAATATAAAATGAACCCGAGAATCCGGTGCTTGTATTACTGACTCGACAAATGGATGAATTCCCAGAATCTACTCCTTGTACCACGTACCACCGACCCGAGAAAATCATATCGAGGGGTGGGTGCAGCACGAAAGTCAGCAGGGCAGCTCATTGAGGGTAATGTTTTTCCTACGGGGATCGTCAGCCGAAATTCTAATTCTTTTTCACCCAAGATGACACAAGAATTTTAAATGACTAGGCTGGATGCTCTTCTTATGAGGTGACAATACTGCATAATGTTGTCAATGCAAGCCTTGTAGATTCGATTCGATATTGGAGTTCCATCAACCCATTTCCTTTCAATTCTCAAGCGCACAATATGACAGTTGGTATGACGAGACCCTGACACGTTTGACAGCTACTCTCACACATGTGTCATCATTATTCTCACTGTCAAGGAATGCAGAAGCTCCCAGGCCCTCGTCTTCATCTTTTCTGTGACTGGCTCATCCGGGATCGCCCGGGTGGTGATCAGAGGCATGGGAGGGGAAAGCATGGAAAAATAAAAATAGGAAAGAGGAAATGAACTGAACACCTAAAAGGGATAGAAGAGAAATATGAAGTGCATGCGCGATGCGCGATGTGCGATGTGGAATTAATCATGGGTCGGATTTGAGGTTCTACAGAACGGGTAACGGGTAGGGCAGGGACTCGAACGGGAGGGGTTGCTGGGATTCCATTAGTTAACCAGCAGAAAATGGGAATATCTGGAGTAACCGAATGATAATCCGCCAGATGGCAATACCAAAGCAAGTTTGAGGGAAAGGATGGGCGAGGATTAGAATAGTGTGCAATGCAGGTCTAGTAAAAAAACAGGGGGTATCAACAAAATCTCCAACTTCCATTAATTATTGTAACTAACAGATCGTATCAACATCCCTATTTAGTGATTTGCTTCCCAAGTTCCCATACTATTTGAAAGCTATAACGGTCTAACAGCCGTGGCTAAAACAAACCCAAAAACATAGAGAAGTAGAGAAAGAAGAGAAGAAACGGTATCAAGACAATACACAAAAGGTTAGGAGAAAAGAATTGGGAGGTGAAAATGTTTCAGTTCGCTCATGTACGCTCATAAAAGACAAGGTACGCTTGTTCATTCTGCAAGTTATCAGCCGATGATCGCGATGAACTTGGCTGGAAATCCATCACTCGCTGGTCATCAAATTTCCGCCAGCAGTCGCGCGTTGTGTCTTTGGCTAACGCGATATAGTGTCCTTCATGGATTGTTGAGCCTAGATGGCGCACCACGGCGTAGGCGTTATATATGTATGGTGGACGAGCTGGATCAAGAGCAGCAGCACCTGCTGTAGAAGGATTCGAGGGAAGAGATTTGGGATTCTGGGTATCGTTGTGGGGTGTACGGGACGGGGAGTTAGAATGAGGTGCTTGGGAGGAAGGGTGCATGAATGGGCCAATATCTAACCCCTTCAGTGGGAATGATACCTGGGTGTGGATTTTTCGAGCTTGTTGTCGCTGCGAAGCCGAGAACCGCTTGAAATGTACCACTAATACCTTCGGGGCGCGAGTAAGGATGATTTGCTTGGTGGCTTCTCTCTCTCGTTTGCAATATGGACATTTCCACTCGTCATACCCGCTAAGGATTTCCTCCTGGCAGTAGCTGCGAAGGCATTGGTAGATATCTCCCGTGCCTGATGGTGGGATTTCAACGCTGATGCTGTAGAATGCCTCGTAGGTCGTGGAGGTTTTTCGACACGTGGTGCAGCGAAGAATGCTGGCATGTTGACCGGCAAAAAGAGACGAAATATAAGATGATTCACGATGGCAATAGCGGTCCCATTCGATTTCCGATACTTTAGGGATAGGCATATTCTCTCGATACATCTCTTGTTCGAATGTTAGCGGAACCAGAGGTGATCTCTGCCATCTTTGGTTCAAATCCTCGTGCAAACAATCTACCAGAACGTCAAAAAATTCCTTTGCATCTTGCTGCTCGCTTTTCGCCCATTCTGGGTTTAGACGGCCGATGAATTTTCTGAAGGTGGTTGGCCGTATCACCTCTACATCGTTCTTCCAGAGTGACCGAATCAAATTAGAATATAGGCCTGGTAACACGCCTTGAGAGCCTTTGTAATTTTTCTGGACGCAGGCATGGAATCGGTTATCAACGAAAAACTTGGTTAGCAGAACGGTCGCACTTAGACTCTGTATTATTGAGTTCATATAACATGTTGAACCTAGATTAACAAGGCCTGTCCGAGGGAGCTTCAGTCTATCTAGCGGAGAACTGTATAGAGGCTGTCTGTGTGCAGAAGACTGTCTCGCAAGCGGTGGTTGAAGCGGTACGCGATCTGCCACTCCGCTGTAGCTGGGCCTGGGAATGGCTGGTGGGGGCCGTGATGGAGGAGCTACAGCAGGAAGGTCATATGTATCGAACTGGTTTGAATTTTCAGGGCTAGCCATGGATTGGCGGATATTCTGCGGTTCGGGAAACCTGTTGAGAAAATCTTCGTAAGAGCGTACGAAAGGAGATGCCGGTTGTGACTGCGAAGTCTCGTACTCTTCTGGCTCCTCTATCATGGTGCCATCCTCGGCGATATAATTCGTTTCTATTTCCTCCCTTCTAGCCTTTTCCAGCCAGTCTCGCTCTTCTTCGGCGTTCAGCGGTTTATGCTCTCGCAACCTCCTCTTCTTTACCTCCCAGCTGGAGTTTGCACTCGCAGTCGGAAATCTCCGAAGGGGCTGGACCGGCCGCTCTGGGATTGGTTTTCGGGCCCGGACTGAGCTTAGAATAGCGGCGGTATGTGAAGTCGCCAGAGATTGTGGACCAACCAAATCAATCCAGGCATCCAAACCGCCAGCGAGAAGGGCTGGTGGACGACCATCTTTTAATGGTTTGTACATGTTGAACTCATACAAGGTATCATACAATGCTCTTAAGTGTGGCATGCTACTACCCGCAGGGGAGCCAACAAGATATGACGGCTCAACGGTGCTTTGATCATAATATACAATCAAATCGAACTCATTTCGTCTCGAGAATAACGCTTGCTCGGCTTCAGGAGATATAATCAGGCGATCCTCAAGTTCTTCTGCCGATACATTTTCTCTAAGGACGACAGGCTCGATACACATAATGGACCGGTGATATATATGTCCTGTATCAAATGCTGTTCGGGATCGGACGTCAACAAGGAGAATATCAAATTTGTGAAGGTAGTTCATTAACTTCTCGGCGCTAATGGTAGCCCCGCAAGAAAGCTCCGATGTCCTATTTCTAGCTTCAGTTTCTGTACGGATCCCATTTGGAGTCTGAGAGCGATAAGGGTTATCTGCAGTGGCATTGTCGTATCCGCCGATGCCTACCCTGGCAGGGGGTTGTTTAGTATAGGCCATGCTACGGCTGCTTTCGACGGAAGTTCTGGGCGGAATAAGAGGTCCGGGTGATGGAACGCTCCAAATAGGACTATAGGCGGGACTTGGGTATCTAGGTAATTGTGAGTCGTCCGGTGGGATGGGGAGCTTCGGCGGTATATGCGGGGGAACGGAATGTGAGGTTTGATCTCGAGGCCCGAAAGGACTTGTGGAATAATCCGGAAGGTGGTTTGAAAACGGTTGTGATTGTGGTCGTTGCCGAGTAGGAGAATAGTTGCCATTCCCGTGGGTTGAAGATACGGGTGTGCTAGATTCGCTAGTGACTGACATTCTATTGTGGCGCCTATTTCGCAGCTCAGTAAATCTTAGAGTCAGGGGATCCTGGGCGGCCGGTATATCACTGGTAGGCCTTCTGGTTAAACTGGCTGGTTTTGGTTTCACTTCCGGTCTTGCAGGATGGCTCGAGGGAATGGTCTGGAAATTAGACGGAGAGGGCATTCGTAAGGGGGACTCGGGAGTAAATTCACGTGAATAGGACGATTCTGGTGTACGTGAATTGTGCCCATTAACGGCACTATTATTATTCTCGGCGGTGATAATTCGTTTAATCTCCCCCATCACCGCGTGCTGAGAATCAACAACCTGAATTGGTGTCAATCAACAAAGAACAAAAATAATAAGTCTAAAAGAGCGATGTTGCAGTAAAGTTGGGGTAAACGGGGAGCATACCGTCATTAATCGTGTGAACTGATCGGCCCATCTTGGATGGTGTTGCTTCATGTACGAGTAATCAGGGTGACGAGGAATGGTGTTGACAGTTATATCAGAAGCCTTAAGGTAGTTGACGAGGGCGGCGTCATAAATTTTTTGCTGAGCGAAACCTTTTGACTTCTCTATCGAATCCTCTGCAATGCGCAATAGCTCATTTAACTATGCAGATCCAGCCCCGTTAGCATCAAGCTGGTGAGATAATCGGTGGATGGGATGTAGTTCGCACTAACCGAAACATCTTCACCCAGGTCCAAACACGCGGCCATATTCTGTAGTTCCTTCATCGAGGGATAGGGGCCCCTGGCAGGGCCATCCCCTCCTCCTCCTCCTCCGTGCCGGTGAGCTCCAGACCCGGGCGAAGGTCCCAGCATGTTGGGAAGATATGCAAGCGAACCGGATACACAGATGGCTGGTCGATTCAGGCACCGGTGTCTGGGCAGCTCGAAAGAGAGGCTATTGCTTGCGGTATTATAGGCGTGAGTAGCATCGGAACCATCTCTCACGGGGGGTACGTAAGGAGAATGACGTTAGTTGGTTAGCTAGAGGCTGGAGGCGGGGAGGAGGGGGACATTCGGGTTGGATTGGATTGGGTTGAGAGGGAGTCAGTGACCTGAGCTGCGGTATGAAGACGAAGTCGAGTTGGGCGGTGGTGAAATGTGAGATTTCTTGTAGCGAACGTATGACCATTCGATGCAGCGTCAAGCAGTTGTCAGGAGCTGAGAACGAAAGATGCTGGCCTGGTCGAATCAACTCGTTCAACTTGTTGAAATTGAATCTCTTGCCTTGCGCCCACGTGACCCTTGATACTGTTGAATATAATATAAGAACTTCCTCCCTCTCTTTCTCTTCTCTTCTTTCTTCTCTCTCGTCCGTCGATCTTGTCTTAGTGGGCTATTCCGTCTCTCATCTTTGATATAGTTACAGTTTGTTCCCCCCTCAGAAACATTAAGTGCTTGAATATGATATCAGATCTAATAATAAACAGGCTATACGATGCCAACAAAATACCGCTCAGAGATCAATGGAGTATCAACAAAAATAAAAACACAAACAAACCGCCTGGATAACAAAAAAAAAATAACCAGTCAAACCACCAAAAGCAATAACAAAGCGTTTAATTACTTAGCTCCTAGCTCATGCACCAAACTTCTATCTGTTCCATCCAATTCTGCCGGACCTGCCGGAAAAGCTGCTGTATCCAATTCTGATGGCGTGTACATGTTCCTAGTCGAGTAAGGCAGTACTTCTTGGGCCTTTTTATGGTGGTAGGGTGGTGCTCTCTTATTCTTCTTCGACTTGTGTCGCCGCAGGAGCAGCAGGCCGATTGAAGCTAATATCGCGATTCCGCCCACGCCCACGCCCACGCCAATTCCAATCCCAGCCGTTGTTGATAGACCTTGAGGTTCATTGGGCGTTGGTCCGGCGGAAATTACTCCACGGCGTGTTGAGGCGTCTGTAGACTCTGGGGTTGATATTATGGATGTGGGAGTTGTTTGGGTGACCGTTCTGGTGGGCAGGCCAGGAGTCGTGGAGACGAAAAACCCTAAGTCGTGCGATTCATATTGTACCGTGATTGGCAACGCCCACATGGTCATCGGGCCTGTGACCTGGGTCACTCGACCTTGGTTTCCTACAGCGGCAACGAGCGTGGAACTTGATGCTGGGAACTCGCTTGTGCAGCCAGCAAATTCCACACCCCAACTCCTAACTAGGGTGGTATGGTGGACGTAACTCCTATAAGGCAACAGTTAAATCCGTTATCTCACGGGCGCTCAAGATTGTTACATACGGGTAACAGCACACAGCGGTAGTGGTTCCTTGTTCGACTGCCACGTTAACAGTGCTATATCCCTCAGGACAATAGCCAGGGCTAAACACCTGATTCAGGGTTCTCCTCCCGTCGTTACTGAGCCCGGGAGGGAAACACGAAGTATCAGAACCGTCGTACCCTCCGGCATTTTGTAGCAATAAGCCATTATCCACATCGTTTATCTGAAAAGGCTCATACGTCCATGAGCTCGAGCAGGGCGCTGGAGGCGTGAAAATTGCCGTCATGGCAAATGTAGTGATGCCATCCATCCTGGATGTGATGATGTGCGCTTGTGTTCGAAAAATGCTTCTCGAAGCGATGGACAATTCATTCGAAAAACGGGGATAGTTAGTAGTTGTGGCATATCGACTGTCCTTGCTAGGCCAGTTATTTGTGTAACTAGGTAAAAGGGGGCTGATTTTTCATTCCAAGTGAGAATCGAGGTCCGCGAAGCCGGCGACTTGGCTACTCATAATCCCTGGTTCAGTGCCCATAGGGGCAATTTGGCTAGTCATTTAAATTTGAAAATATCACTATGCCGTCTTGTATATACCAAGTATGGTCGCAATGAATGCGAAGCCTGCATAGTCCCCACGAGCCAGAACTAATGTACTTACTACTAAGCTGGATGACCTCTTTTGGTGTATACCGTCTCAGTTGGTAATATGTTATGGGAAGGTTGATACAAGGCGACCAGTCGATAACTAGCCCCTCATAAAACAACTTCCAGTTAGTTATCCAGAGACTACCGAGTCCAGAGGGGAATGAATGGGGTTGCCTCAGCCACCTTGCCAGAAAATCGCTCAGCCTTTGGTGGTTTGATTGACTACGGAATAAGGAGGAATGCATACCATCCTGGTCAGCAGTTTCATTTTTATACGGAATAATGGCTCAAACGAGTTTAACGACAGAGCAGGGAGTCCTCCCTAACTGGAAGACTATTCGTTCAGTAAATCGCTTCAGCCTCATATTGCAAGGGACTCCATGTTTCCTCAAGCAGGATGCTAAGGAGCTAACAACGTACTAGTTAAAAGCCCGCTCCGTATTATCGCTTGGTGAACTGAATTAATGGTCTGCAGAGTTATTTTAGTATCCAGCCCTCGATCAAATTGTCGTTGTTGTTATTAGATAGTTCTAATCCATTCTTCCTCCAGAGCAGACAGTCAGAAAATTGCTGGAATTTTCGATTCTGCTCCGTATCCCTTGCACTTGCATCGTCTTCGATCTTAAATGAGTCAAACATCTTGGTCCCAGCATCTAAAGCCTAAGCTGATCCTTCGAGTGGCTCTGGTGTTAATTGCGCTCGTTTGGCTATTCCATCTATTTTCAAGCTATCGTACGTTCTGTTCCTTTCATACAATCCAGCGAAATTTTTTTTTAATCACAATAATAGCACGCAACTTTCAACATGATGTTGACACGCCTCGGTCCTTACCCCAATCCCAACGAAAAATTGGAAAAGTGACCATGCTATTTGGCGAAAGGAAGCAAACCTTTGAGAAGGCATTAGTTACACATCAAGAACATAGTCACCGATTAGGATACCCTCTATTTATCCTGCGAGAGCCCCTAATTGATGGAGTTTGGAATAAACCTGCCTTTATGATCCGACTCTTACTGCAAGAGCTAGAGAGGCCGTTGGATCAGCGGCTAGAGTGGCTATTGTGAGTGCTTACAATAATACTCCGAACATTATGACAACGCACCCTGGTCATACGTATTACCGGGGTTGATGCTGTATGAATTATGACATCTATCAGGAATTAATTGGCAGTTAACATAGTTGGTTCGATGCTGATTCTGTCCTCATGAATCCTAACATGCCGTTGGAGACCTTCCTCCCACCAACGGATTTGACGCATGTTCATCTTCTTATTAGCAAGGACTGGAATGGACTTAATTATGGGGCCTTCTTCCTCCGTGTCCATCCATGGTCTGTCGATCTTCTTTCCGCCAATATCGCCTACCGAACTATGAGGCCGGGCGTTGATCTCTTTTGGCACGAACAGAGCGCATTAGTCAATATCCTCAAGGAGAATAGTAAGATGGCAGAATCTGTCGTTTACTGTCCATTGCGATGGTTTAATGCATATGCGAGAAGTGCAGATGGCAAATCACTGAATCCGCATTCTCCTACGAAGTTCCAGGTCCATCCAGGGGATCTACTTGTTCACTTTCCAGGAACCGCGCCCGACAAATTGGATTCGACTTTGGGACCGTATCTGGCGATAGCGCAGTCCCATCAAGCGGAATGGGAGCTGCCTTTGGAGAATACAGGGTATATAGAACAGACAACGTTATTTTGGAAGGATAAAAAACCTCAGCCTGGACCTGTGAGAAAGAATAATACAGATATTAAGCTTAATTAAGTGGCTATTTAGGTCGGCCGCATGATGTAATGGTAATGATGTAGGAGTGGTAGCTTATGGGTATTAACTATACGTTTGGATTTCACTGTCTTCGATAATTCGCACCGTCATAGCCCAATATAGGAATAGGAGAGGTATTAATTAAAGCATTATTTGGCATCAAGAGCACCATGCGACTGCTCAAATCGGATGTTTCGTCCACTGCTATGAGCAGGTGTGCCTAGTTATTGGATATCAAATATGATCTGGTATGTCTTAAAGGCTAGGCTTCCTCAGAATCAGGGTTATAGAAGGGTAGAAATAGCAAGGCACATTGATCTAAAGTCAACGAGTTAGTTAACTCCACTGTAACCATGGAAATAAAAAAAACAAGTCAGCCTGGCGGAGGACCTGGAGAATCACATGATCCCAGTTCAGGCAACGCCTATTAATCCACTTGTTCAGGAATTATGCGCAATCAACAGCACCAACAGTTGTGAACTCGACGACCCGAACCCGAACGGACCTCAGAAGGCGAAACCCACTAGAGGACGTGTTTTATGTTGCTGCCTTGGTGCGCGGAATCATGCTGAGCAGCCTAGAAGTGTACTCTTTGCATATTGCATCCCGCTCTGCTTGAGCCTTGTCCTAGTGTCGTCATCCAGCTCTCTTGCGTCTTTACACCAAATCCCACCCTCCCTTGCACCGCTTCGAAGGAATAGTTACAAAGGAAAAAGAAATAACAAACGAACGATCAACGATACTTTAACATCACTATGGCTGGGTGGTTTACTTCTGTGTCCCCCCTGGAGGAGCAGGTGGAGAAAGCTACCGCTTCGAGTTTGTACGTTCCTTTATCCGTGACCGGGACTAATAATTCGGGGTATTCAGTTGGGACTGACTCAAAAATAGAGAGGATATTGCTTTGAACTTCGAGATTTCGGACCTGATCCGGTCTAAAACCGTACAACCCAAAGATGCCATGAGGGTATTGAAACGAAGGCTGGAGACAAAAAATCCAAATGTCCAGCTTGCTACCCTAACAGTAAGTTTACTTATCCATGACGTGTAAAGGGCATAGTACTGTATAATGCGATTAGGCACCAATCATCTGACCACTTCTTTCACTTAGTTGACCGACACCTGCGTCAAGAATGGAGGCAGACACTTTCTGATCGAAATCTCCTCGAGAGAGTTTATGGACAACCTTGTCTCGCTACTTAAGACTGAGGGCTCCAGCGCGTTAAACCATGAAGTTAAGTCGAAGATTTTAGAGCTTGTTCAGAATTGGGCACTCGCTACCCAGTCT
The DNA here is from genome assembly GCA_032988175.1 of Myotisia sp. PD_48. Classification (NCBI taxonomy): domain Eukaryota; kingdom Fungi; phylum Ascomycota; class Eurotiomycetes; order Onygenales; genus Myotisia; species Myotisia sp. PD_48. The sequence goes on along the minus strand of JANTQB010000036.1, from coordinate 102,928 downwards.
CGCGACGACCATCCTTACTTGCAAGAAACCTACCGCTCTTTACAAAGGGAAGGATTTTCATTCCCGCCCAAAACCCAGATCTCCAGCAGCATGTTGGACAGTGATGCTGTAAGTACAACCTTTACCATCTCCGCCTGAGAATATTCATCAGCTAAACTGAACGCTACTTGGAAATAGCCTCCGGAATGGATCGACTCCGAAGTATGCATGCGATGTCGGACAGCGTTTACCTTCACCAACCGTAAGCACCACTGCCGTAACTGCGGTAGCGTGTTTGATGCTCAGTGCTCCAGTAAATCAATCCCGTTGCCCCACCTTGGGATCATCCAGCCGGTTCGAGTAGACGATGGTTGCTATGCCAAACTCACTGCAAAGACAACCAGCACATCCCAATTTATACCTCGAAATGTCATAAAACAGAACTCACTCTCCGCGAATAGAGCCCGTATGGAGCCGCGTGGAGGCCAGGCAGAAACACATTTCGACGAAGATTTAAAGAAAGCTCTGCAAATGAGTTTGGAGGAGTCCCGGAACCAGTATGCCTCTGGTTACGTCCCACAGTCCAGCATATCGCGAATAGAGCAGCGGCCAAAAGCCCCGCAAAATGAAGAACCCGAAGACCCGGACTTGAAGGCGGCAATAGAGGCATCGTTGCGAGATATGGAAGAACAAAAGCGGAAGCATACGGCCGCCTTGAAAAATTCTGCATCTAGTGACGCCTCCGCCACTTCTAGGGTTCCTACTGTTGTGCCCAAAAAGGATTATGAGTTAACACCCGTGGAAGCAGAGAACATAAACTTGTTGGCTACACTAGTTGACCGCCTTCAACACCAACCTCCTGGTACAATCCTCCGAGAGCCCCAGATTCAGGAACTATATGAAAGCATAGGTGCACTAAGGCCAAAACTTGCCCGCACTTACGGCGAGACAATGAGTAAATATGGTAAGTTATTATAATGTAATGTTCAATGGTATAAGGGAAAGAAAATCAGCTAATGCATACCTAGATTCCCTCCTTGATCTGCATGCGAAATTGTCCACTGTTGTACGATATTATGATAGAATGCTTGAAGAACGATTGTCGCATACCTATGGAAGACAAACGCTCAATGCATTCGATACTATACAACCCCCCCGTTCATCATCGAACCTATATCCCCCTATATCTCAACAGGGGCCAGACACTCAAGGCTCGGCTGAGAGCTTCTACTTAGGACCAGGAGCCCCAGAGAGTCATTCGCAGTCATACCACCAACATGCGCCCAATAACACCCACCCCGCGCAAGAACTTGCATATAACGCCCAGCCCCCTTATGCTCATAGTGGAGCTCAACCTCAAGGTTGGAACGCACCCGCCGATCAGGGTGCCCATGCTGACCGGCCCCAGTATCCCCCTCGCTCCGCATCTTATTCTCAAGGCCTTCCTTCCCAGAACAACGGTCAATATGAGCACCACCGGACTAATGACACCCACGAGGCGATGAACAGCCCTGGCCCGAATAGACAATATTCATACTCCTCCCAATCTCCAGTCCTGGCACGAAAGCAGCATATGCAAGCCCCTCCTTCCCACGCGTCATCAGTCCACCAAGCACCCCACGATACTGCAAATTCCCCTCATTATCAAGGAGTGGAAGCCGTCTCACCCCCTCATGCTCCTACTATGGGCCCCGGAGCTTCTAGTTTGCAGGCGCATCTTGTGTCTCAACCTCACGGCCAACCACAACCCGAACTATATCCAAACCTCCAACCAGGGCCAGGATATGTGGGCGGCGATCTTGACCAGAAGCAATACTATTACCACCCCCAGCAGCAGCCTCCCCCCGTCGTTCATTCAGGTTATCAAGCCCCACCGGTGAATGGCCAGCACCAATCACCGCCTCATTCCGTTTACCCTGCCCCCCATCCCCAGCAACCTTCCCCCCATCAACAGCAGCCGGTACAACCCAAACCAGAAGAGAGTCTCATTGAACTCTAACATCCCCCTTCTGGATTAACTCCCCTTTAAGAAACTGTATCTCTTTTTTACTTTCTTTTCCTAGTTCTTTTGTTTGGCATCTTCCCTGCGACTGGCTTATTTATTGGCTACTAGCTATGTAACTTACCAACACCTTCCCTTTCAGATAGATAATTTGCCTATGACCAGCTCATTGACATCGTAACCCTCAGTATTCTATCTCGGTATTGTAACTCTGTAACTATTGTAAAATCACGTGTGCTGACATAACCCAGCTGAGTCAGCATCGAGGCTCTTCCTCTTTTGGACCTCAAACACGAAACTCGAACCTGGACCCCCAAACTCCAGCTTCAACTTCAGCTGCAACAGCAAGACCAGTAAACATCTCGCTAGTGAGGTTTCTCACCCATTTTGCAGCAGTTCATTCTTTCCCCGAATGGTTTGTCGTTCAATGCCCGCTCTTGATCTCCACCTCAGCCTGCCGCAAACCCTTTATTGACGTGGCTGCCCAACCCACACGTCACTTCGGATTCTCAGCCAATTGACTGTTGCAACCCTTGCTCACGGCACAGCTTCCCACCCAATTGCGTCGCTACTCCTCGTGTATCCCCGGGTATCTTGTCTTCCCATTCGATCTTGATGCACGAAAAACTTTCTAGCGAGCCCGTTCGTCCTGTGCCACCTACATCGTCTGTCCCCCCTTGTATCTCGCCTTAATCTCACCCATATCCCATCTTCCCAATGCGGGGATAGACCCAGCCAGCATTCCTTCCGATACAGCGAGCGGTTGTTCCAAGATGCCTTCGAATCGCGCAACCCCGCCCACTAAGCGCTCAGTGTCAGCTTCTGGTTCTCAGGCGCCCTCCCCCCACCGAACTACATCCACCTCCCCGAACTCGGTTTCCGGGACAGGCTTGACCCAGGCGCAACTTCCAAATACCAAACCAACAGTGACTCACAAACCCCACCGCCCACATGTGGTTGGAGGAGCAAATCGTGTAAATAGTCGTAACTTGTCCCAGAAGAACTTGAACAAACTACAACGGCTGGCGCTTGCGCACAACGTATCCAGCGAACTTGATGGCCCCCATCAATCTTCCGGAATTCGACATCATCAACGAAAGAAATCTGCCCCTTCTTCTCCTGCTACTAGCCCTCGAGTAGGATCTCATGTTAGGTGGAATGGCTCTGTTGTTGCCTTGACTGGTCACTCCTCAAATCCTGCCCTGAAAAAGAATCTGTCAACCCCGACACTAAAGCACGATGGTTCACGAAGCCCAGTGATAAAAAAGGCTCAGCTGTTGAAGGAATCAGGAAAACTGGACAAACCCCTGGGAAAGAAAACCGTTGGGTTCGAGTTTGCAGATTCCGATGAAGACGAGTGGGAGGACCATAGCTCACAGTCTCCTGCGAGTACAAGACGAAACTCTTTGACATCATCTAGCAAGATTAACGGCGACAGCAATCTCCATACCTCTTTAACTTTTAACAAGTCACCTCTGGTTCAGCAAAACAATGTCACAGACATGAAGAATCCACAGGAATCCATAGCGGGGGGCAGGCATGCTCAACAACAACAACAACTCAACGGGCCAACACAGCAACAACGCCACCCGTCATCGTCTGCAGCCGCCACTACGCAAGTCCAAACTCAACCACAGACACAAACCCATGACACAGAGCACGAAGAGGCTTCACAACGCTTGCTCTTGCGATCGGTTTCTTCCAAAGCTCCACCCGAAGTTTCTTCGATTTTAGTAACTGCAACCCCCAAACCTGCGGAGCCCGGTCCTAGGGCGTCAGCTTCTTTCGCCAATTTAACGAATCTGAAGGCAACACCAAATCAATCTAATGCGAGGGATGCACCAGTCAGAACCAGCCCAAATGCCACCTCCTCATCCACAGAGGCCGGCGTTTCTCGTTTTCTTATCAGCCATCCGACATCTAGCACACTCGGCGGGCCTTCCGAATCGGATTTCTCGGCTCCTTCTTCACTTCTCCCGCATTATCAACCCCGCACGCCACCATCCCCTGAGGTGGCCGGCTCAAGGTTAACGGGTTCGCCGACCTCCTCCCGACGTCCGGGCGCGGAACCGCATTCTCGCACCCAACAAAAGCTCTGGCTTCAAAGAACAGCCACCCTTTCTACTTCTCCTTCTGAAACCGCTTTGGGCGCTTTGGCGCCGACTGTTCCCCCGTCCGTTGTCGTCCAAAATCCTCCACTCGTCTCTCACTCGCGTACAAATTCAGGACTGTACAGTCACGAGGCATATCGGCCTGTGATAGCTGCGGCGGGGAGTTCTGCAGGTCCCGTAGTAAACGGTGAAGCCAAGCGTGCAAAGAAACTCTATGAGAGATTCAGCGTTGAATATTCGGTTATGCATCGTTTCCGCGACCCTGTTGTAGATAGTCTTCACCGGCTCCGCGAAATGAGTAAGTCGCAGACAGGCCGAGAGGATTCCTTAACTCGCCCCAATAGCTCCAGTTCGATGCCTAACCAACGGCGTGATACTCGTGCCGTCCACTCTTTTTCCGGATTCCCAACACGCCCAAAGGGCAGCGCTAGGAACGGCACGGCCTCCTCCAGCCAGGTCCGGTTCCAGGAACAGGATGACATGGTTAATATTGTTGACATTGGTAATCAGTTAGAGCAAACATATCAGGGCCAACGGCCTCCCAGCTCTGAGGCTATCGATCCCACCACTTACGATGACCAAGATGAACGTCTTAATGAAGATGTTGATAAACATGTACAGCAAGAGCCTGCGAAGGCTGAGCAGCTCACTGAAGATCAAATGCTAATGCGGCGGATCTGGGCGAGTAGAGAAGTAGCTGTGCCAGGTGACTAACACATCCCTGGTATAGGCTATTCCCATTCCCCGTGATTCATATCAAGATGCTACTTTACCCCCTCCCCCCTTTTTTTTCTTTTTCCTCTTCTTCACCGGCTGGGGATTTATTAGCCTTTTATTAAACTTATTATGTGGTTCCTTCCCCTGCCTACTCCTTTCCACCAGCCAGATATTGGGTTCATACATTTTTCGATATGGGAAATCTATGTTTTTGCACTGCTTTCACATCCCAGTTTTTGATTTTCTACAGGCTTCATTCTGATCACGTTCTGAGCGAATTTTTCTTCTTTTTTCTTTTTCCTATTTGTAACTCAAGTCTCTCTGTGATCCTTGCCAGATACCGCGTGATGCTTCTAATCCCTGTTCTTCTATTTCTATTGGGCCTTTAACATTACTTTTCTGGGTTATGTGCTGGGCGATCATAGGTGGCAGCTTATCATTCTACACCAGGAGCTCAATGTGTTTCTTATCAACTATTGTTTCATTATTATCCTCTGTTTCTTTTGGGTTATCTATTTCACGGTGATGTGCACCCTTGATGCAGGGCTTATGGCTGTGTTGGACAGCAAGGGCTCAGCCCTCTCTTGAGGCTATGAACTAGCTAATTGGATCGGGTGTTCATAGTCTTCTATTTAGGATATAATGTGTTTAGGCCAGAATCAATAATCCCCAACTAGAATTGCTAGATATACATTTCTCCAGCATATCGATCGATCCTAACTGAATGCTACCTGGAGAGATACGAAGGAGAAGAATAGCTGCCGCGCTCCCCTAGTACTGCACACATCACCAACAAATATCATTCCCAGCATTGAGTAAGCTTGTAGCCACCCATCTTTGGTGTTTGAACTGAGACATGCAAGGGCTTTGGTTTTTAATGCTTGTAGTATTGTCTATGCTAAAATCATACAGAGGAAGGAGTACTAGAGAAAATGTTAGCTTTCCCTTCATCTCTTGATCTAACTATGCCTTATCCCCCTCGAAGACAACCTAGCATAGGGGGTTGGTTAAGGGATCAGGTAGTGAAGGAATTAGGCAAGGGAACAGCTGGGCTGGTGAGCGTCTTGGCAATGGACTAACACCCACTGAAATTTAGCTAAGAGTTACCTAGCTTTTAAGGGGGTTATAAACAACCTCTTCATCTTCTCTCTCAAGGCTACTTCGTCCTGGTACCATTCCATGCCTATCTCATTCCTGGCTTTATCTTTCATCTCACTTTTATCCCAGATAGCCTAGGAATCCTCATGACCCTCACGGAAATCAGCAGTACTGACTATGGCTACTTTGTCCATTCTGACGACGAAATCGACATCGAGTGCGTATCTGAGCCTCGAGAGTCCTATGAAGGCCATCGATACTATCCTATCTGTATTGGAGATGTACTGGCAAAGAGATATCGCATAGACCATAAGCTTGGATCTGGTGGCTTCTCCACAGTCTGGATGGCATATGATCTGGAAAAAAAGGAGAATATCGCTCTGAAGATTTCAACAGCTGGGAATTCATCTTCAAATGAACTTTCTATGCAAAAGAAAATCGTTGAGTCTGTGCAGGATCGATCAAAGCTTCTTTTATGCCGAAGATCATTTTCTCTTGCTGGTTATAAAAAGGCAGTACACACAGCTCTTGTATTTCCTATGCAGGGACCAAGTCTAACTTCCTATGGTTCCTTTGTTATAAGGGATTTACCTTTTAAAACTCGCATGTTGGCTACTAAACAAATATTAGAGGCAATAATACCTCTCCATAAAGCAAATATTGCACATAGAGGTAAGCCATTTTCATTTTCATTGTTTTTTTTTATGACTTTTGGATTTCGTGATACTGAGATATAAAATAATATAGATAACATTGATTCAGATCTTAAAGCGATTATACACAAAGCACGGCCTAATGCTAGTGAAACCGAGCGGAAACACGCCCTGTCTGTCATATCGCGGAGATTTTCCTATCTTCCTGAAAATCGCCTTTCGGCATCCGAGCTTCTTGAAGATCCTTCATTCCAAGCTCTTATGAATGATTCGCTCTGAGTGTTGTATGTAGTCATTCCAAGACACTCTAATTTTCCGTTATTGTATGTGTTTCTGGCATTTCCTTAGAGCTCTAGCTTCTAGTTGAGGCTGGATGGAAACATGCTATTAAAGAATAAACTATCTGTATACAATAAGAAATGCCACAGGAAAGTATACCCCTTAACCTACAAAGAGAATCACTAGTTACTTGACAGTAAGGTTTACTTTTCCTCATCACCAGATATAGACATGGTAGGTTCCTTAATAGTTAGTCCTTGTAGGAGATGCATTATTCACCCACATTATAAAAACCAATCCTTTTCCTTTCCATTATTAGTTACAGTTGGGATCTCAAACAAAAAGGCCCAAGGCCTCACTGAATGGCTGTGAAATAGCTGAATTAACCCCAGGCTTGGAAAAAATGTTATGTCACAATGTTGGACAAATAGATCTCATCAACATTGCTTCTTATCTGATCCTAAGACATGTTTCATTCCTGTCCCGCTGAGTGGCTTTGACCATCACTCGCAGCACCCCTGCCTCTGCCCTGACCACCTTGGGCACCAGGGGTTCCCCTTCTCCTATTACCATGGTGCCTCCTCTTACCATCGGCTTGTCGAGGTCTAGGTTGTGAGTCTTGTTCAGCCGGCGTAACACCCACCCCTGTCGTAGCTATCGGGGTCCGTGTGGAATGCGAGGGTTTTGATTTGGGGATAATAGAGGGACTGTTTTGATGTGGACCATCGCCAACCTTTTCACCCCGTTGATCACCTCCCCTTCTGCCTTCTCTGCCAGTTTCAGCTCCTCCTCTCCCTCTCACTCTCCCCCTTCCGCCTCCTCTTCCAGCACTGGATGATGGTCCCCCTCGTCTATTCTCACCTCTCCCAGAGGAAGAGGTTTTCCTCTTTGCTTGCTGCTCCATTTTCGCCCGGAGCTCGGCAGCTTCAGCTTCCATCATGGTACGCTTGCTCTCTTGATCCCACCACGCTTGAAACTCCTGTTCGATTTGAATGGCTGGTAAATCATGTTTTGTCGTTGTTATTTCATGCAGTTTATCTTTTTCATCTTGTTGCTGATACAAAATAGCCGCAAGGGATGTATAACCGGTAGAATTTGACGTGGGCGTGGCTTCGGAACGGACGTGGCTTGGAGATTTCTCAGGAGTAGTAGGGTTGTGCGCGGGTAACTTGGGTAGTGAAATCGGTGTGCTAAAACTCGAGCCAGACTTTGATGGGGTTTGTGGGAGTGGTGTTCCCGGAACGGTTTGTCGAAGGGTGAGTGGATTCTTTGGCATCGAACGTATGACAGATCCATTCGGCGTAACATTCTCGTCGGTAGACTGGTTTATAGCGGGCCGAGACAGTGGTGTCGACCATGGAGCCACTGATGTTCGTGTGGATGGCGATCCCGAGATTACTTGCTCCGTAAACGAGGCCTGCTTTTGCAGCCTTTTTCGTTCCTTCTGTGAGAGCTTTGGTGACATTTTGACGCTGGCCTCGGATTCATGCCTGACCTTCTCAGCATGTATAGAACCAGACGCTTCACTGAAAAGGCCTTTCAAGCCCGATCCTGCCCTCGATACGCCATCTAGCCCCCAGGGCATATGTGAGGTGATAGGCGGCACTTCCAATTGATCATCAGAGGATGCTGGGGGAACATCTTGTGGTGATCCCGCCTGTTGTACAGTAGAACCCTTTTCGGGCGAGCTTCGAGCAAAAACCAATTTTCCTGTCCTCATATCCCAGTCAGGATAGGGAGTGTGTAAAATCTCCTGCACCTGAAGTTCGGTATCTGAAACAGGTTCGTCTGCAGGAGTGTTGCCAGCTGTGGTGTGTTCATCGTCCATCTGAAATATCAGATCACCAATAGAACGCTTTGGCACAATTGTCTGGGTTTTACTTGTGGATTCGTTAGCTGCCTGGGCAAGTTCTTTGTCCTTTCGTGCACGAGCGGATGATGTGAGAGTTTTATCTGAATTTCTTGCCCGTAAAAGTTCATCACGGATTTCATCTTCGTATAAATGGGATCGGAGTCTCATTGTATCTATTCGTCGCTGTTTATCTTGCTCTAGTAGGGGTATTATCTCTGGATACTGTCGTAGAATGTATTCTTCCGTATTACGCCCTAACGATAGGGGTAGCGAGTCGTATAACTTTTGCTGACAAGTCTTATCAAGCTCAAGGACTAATTCCGGATCCAAGTCGTCGAGCAGTCTTTTAAAGGTAAATTAGAGCCAGAAATCTCAGAAAATTCAATGCAAACGACTTGACTTACCGGTTCTCTAACATTGCTCCAAGATTTAAACAGACATATTCCAGAGCGACGCGCTTGAAGCGAGTTACAGAGCACGGCGCTACAGCGTTGAGAAGATGACAAACATTTTGGGCGTTGACTAAAAGATGGGTTAGCAGCTATTCACTCATTTGCTACGTTTTGGGGTTCAAGGCGGCTCTCACCGAAGGCACCAAGAAACTTTTGGCAAATCTGAGCCAACCGATCTATCATTAACTCATTCGCAACAGAGAGCACGTCGATCACTAAATCCATGAACTCATCTAGATCGTTTGCAAGAACTTCGTCAAACAATTCTTCGTCCGTATCCGCGTATATATAGCGCAGCACGAATGAAAATATTCTCGGCTCAACGTGTTTGAGATCTATACGAACGGTATCAACAGCACCTTCTTTCTTCTCCACTCTAGAAGATATCCACTGGCCGGCAGCTCGCCCATGGAATAGGCTATCGAAAAACGGGCATCGTTGGTAAAGAATGTGGCTATGAGCCTTAATCTCTACACCTTTGAGCTGAATGATAACATCTCCGGTGTCAAAAAAGCTAGTAATTTGTATTGCAGCCTCCATATCATGATGTAAAAAAGGTAGTGGTTGGACCATCACTCTTGCCGCCCTTTCAAGATCCTCGGTGTCCAATATGGTTGCTATCTTTATAAGTTCGGCGCGGATTTGTCGATAGAATGATGCATTTTTGGTATCATGTCGATACCGAACCCAGACATCGTATAATTTATCAGTGTAGAGATAGAGGGTGAAATTGAAGAGCGACAGGAAATGAACATTGTCGAATTTCAGGTGAATCTGGCCGTTCTTATCATATTCGATCGACAGACAGTCGGGTATAGAATAATAATAAGATTGGCGGAATTCGGCAAGGGCCTGCCGAAGTACAGGGCTTCTCGCCTCCAGCATGAATTCATGAACTGGAATTCTAGTCTCAGAGGTGGTAGATGATATCCAAGCAATTGTAGGGGAGTTAAAGGATTTTTGATGTTGGATTAACTTGATATCTTCCTCCAGGGTAGCATGTAGACCGGGTAAGCGAGCGGCTGCATTTTTCTGCTCAAGCATCTGGGCGCCGTTCGATGCCGAAGTTATTTGCACATGCCCCAAAGCATCGAAACCGACAAGATCATTGTACGGTAGTAATGGCTGTAAATCTTGCCATAATTTTCGGTCCTCGACGATAATTCCTTTCTTAGCAATATCCAATCCACGTTGGACAATGGAATAGGCGCCAAATGCGTTGCTTCTGACGGCCACAGCTCGCGAGATTCCCAGAACGCGCACAAATTTAACATCCTTCGCGCGAATCTCCACAGAAGGAGTTTCTCCCGCTACTTGCTTGAAATTCAAACGTTTCTCTTTCAGCCAGACAGTCCCGGCCTCGGTGCAGACAATTATGGACCCGTCTTGGCCCATGGCAACATCTCGAGCTGCCATATGGGATTTTTTGACCGCCCATGCACGCGAGGGTTGGGGCAGTGAATTGCGAATTTTTGCGGGATTTGTCGTAGAGGAGGCTGCCGAAGGGGTATCTTCGTTTCTTGACACACCGACGGTATATACCTCGCCAAAGCTTGACATGGCACATATAGTATTTCCGCCAGAGGTAATTTTCGTGATACGATTGCTAGCTGAGCCATATCTTGTGGCAGAGAAGCTGTTCTTAATGAAATTAGAAAACCCTGAGAGCGGGAATATGACCTTTGAATAGCCATATTGAGAGAAAACCCAAACGTCATGGGTCTCTAGAAGGCAGACGGTGGCTCGATCGATCGCTGACACGGAAAGAATGCGACAGTTGAGAAAGGACGCTCCGATTTTCCTTGGGATTATTTGGGCTTCAAGGGAGCGGGCATCAGCATCCATGAAGCCTAGCTGCCCGTCATTTTTTCCAAAGGTATACAACGCTGTCGATGTATATACAGCCGAGTGGATGGATGAAGTGGCTGCTCCAACAATGGTCTCCCGTTTGAACGGATTAAATATCTGTCGGGGTGAAATTTGAATTGGTACGTCGTTTTGGTGGCTAGATTTGGGGAGGCTGTAGCCAAGCTGGCCATACTTGTTGCTTCCCCAGGAGAAAACCTCTCCTTTATCGGAGACTGCAATGGTATGGTCCTGTCCCAGAGAAACACTAATGATCCTTTTACCAGAAAGCGCGCCAGATTCGACACAAACAAAGTTAAATCTTGTTGCCTCATCCCCAGTGCCTAATCGTCCAGTAGGCCCGAATCCACACATATAGAGGTTCGATTCCGGATCATTTGTAAGTATGGCCGAATGCAACTTCGACATAACGACATCTTGAATGACCACTGGTTTACTGCGTATCAAGATGGGAAGGGATGAAGCAGTATCATCCTTTCCTTGATGGGCTTGTTCCTGGGGTTCGTGGAAGGTTCTTGATGTTTGCTTCATGGCCTTCTTTTCATCATGAAAGCGCTGGAACAGATGGTCTGGGCGACGGAGGCCAATTCGCTGAGGAAACTGACGGTCGTCCTCATCGCCTACTCCAAGGGATAGATTTTTGTTGCTACCAAACGTGAATATTTCGTCGCCTTCAATATGTACTCGAGGTATCACACTTGAATCCAGCCCATAATCGGGAGAAGAACCGGCTTCGGATGTTGAATCTGACTCCGAGTCCCCATCCGAAGGGGAATGGGAGGGTTGTGATGTAGTTGTAGCTTCTGGTACGATGGTAGCGGCAAATACCTCAAAGGGAGTATTCCCGTCACGATCCTTAGCCTTGATAAGGGTTCCGGCGGCATGGTGGGTTCCACCTGAAGCGGTGATATCTGTAGCATCCTTCAATTCTCGAGCTAGTATTGCCTGAGCAATAGAGACGTTCCCATTGTAAATAGCACGATGCAGTGCGTTCCATCCACTTTCTAGGTCCTGTACATAGATGTCGATAAACCGAACGGCGAGGAGGGCAGTCGCAAACTCAAACGCAGATTCTTTTCGCGAGGAGGCAATATGGTGCAAAAGGGTTCGTCCGTACTGATCTTTCGCATTAACATCTGCTCTCGCCAATATCTCGCTATTTTTATCTTTAAAGGATGATGCGCGCGGAGTGGAATTGGTTTTTTGGGTGCGCGGAGAGGATCCGAGGGACTTGTCCAGGCTTAACCTGGACGTGCCGGTCGCATCCCTCGCGGTTTTATGTGTATTGACATAAGTGGCATTTGCCAGCAGGTCCCTAAATCTCTCGACATCGTCCTGGAGGAAATACTGCCACAATTTACTGCTCATCCGAGTCCGCGTCGGGGTTTCGAGGCACCCCGCTGATCGCCCCACTCAGAGCTTTGGACAGCACGAGTGAGAATGATTTGATTGTCGCAGGTGGAAATGGGACCAGAAAACGATCAAGATAAGTCTCCTAGAGTTTTGTTGAGGTGGGAGAGCGGGTGTAACTGATGGTTGAGCTCGGGTGGCAGCGGTGGTGGACAGGTGGCTTCGCGGAGTTCGTCGGCAAGTAGTTGGAGGAGTAATACTGGGAGGTAACGAGGGAGGACTTAAATATTTGATTTGAGAGAGGACACGGGCTGAACGGGGAGAAAATATAATGCAATGTTATTTCTATAGGGGAGTGTCTGTTCTATGACGAACCCGTTGAACCCGTTGAATCCGTTTGAAGCCGTTGTTCACGAAACAATTACCTTAACTAACTATTAACTACGGAGTATCTCTCGACATATCTTATTTGGCCAATCACAGTCCGTATTCGCCTCATCCGCTCCATGAATTGAATATCGAGCATTGCAACAGTGGAAGGACGGTAACTCTATTCTTAACTAGCTTCCCTAGTGTCCAACGAACTATTAGTTACGGAGAAGGCTTTGCGGATATCGACATATCTCGCCATGAGACCATGTGGGAGAACAAGAAAGTCGATGCAATAACTATGGGAGCTGAACAATCTGTTTCTCTCATCCGTTGGTTGATTAACTAGAACTAGATAGAGCACTCTCCGTAACTAGAGAAGGTGATACAGTCTGAGCCCTTAGGAGCCCAAAACCATCTTTCTCTTCATGCATCCCCATCTCTCCACCCAGGCTTGCTTTCCCACCCAGAATCCAAAAATATCCAAAATAAATCCCCCTGCTTTCGGATACACGGGTGGTCTGTTTACACAGCCAAGGAACTCGTCCATGCTTTCTCTCATCGACTCGAGAGAAAGCAACCATAAAATGTTTTAACTTTACAGATATCCTGCGCACTCTCTAACTCAGCCCTGCTGCAGAAGAGCCTGCCAAGTCGAGGGGCTTCGGCTTCATTGGCGAGAAGAAAGCGAACTTCCCAACTATTTGACCTCCTGAACTTTATACCCACGCCATCAACCCGGCGAGGGCAGGAAAGGGTGGAAAAATGGCTGGCTATGGACATCTGTAAATATAAGATATAAGCTTGGGAGCTCCCCCTTCCTCTCGCAAGTTATCAACCTCCTTGACCTTGACCTTGACTTTGGTTCATGCCTCAGATGATTCCAGGTGAATTCCTGACACGCGGAATCGACCATGGATAACACCGCAACAGATGTTGTCTTCGTTGGATTCTGGATTGACCACGACAAGTCGCTCGTGGGCAAATATCAGCTCACTCTCAAAACACGCCCTGCATTTCTTCTGCTCGCTCTCCTCACAGTCCTAGTCACCCTTTCTGCGAACCGTAGCTGGAAAGTCTGGTCATTCTTTGTCCATGCTGGGTTTGAGCGCATTCGATCGAAATATTCAACCGTTCCAACCTATGCCCGTCAGCAGCAGGTCATCCTTCGAAATTCAGAAACCGCTGGTGGAGGCTTCTGGGCCTTGACTGGTCTCGAAACACAGAAACAGAATGATAATACTAGCTGGAAACACCAGAAGGGATCCTTTGTCCGACATCGTTTACCTTTACTATGTTTCACGCTACTCCATTGGGCGGCCTTCATAGCACTCGGTATCCTTACATCGCAGATTGTCGCAGGGAGGACAGTGAGATCACTTGACACCAAGAGTTGCGGGCCGTGGGCAGTTAAAAATTTCACAGATCTCGAAAATACCACACTACAGGAAGCCAAGGTTCAATTAGCTACGTATAATGAGCTAGCGTTGAACGCGACACTGGAAGCCGATGATTACGTTCGAAACTGCTACAGCAGCCACATCGGAGGGGTGATAGACTGCGGCCGATTGGTAAAACGATCACTGCCTTACGCGACTCGGGATACACAATGTGTCTTCTCTGACGAGCTTTGTTCGTCAGTCGGGGGAGTTGCTGTGGCACTGGACAGTGGCAAGATACCCTTTTCCACCCTTGGCCTAAATACCCCAATGTCACATATGCTTTCGGTTCGACGTCGAACAGTTTGCTCACCGATTCCATCTGAGCCATTTATTTACAGTCGTGAGCAGATAGAGGAGTTGGCAACTACCCACGTTATCGATGATGTAGATGAAGTGATAATATATTCGCATGTTCTCATGAGTCCAGGTTCAAATTGGACTATGGCCTTCCGCAACAATACATCCGATGGCTATGACTTGACCACAGCCATGGCAATGGACGCATCTCTCGCACCAGTACTACTCAAACCTCAGGGACAATCCATGCAAGTGAGCATTGTTACCCTGCGTGGAGGGGTAATTGCCTACCGGGAGCCCTTCTCAGATCCTATGTTCTACTTCCAGCAGAGGTTCGACACTCTTGACCCGGACGGCGCCAACTATACATTCTATAGGATGGGAGAGCTGATAAACAGCGTGGCATGCCAGGAAATGATACAATACTGCAGCGAATATACAGGTGATTGTACAAACTGGGAAGGGATCTGGGAGGAGGTCAACATTCCGAAATTGCTTGGGAATCGCCAAAACCAGACGCATGAAGTCTTGTCCATCTATGCCGTAAGAGTCGCAAGTCTTCATTCTTCAATATTCGACCAAATTGGTGGCCGTGGCCGTGGTGCATTGCAAGCCACACGCTTTCTTCACCTCAACGAACAGCTTCGCCTCTTCGACGGCCAGTGGAAAATTGAACTGGAGGGTTGGTTCAAGGTTGCACTTGCCCGTATCCAACTGGGTGTCTTCCGGTTGATAAAGATTCCCAATCTGGACGTGACAAATATCTACAATCTTTGGGATGAATTCCCTATTCTTAAGCCTACATGTTCTCTTATAAAATTCAACTCTAGCGAACACACAACGCTCAGCACAATTGGGGTGATGATGGTACTGATTTGCAGCGTCCTTCTTACAATCATAAGTTATTGGGAACTTCTACTACCGAAATGTTTCCCGAAAAAGGTGCTAGCGTCCTGGAATAAGGATGACAATCTTGAACTGCTAGAAGTTACCCAAACTGCGGTGAGTATCTTTCCATAAATCTAGTAATTTCTCCTTAAACGATGTTTTATGCTGACGATCATTATTGCTTTAGAATGGTGAGGGTGGGTCTGGATACAGGCGCGCAGAAACAATCTCCTACCACCAGGACAGCGGACAGAAGGAATGGGTCGATGATAGCACGACATATTCGTCCCGATTTAGTATCGCACGGAAGCCAGTGCCAAGCTAGAATGGGAGGATTAACAATAATGTCTTATGAATGCCTATGTTCTATTTACAATTGTCACCACCTCTGATGGGAGGAAGGGGCATGTACTGGCGGAGTTATTGGATAGGGAGACGGGGTATTGGCGCAGTTGAGAATTGACATGTTACTTTCTTTTTAGCCTAGAGCGATTCTACTTGATTTTGGATGCTTGTGTTATTTCCCAGAATAGAGCCCGGATTAATACTGAGGTAACTAATAACCGGAAGGTTAGTTAACTGCTGATGGAGAATGGGAAGTTTCCCATGACAAAGCGAAGTGAGGCTCGATGTGAGATGTGAGGGATGACAGAAGATTGGTATGTAAGTAGACATGTAAGACAGGATGCAAACAGAGCAGAAAATCAGCTTCAAGATTGGTAGACGCTAGGATGCCAGATGCAAGATGCAAGATGCAAGATGCACAACGAAAATGATAACTAGTAAAGGCAAACGGCTGATAAGATAGGCATGCTTATCCGGCTGGTTTATCCGTCTCAAACCTTCATATTCCGGAAAGAGATAATAAAATAAAATAAAAAAAGTCAAGTCAAGCCATCCGATCGAATCATGAATCCAGAACGTAGGAGTTAGACTTGTCACACATGAAACATCTCTCCTTCGCCGCCAAGGGTCTCCAGCTGCAGAACCACGCTACAGGGCCTAGGGTGTGCCAGCCCATCCAGAGGAGCCAGGGAGAGAGGGAGGTTCGGCCCAACCTTGGGAAGGTTCTTTCGCGCATCGGGATTAGGATGAAATCGAGGCCATCAATAAATTGAACACACGAACTGCCCGCATGCATGGCATGCAAGCCATGTACATTTGATAGATTAACTAAACCAAACCCGTTCTCCGTTTGTGCCGATACAGCCAGTATACATGTCGAATTTTCGTACGTAGTATTTAATATTAATAATTAATTATTAGTTGACGTGAGAGGGTTTTTTTTGTTCATCTCTGGAAATCAAAACAGGTCAGTCCAGGCAGAAACCACAGCCAGGCAACAAACAGGAGCCATCTCGCCTAACAAGGTAACGAGGTCGCTCGAAATAACCGCAAACTGGGACAGGAATGGACGGATTGAATTTCTAGCCAGCCAGTATTGATAGATTAGTTAATAATTGGATAATCCTGTGTCCTCCGAGAACCAGGCGACATGACGTGCGTCAAGTCAAGGATACAGGAACACAAAAGACTGGTACTCCATAGTTACTTGCTGTTGGCCACGAGGAAGGCAAAAAAAGAAGAGTAGTAGCGCAGATAGATTCGCTTAGGCAATACCACATCAACTCAACAGTCCGATGATAGGATGAAGTCGAAGCTAACTTCACGATCTAATTAAGGATGGAGTATCAAGGATTGTATTGAGGATTGTATTGGGATGTATGGAGATGTATGGAGATGTATGGATTGTATGAGGGAAATGTCAGATGACGGGGGGGCGTATGGAGGGTTACAGTACGGCGGTGTAAGATACGGAACAAGTTGGTGAGTGGACGGCGCCAAGCTTTGGGGAGCCGGGTTATTCTGCACGCTGATTGGCTCCCGGAATGAGCCCCTTTGCCGCCGTTCCATCCTTGTTTCAATACCACACCAACAGAACGGTATGTATTTATTTCATTGAGACAAACCAGGACACAGCAAGAACAGAAAAACAAGAAGGAAAGAAAAGAGATACTCAAGAGAAAGTGATAAGAACTAGTTATTTTAATACATACTTTGCAAGTCAAGTCTAGTCTAGTTACTAGATCAAAAGGTCTTCTCTCTCTTTTTCTTTTCTGCTGGTTAAAACAACGGCGACTGGATAAGCTTGTTAGCGGGCCCACCTGATGACTGAGTCACCCGCTGGGGGGAAGAAGAAGCCTGCGTCACACCCTTACCTTACCTGATCAATAATACAACAAACACTGATTCGGTCATTCCTCTGTCTCTCTCTCTTCTCTCCTCTTACTTCTTACTTCTTACTTCTTCTCTCTCGCTTCTCTCTCTTTTCCTCTTCTTGCTCTCCCTCTCAACCAACATCAAATTGCTTCCTTCACCCGGATTCTGCTCCTCCAACTCTACTTGCAGCTCCCCCACAGACTTAAACCCTTTATTGCCTTCTTCCCACACCTTCCCTTCCGTCTCATCCACCGACCTGCAGGCCAACCCTAGGTAGATACACCACTAGCCCATCTTTCTCCTGCTTGCTGCCTATTCTTCCTGGCATCTCCTCTCCTTTGTTCGACACGTCTGCCTGAGCTTCCTGGCCCGATCAGAATGGTCTCGACACATCCACAGCTTGTCTCTCGCTCTCTCTTCTTCGCTGCCTAACCAACCCACACCCACACCAACCAACCACCGCAAGGTCCTCGTCCTCCTCCCTCAATACGCCGACAGACCCTTGTTATATTTATTCCTTTTCTTTTTTTATTTTATTTTATTTTTATTTTTCCTTTCCCTCTTTCTTTTGGATCTCCTCTCTTCCTCTCCTCCCTCTAGGCAATGTTAACATGGCCTGCGATCAAATACCTCAGCACGCCAGTTTTATCCCCCCCGCCTGAAAGCACCCTCTTCCCCTTCACCATCCCATAACATATATATCACTTTCAACCTCGCTCTCTGCTCCTCTGAGAAATAAATATCGAGCTACAGAAACCAACAGAGCAGCCTGTCTCTTTCTTGGGTGGTTCTCTCCCTTTTGTTTTTGCTCTCTTGTGATTCCTCACAATGCATCAGCGTCCTCGACCTTCAACGGGGTCTGCGAACCCCAGTGGGCCGTCCCGTCCCCTTCTCACAGAAACAAATCCGCGGACATCTCTAGACCAGGATTCCACCATGGCTAGGGAGAACATAGCTAGGAGAGATTCAAATGCCGTGGATCCACGGTCCCTAGATTCAACTCCTGGTCAGGACCAAATCAACAAACTCAACCAGATTATTCAGGTAAGATTCCTCGAAACTCATTGTCAGATCACTATAAAATAAAGCATTACATACTGATAGACCTTGAATCGATAGAATTATCATACAAAAGCTGCTCTGATATTATTACAAGGTCGAGCTGAACTTCGCCCTATATACAAAGAAGGATCTAAACGAGTGAACAAATGGGTATGTGAATCACATTTATTTTTCATTATTCCTTTTTTGCAATTTTTATTTTCTTATTACTGGACTTTTTTTCTATTATTTGAATCCTGCGTAACATACATACTAACTATTGGCTAGTTTAATGTCGAAATTGACGAAACTGATGTCCTTCGAGAGGATCTATCTCCCTGGAGAACCTGTAACGCCACCGATAAGCGACCAATGCCTCTTGTGGTTGAAACATACCTAGATACATCACAGTTGACAAATTTCCAAGATTTGGTCATTATTGACGATTATGGTAAAAGATGGGACGTTCTGGAAGCCCTGTCGAGTCTTCCTGGTGGGCCTGAAAAAAGAAAAGGTGCAACAAACGACGTCCTGTTAGAAAGATGGCATATTTCACTTGGATCGCCCACCTCTAGCTTGCCAACGGACCTGGGTGGCGTCTTACCAAATCTCTACAAGAAGAGCATTGTTTTGTTTAGATCCTTATTCGCCTATTCCAAACTCTTGCCTGCTTGGAAATTTGCAAAACGACAATCAAAATTACCAACGAGCCCGGTCCTGAGGTTAAAACACCGCATATTCCAAAGCGATGAACCTCCAATAACTAACGAGGTCGATAACCTGACCGTTCCTCTACATGACGGCGATAAAAAAGTCGTTGAAGATTATTCATTTGGCATAATCGATTCCCCTGCCGGACCGTTTTCCATTCGGGTCATATATCGCACCAATTGCGAATTTCGTGTGGATGACTCTGAAACCTTGCTAAGCTCGCGATTCATGGGGGTTGATGACGATCTTTTCCGACCCTCACTTCCTAGTGAGCATACCACCACTACCGCAGCCCAGGAAGTCGGGTCATTGCCACTGAAGTCACGACGCATACAACAACCTGATCTGAGCCAAGCGTATGGAAGTATGTCGACATTTCACCATGCCGATCCTGGAGCTCGAGGAAGCCCGATTTCGGCCCTTCGTGCAGCCCGACAGCTTGGCGGAGGTTCTCCAAGCCCCCCTGTCCATCCACCCCCATCACCAAGACATGGCGGCTACTCTAGTCGCATTGCTTCGCTATCCGGTGATGGATCTCAAAGGAGGCCTTCTATTTCCTATAACCCCTTTAAGGCCCCTCCGTTATCAGCTTCCCCATCCCTAAACTCGCAAGCAAGAAGCCCATCGATCCGAGGCGAAAGTTCAAGTTTTCAGCCCCCGGTCAACAAAGGCACTCCCGCCGTTGGTACGATATCCTCTCGAACGCCAAGTGATCAGGTACTGTCGCTGCGCCCTTTTCCATCCTCTACATCTGCGTCTCCTAAATTGGCTCCGAGTTCGAAATATACCAGTTCCTTCAGCCACAGAAGAGGTCGCTTGTCGACCGGAGGAGGCAGTAAAACCGAAGAAGATAATCAGTCTAGCGGAAAGGCAAGCCTTAGCTCATCTGTTGCACAACCGAGCTCGGCTCTTCTTACAGACAATGCTGAAGGAAGCTATGGGTCCATGCATCACGCCGATGAAGATAACATCTCCGATTTCCTCAAGTTGTTAGATCAACAGAAAGATTTGCTCTCCCCTGTGAATTCGGTGGCCTGGGATCCTTCCGGTAAACGGACAACTGCTGCCCTATCGCGGTTCCAGAAAATGCGTGATACGAATACTGCGCTCTCTGACTCCTTATCTTCCTCACTAATGCTCAATCGATCCTCCGCATCATCTAGTAAACACCTCCACAATGCCCCTCCTTTAGTTGCAGGCACCTCCGTCTCTACTGCGTCTTCTTCACCTGGGAAGGCAATCTCTCCTCACACGCCTCACACACCTGCAGTCCCCTCGCGCCTTAGTTCCGGCAGCGTCGCTGAATATTCAAACGAAGCCACTACTACGTCAAGAAGACCCCGGCTCGCCCATGAACCACATGAATCTCCACTGGAAGAAACAAATGATGAGTCGTTATTGGACCCGGCTCAGGCTGCCGGTGCTATCGATATTCCCAGATCTCCTCATGGCTTCATCCCCAGCTATCGCCGGTGCAGTTCCGCCGCCCAAAGACGTACTAGTTCAGGAATCGACGAGGATGTCGGTGACTATATCCCTTTTGCTACCCGCAGCATAAGCCTCGGCGCTCAAAACCGGTCCCCACCAAACATCGACGAGCTTCTACATCAACCCAGTGCCGAAAATCAGATTCCAACACAAAGTACCGACCTGCAACAGCCAAATCAACTGGTAGAACCCAACGCATCTTCGAGAAAAGAATCACCCCAACCCGTCTCTTCTCCTTATCAACCGCGCTTTGCACATCATCGCGGCCGCGGTTCTTTTGGAATTTCGAACTCGCATAGCTCTACTTCGAGTAGCGTAGGCAGAGGCATTCCTTTGCATCTTACTGACCGAGATCGTGACACCGGAAACGGAAGTGGAAGCAATAGCGGCATTTCTACTGCCGCAGACGCCCGTAGAGGTAGCATGCGCCGTTTTAGTTTCAACCGTCATCCCAACTCACCTTGGAATGCATGTGACGAGGACGAGCCCCTGCTATTCACTATGAGCGACTTCGGTGTCTCTCGAAGGAGCCTCGAGGAACCGCAGAGAGGAAGCCCGGGTGCAGGTGATACAAATGATAGTAGCGCCAGCGCTAGTGTCACCGCCAACGCCCGACCGACGGATCCCACTTCAAGAAACAGTCGTGGTCGCGGTGGAGGATCCACTGGTGGTAATCCTTGCTCCCTTTACCCTTGGGATTAGATTGGGGAAAAAAAATTTGTTTTCAGTTTTCATTATTTGTTCTATTTTAATTTATTTGACTGGGAGGAGTCGGTGATTAATTTTTAGTTTTGCTTTTCTTGTCTGCTAACTGGTGTTTTTTTGCTTGCATTCAGGATATTCAAATCCACACCCTTCAAGACTGTGCACATACACCTCCTCCATCCCCCTTTTATTCCTCTTGGGTGCCCTTTTCCTTCCTCTCCCCATTTTTCACCGCCGGGAGTCGTGCAACCTTGTCTATTTCTCGCATCTACAGTTTGGTGAAATTGACATATCAAGATGCGTCGTTTCGCCCGCTTGACTATCCTTACCTTCCCATCCCCCGCTCTCCCAACGCTGTGAATAATCCCGTCAGCCCTTACTCATCGAACACCTTTCTTTGGCCCACACAAAATGTTCACATAGACCGTCCTGCAGCTATCCGTCCGGGGTAAATCCTTTTTTCGTTGCTTTTTTATTCTTGTTCCTCAGCACGACGAATTATGCTCGTGCTGTTTTTTCTTTTCTTTTTTGGGAGGCGTACAACATGTATTCAAGATATTCAGCGCTTTGTTCCTTAGTTGTTCTTTTTTTGGAAATTTTTGAGCATTTTTTTACAGGCGTATTGATTTTTTTTTGTGAATGTTTCTTGCTAATGGTTCAGGCCGGACTTGTTAAGCAATTTGTTTGGATTATCAGATTCCTGGTGTTTGGGATGTTTCAATTTCTCCGATGTCGTTTTATTATTATTATCATTATATTGGTTTGTCTATCATAGACTTGAAGGGTTTGGAATGATCTTTTTGGCTATCATATAATGAACCAGGCAGATAATCAAGTACAAATGAGAAAAATACATACATAACAACCTTTTGAGATTCTCTGATATTATTATCCTTTTTGCCATTGCACATACGCAGGTATGTCAATCTTCTCCACAAGAATAGTTTCCTGTCCAACTTTTCCTTGAAGCCATAAACAGGGAATTTATCCAGCGACATAATAAATCATCAACAAAAACATTATCAAGCGCTTATAGATTTCAGTCCATCATGACAGCACCCAAAGAACTACACGCAGTGGAAAGATTCTACCTCCGTCCAACCATCTATTCGCCTAATAGCAGGTTGCCAGTTCTGCTCTACCAGAATGTCCTTCCGCAGCCACACACAGAAGAGAATGCAAAGAAATTCCTAGAGACAAATGATTGGGAAATGAGGGTGAGATGCCTTATTTTTTTGGTAGTTCTTGCTATAGCCATTCTATATTGCTATTGTGATCTATCTGCGAGCTTGTCTAATTGCTTCTGATACCCAGGGAGCATGGGGCCATATTCCGATACCTCATTTCCATCCAAACACTCACGAATGTTACGGTATGATTCGCACATAGACGTGATTCGGATCCCACTCGCTCCCTGGTATGATACGAGATATGGTACGCGTTGACTGAGAGTATATTCACTCCGAAACAGGCATTTTCCAGGGCTCATCGACATTGATTATTGGGCGTGGGAAGAACGATAGTGTCGGTGGCATATACATACCCGTACAAACTGGGGATGTGATAGTGCTCCCTGCAGGAACGACACACTGCTGTTCTAATAGCAAAGGAGATTATCGATACGTTGGTGTGTATCCAAAGGTATGGAGAAAGAATGACCTGGAAGAAAAGGCGAGAGAACCTTGGAAGCCAATTGAACAGAGCTGAACGTAAATATGTCATAGCAAGCTCCTCGGTGGAGAAACGAGTATGGAAACCAGCCAGTCGATGTTGTGGCCATCCAGGGGGATTTATCCCGTGTCGAAATGCCCACCCAAGACCCGGTCTACGGACATAGAGGTCCATTGATTTATTACTGGAGTGAAGCTCTGGAGAGTGAGGCGAGAGCAAGATTGTGAAGAAAACAGACATGAAGAAAGCGGGCGAATAACATGAGAGCGACCATGTAGTAATTATCGCATCCTTTCCGTTTGCGTTCAAAGAGCTGTAAGTACAGAGTAGCCCATGCTCATTGATGGATCTCAGGCCGCCCTACTTGCTGATCCTATTCTCGAAAAAACAAGACCCGTCATGCGGTTCCGGTTGACGTTTAAATATTTAAATACTCCATGATATGGATCACATCGACTGGCACAAGGGAGGTATCTGACCAACCAGCAGCCAGAGAACGGGATCAGAAGATCAGATCGGGCTTTCTTACTCCCATCTCCCTGTTGTTCCATCCAGTTTTCTGCACTTCCGCATGAGGTCAGGCTTGATTAATCCTTGCTCACGGATCCTTGCCGACCAATGTGTTTCCTCTCCTGCGGGCAAGGGTGGAGCGTTTCCAGCTAGTCAAATCAGATAAGAAGGACTTTGTGGGATCGAATCCTTGGCTTGCGTGGTGTACTGGCTGAGATCATGACTTTGGATACGGAGTACAAGCTTCAAATGGGCGTATGCAACAGGTTACGGCTGGCATTCCCCGGACATTGATGGGCTTGCCATGATGGAGGGAGGGTGTGAGCCTTCCGGTTCTCATTCATGTTCCAACTGGTTTCCACGTTTGTCTCCCCAGAAAAGCATCGGTTTGAAATGAAGCATTGGCACTTACTTTGGTGGGAATAAAGAAAGCAATGGATCTTATGTTGAATGATCTCTTTTTGGACTATTACCATCCAAAGTTCGGGATTTTTTTTGTTGTTCTGTTGGTGCTCTGCCCTGCATCCGTGTATTGGCTGAAGAATTTGCGATCTCAGCTTCCTCTACCCCCCGGCCCTAGAGGTTTACCTCTCCTCGGAAATGCGTTCCAGATCAGAGATGCCGATAGATGGAGAACTTATCAGAAGTGGCATAAGAAGTACGGCCCAATAATCCGCATCTCAAGCGGCTCGAAGACAATGATCATTCTAGGGTCGTACAAAACCGCCAGGGATTTACTTGAGAAACGAAGCGAGATTTACAGCTCCCGGCCCACGATGGTCGTCCCTCTCTGGCTCTCAGGGGGATACAATACGACTGCATTGCCGTATGGGATAAAGTGGAGGAGCCATCATCGAATCCAAGCAGCACTGTTGAACGTTCGAATGTCTCAGAAGTATCGTATCCTACAGGATGTCGAAAGCAAGCAAGTGATGCACGAATTGCTCGAAACGAACGACTTTATCCCAATATTCCATAGATTCTCCTCCAGCTTGATTTTTACTCTGGCATATGGAGAACGCCTCAGCCATTGCAACCATGATGATATCCGCCAGGCGGACCACATTCTCGAAGATTTTGTGTATGCCTGTTATCATTTCTGGTTCTTAGAGTACTTCCCACTTTTGAATCATCTTCCTCGCTGGCTTGCAAAGTGGAAATACTGGGGAGAAGATTACCATAGGAAGACTATGGGCTTTTTTGAGAACAAATTCATAGAAGCTCAGAACAAAACGTCATGGAACTGGTGCAAAGAAGCTCGCAAAATAAACGAGTCGAGCAAGGATACATTTTGTATTACCAACTCAGAAGAGCTGGCGTATGTTGTTGGACTCCTACATGAAGCCGCGAGCCATACCACGGATAAAGCTCTGCAGTTTTTTATCATGGCATGCGTCCTCCATCAGGAGTCCGTTGCTCTGGCCCAGAAGGAGCTCGATTGTGTAATTGGCTCCAATCGCATGCCAGAGTTTGAAGACATGTCACACCTTCCATACACCATGGCGTTTATCAACGAAATGCAACGCTGGCGACCATTGACTCTTGAAGGGGTAGCACATGCTTCCCAAAAAGAGGATATATATATGGGATACCGCATTCCCCAGGGGTCGGTAGTCACGGCAAATTACTGGTCCTTGGACATGGACGAAGAGTTATTCCCGGAGCCGGACGAATTTAGGCCTGAAAGATGGCTTCAGCAACCGAATCTACCTTCAACCACCTTTGGTTTTGGAAGAAGGATATGTGCGGGGCAACACCTAGCAAGGAATTCCCTCTTTATAATTGCATCCCGCATTCTTTGGGCATATGATATCAAACCCGGGCAAGATGAAAATGGGAAAAATATAGAGGTTGATTCTTGGAGTATGATCCAGAATATTTCCACTAAGCCCTCCCCCTTTGAGGTGGTTCTTCAGGTTCGCAGTGATCAGCATCGAGATGTCATTGTAAAGGCCTGGGCAGATGCAGATAAAGACCCCGATGTTATTCTTAACAACATATACCCCTGAACTAAGTTTGATTCTGTTGTTGGATTTAGCCTCCATACAGCCTTGATCGTTGAGATTTTCTGATTTTTTGAATCATAAACCTTTGCTCTCCGGGTTTACCATACATAGTGGTGTTCTGTTTGGATATAATGAATAGTACACAGGTCGGTCTACGGAGTACATAGGACAAGGTTGTTGGGAGACATTCGTATTTGATAGTTTATTTATCATGAGCATGACAATATATACAAGTCTTATCCCACTCGTAGAAGGAAGCTTTGGTACAAAAGTACCCAGTTAGCTTTCGAACATAACTTTAAAATCGCCAGCCTCTTGTCTTTCCATTGGCCCAGTTATTGAAACTTCCGGATAACTTTGTGGCAGAGAGTTAAGGCACGAGTGCGAGATCTTATGAAATGTTCTGGAGGCTGTTTTTAAAGGGTGTGCCTGCTTTCACCGTCCTGAAAATCGTAGGTGCTTGCGTATGGCAAGCTATATTGATCGAGCATTGCACCAGAAAACACCTGGAGCACCTTTAAGATCAACCGTCATGTACACTTTATCGAACCGCACCGCCTAATTGCAACGGGTTAAGTCGAATGGTGACGCCTGCCTTGATATCAGGATCCCCATGGCATTTTATGCTCTTTACCGAAGTGTAGTAGCTCACAACTTTGCGGCTTACAGGTATTTTTATTTTGAAGAGGAACCTCATTTTGGTCTATAAGTTTCGGAATGTATTCCCAGATGCACTTCTGCGCTCTTTCTTGTGGTAAGAGCTATCCTTTGTCTCCGGCTTTGCTGTATGTCTAGCCTTGAATTTGGGCCGAGGAGCAAAGGTCACCGACTTCTCTCCAACAGCGCGACCAACAGAGGGGCGTTCTCGTGTTTGCAATTTGTTGGCCCTGGATCCAAATGATCGATCGCGAACCTGGGAGGATTTTGAAGACGAAGATACTTGCATTACGGGCTGCTTGCGTTTGCTGCTTTTCCTATAGGTTGAAGTGGATATACGCGTCGAGGAAGGCTCGCGGGGAGCGCGCTCAACCTCACCTGAGGAGTCACCTTCCGAGCTGGAGCCTGGTACCTCATCTACGGCTTCCTCCTCCACAGCTGTCAGTCCTCTTTCTGGTTTTGGCTTAGAGGTCCGCGCAGCCCCGGTATTTAGGGCAAGGAATTCCCTTGATGTTTCGTCGACAGTAAAATCACGATCTTCGAAAAGCTGTGCGAATCGAGAGTCACCGAGGATACCGGTAGGAGCTGTATCATTCTTCGCCTCGTCACCACCTTGAGCCAGGACCTGCTGTGCTTGTTGACGTTCTCGTTTTTCTTCTTTCTCAAGTAATCGTTCAGCCAGTTTTCGGTTAACTTTCGCGGTCACCTTCTTCTTGCCACGAATGCGGCTTTCTCTTTCTTTGTCGACCTTTTCTTTAATTTTCTTTGCGCGCTCTTCCTCCCAAGCGAATGGATTTGATATTAATCTTGCCTCTTCGTACAAGCGTTGGGCAACGAAATATCCATGCATATAGGGTCGGAGTAGGGTAGTAGTTCCGACAAGATGATCTAAGTTCAGACTTCGTAGTTGAGGAAGCGTAAGGAATTTGAAGTTGTCGTAAATGGAACCGGTCTGTCCAGTGGCGAACGCATGGGGATCGTTAGGATCATCAGCCATCTCCTCCACAAGGTTGTCCAAGAATGCGCACCACTTGGGAGCTGGCCCGAGCTGTGGAATAAAAAATGAATGCTGCTGCCTGCCTTCGTTAGCAGTCAATAGCATACCGCTGTCCTTGCACCACGCGACACTGTTGATATCAACAGCTGGTTCGACGGATGTCCATGGTGTGCCATCCCTCGAGTCCCAAATTTTAATGATTCGTTTATCTGCAGACATCATCTTTGGCTCACTAGTTGCATCACGCGTTGAGATGGTCGATGTAAGGAATTTAAGGGTGTGAATTGGATAGCCGTAACCTTGGTCCTTTTTGAGGAGCGGAAGTGGTGATCGTAGATCATAGATGTGAACAAGACCTTGAGATGACCCAGTCGCGAGGGTCAATCCTGACCGGTGAAACTCTAGCGCGGTTATTTCCGATCTACCTTCTGAGGGTTGGAGACCGGGTGGGGGAGGCAAGATCGCCGCCCTTGCCTTTGCTCTGGGATCAAACAACTCAACTGTCCCAATTGAGGTGCCAAATGCTAGTAGATTATGGCTTTCCTCCGCCACCGCTCCTGTGTTAACACTGCCAGTGTTGATACCTCCTTGGAGAGCACCACCACCAGTGGAGGAGAAGTCATCCCCTCCAACCTCCACTTCATAACTTCGCATGTACCGGCCCTGGTCTAGGTTCAGGCGGAAAACCTCACCCATTCCATTTTCATTGACTCCGACAGCTGGAACAAGCGCTTCCGTTGATTGCCTATCGTATACTAGATCTCTACCGTACCGAGGAAGGCGGGTCGTGTAGTGGCATCCTAGAGGGGTGTGGAATTCTAGCGAGCGGTCGGCTTGTAGGTGTAGGGATTTCGAATAATCAGACGAGAGTAAGAGAAATGTAGTGTTTAGGGAGATTGTGTGGCGAGCGTATGAGAGTGACAGCTGTGGAAGATAATGTACGTGCATTTGTGGCTTGTATGTGCCTACGGGTTTGGTGTTAGTAGCTTCCTTCATAAAGTAAAAAAGAAATAAAAGTACTCACCGGTGCTCATCACCCAATCGCCATCTTCGCTAACCCGAATACACTGGCTAGCTTCTTCGAACTCAAAGTCCTGGAGTAATTCCACACGGTTGGAATATTCAGCATCGGTCTTTAAGCTTCGTTTGCGCCGCCTAGCAAGCCATTCTGGCAGTGGACGAGCTGTTGAAGAGCCGGAGATGGTATAAACAGGGACGGTGGAGTGAGTAGAGAGCTTCATATTGACTAATTCCCACCTCTTGCTGCCGTCACAAGTCCAAGTCCAACCAGTCTTTCTTTTGATCGCTGAATCGAAAAAAAAAAAATAATATATAAATTTAAGTTTCTCAAGATGCTCATGCCAAGCAAAACCACGTGCCCCGGATAAACTTTGGATCCGCGCGCCAAGCCCGCCTTCCCAGGTTGGACGTCAGGTGGTCGCCAGTTTGCCGATATCAGAATCGCAAGGAGCAACGCAACAACGCTTTGAGTCTCGCCGTGTTCCCATGTTCGAAGCCGGTGTATCGCTCTTGCATTATAGCTGATCGTCCGGTTGGAAAGCTATTGTCTCTGCAGTGGCTCTCGCTCCCGCAAGTGAGATTTTGATACCACACCACTTGCTTCCCTTGCAGCTAGCTATTCAAGCACCATAGACCTAGCAAGCAGTCATGTGGGAGAGAACTCTTATATGACATGAATCGGGGATTTCGTGAACATTTCATCCCGATTTGTCCATGGCTATGAGATTGTGGTGGTATTTTACGTTTACCCTGCCTCTCAATCTACATTCAATGGCGAATACGACCCTGCCAGAAAGCTTTCCCAACTATGGACTTCCCAGCCGAAGCGGAAACAAACTTTCGTATCTTTGTATGACGATTTCCCCTTGGGTACCATAGTCTACCGTTTATTCTAATTGTCTGCATAGGATGATTTTTCAACTTTGTACTGGCGGCTCTACTGTCTTGACCCCCAGGATTCAGCCAATTGGATGCAAAACGGAGTTTGCAGTCCTGAACTCATAAAAGAAATCGAACTAAATATCATCGCAATCCGGAATCGTGGCTGTCTGATAGAAGTTTTGCCCAATTATTCTGGAGTTTTGGTATTTTCGCTGGAACCTAGTATTCCATCTTTAGCCTCTTTCGCTGCGGTGGAAGATGGCGCTTATGAAAATGCTATTTCTATTGGGAGCGCAAACTTTTACAGTACGTTATTGAGCCAAATTTCTATTGGTTTTTGCTAATTCTTTTTTTCATAGATGTCTGTAATGGTGATTTATCCACAGCTGAACTTGCGCAAAAGTTACTGTCAAGCGCACAGGCACCTATCATAGGTCTAGAAACTCAGCAAGAAAGAGCTAGAAACAACAAAAAACTAGCAACCATTCTCTCAGAATTGACTTATTCTGTACTACACACTGTTTGGATAACTTCTATTGCAGCCTCCGTCTCCCTTCATATGGTGAACCACCTTGAAGCGATTCCTCTAGGCAAGAGATCATTGTTGATTCCGTCCAAGAAAAAATTCTTTGGCCTAGAAAAAGGACGGTTCTTGCTATTCACCCCGGATATCAGTTTATCGCAGGGCGGAAAGATTATTATGTCATGTCGAACCGAATCGCAGCCTGGCCTTACACAATTCTCGATAGATTCCGACTCGCCACGACTGCTTGAAGACATATGGCTTGCGCCGATTGGAATAATATCCAGATTTAGAGGTGTATGCCATGAAGACTCTCTACTCGAACCCGAGGAATCTTCGCACCCTCAAACCACCAAACCAGATCCAACCAAAGCTATCCAATTCTGGAGTTTGAAGTCATGGAAGTTTGCCGTCTGCAATTGGCTTGGGAAACTTGGCGTCTCCATCGGAAATCCGGATGATATGTTCTGGATCCAAGTTGAGATCGTCCATACCTTTCCGAAACAAGGTGGAGGATACACACGAGTCCTGCGGACTATTAGTTGGCCTGCAGAGTTTTCATTTCGTAGAGTATACTCAGATGAGGTTTCGTCGCTTCATGGAGCAGAATCCCTATCACGGGACATGATCAGCCCGTTACAATTTGCTCATCAATGGCTGAAGGATTCGGCTTCCAGAAACAAAATTACTAGCGAGCAGAAGGTACCGACAGTAGAGCTAGAAACGGATTCGCCTGCACAAACGGGCCCATTCGTTTCCCCAAAGAATCCTGATACTCCTGCCATGACCGTCATCGAGAGCTTAGCCAAGACCCTTGCGTTCCCCGATATTCAAACTAACACGGTTTATCCCACGCCTCCTGGCGGATCGTTGTCTCAAACCCCAGGTCAGCATGGTTCCGATGGGCTCGGCATCACGAATGAATTTACACCAAATTATCCCCATGTTCCTCGGGAACTTGCAGCGTCGGGCGGCCAAACCTCCCACTCACGCGGGGACTCAGGACTGATGCTAAGTGCCGCGGACGTTACGTCACCGGGATTTGGTGCCGGACAAGGAATGTACGATGCTACCGCTGACGATGATATGTTTGAAGACATGGATGATAATTTCGGAGACAAAGGGATCACTGAAGCGGATTTCAACTTTTTCGACGAACCTGGTCTTTCCAAAGTGGACATGGACATCGACTTAGGCAATCCTAGCCCCGATTTCCTGCTGGAGGAAAATCAACCGGGATCAACCGAAAGCCCCAACAAGACTTCATGGCCTATCGATTCTCTCCATACAACAGACTCCGGCTTGCAGCCAGATTCAGAACCAGTTTCTTACGACAATACTTTGGAACATAATACAAATAGAAGTCCACAGGAGAAACTGGGCCCTGGTCAAAAATCAGAAGCCGAACATGATAACGAGACCCGCTCGATGACTCCCCCTCTTAGCCCATTGAAAATCAAAAGCCTG
Organism: Myotisia sp. PD_48; assembly: GCA_032988175.1. NCBI lineage: Eukaryota > Fungi > Ascomycota > Eurotiomycetes > Onygenales > Myotisia > Myotisia sp. PD_48. Next base: position 71,675 of record JANTQB010000036.1, on the reverse strand, counting down.
TTGTTCTCAGATAGCGCAGAGAATAGAAGCTCTGGAACCACACAATCCCTCTCGAGGAATGGAGATTATTCACTACGCACTCGAAGTCGGAGCCACTATCAGCCAATTCCATTTCAACAAAATCTAAATTCTTCCGACGAAAAGTATGGAGTTAATGGTAAATATTGGTTTCTCCAGAGGTCTGCTCCAGAGCCACCGGTTGGTTCAGTGCAGGCTGGAATCCACATATTTAGTTCCATTGATGGTCTTAAGCCTGAGAGAGAAGTAGCAGCATTGACCCAATATGGTGACCAAGAGTCGACCTCTAGCTCCTCAAGTTGTTCCATTGTAGATGGCGATCCTGGCCATTACTATATCGCTGCAACCGCCCCTGTTGGGCGTAAACGAAAATGGGACGAGTTTAACGATAAATCCTCCCCGCCTCCTTATCTAGAAAACCAGCTACGGATATCGGACAGAGAAGAGGATGCTTTGTTTAGTGGGCTACTCCGTTCTTCCGCCAATTGGTCATTTATCGGTCTTTTCGCCGAAGTCAAGGAAACATTAGTCCCGGCGCTATGCCGTCGAGAGGATATCATACCGATAGCACAGCTACTAGTTGACCAGCTTACCCAGTCAAGCCTCCAACACAATATTGCACCTCTTCGAGTACAGGACGAAGAAGCTATTTTGTTAGATGCTTTTATCGACGACCTGGGAAGTCTTACAGCACCCCGAAAGGTTGATTTGATGCACTATGTGACATTAGAAGAAAAACCCCTGCCGCAAAATGAGACAGTTACCCCCAAAAAATCTCCCGATGTGTGTCCCTCGATTGCTAAACTAGATCCTCCTTACGTGCGTCTCCGACGAGGGAATTCATTACTTGAAATATTACCAACAGCGATCCCCTTCTGGGAAACCTTCGGGCTGGAACCGTTGCGTCGGGGCAAAAATATTATTCCATACTGCCTTCACCCTGGATCTATGAAAGAAGCTGCAGATGCTTTCCTAGAGAGGCTAGGGTCAACATACACAAGTTCTGGCTTGGGGAAATGCTCTAGGCCTAGCAATTCTAAAGGGCTGGTGCCGTGGTCTCTAGACCCAGAGGACCTAAACTATACAAAGATCATGCAGAGACTACAACATGTCTGCGAAACTTTGGGTAAGTCAATTCCATGTTCAATATACTATCTACTGAGGCCTAATCATTTTTCAGGCGCTTTACTATCGAATATCACCTCCAGCAATCAGAACATCGTCGTATTTATAGTGAACCCTTTACGAACCGCTACCGCGAATGTTGATATTTGCGTGGCCTTTTTACGGCTTTTTCAAAAATACATCGGAGAGCCCAACAAAAGCTCTCCCCAGCAGCTTAACGAGGTGGTCTTACAAATTGTCCCATCTGATTTCATAGCTTCATCGAATTCATTGGTCCTTCCAGCACAGATGGAATATCTGAACTTGGCTCTCGAAGTTTACTCCCGTTGTCCTCCCCATGATCCGACGTCAGATATGTTTGGCTGTGCCCCCCCATTTTCTCTAGTTGAACCTATTGTAAGAACGATCCCATTCAGGGTGCGTTCTGAGGAAGAGTCTCCGCTAGAAGAAGGCCAGGCTTATCATGTTGCTTACTCTGTGAGCCTCGATCAACATTGGGCTACGGCAGCTTGGACCGATAATATTGGCCGGCATCAGTTAACGATGTCATATTGCCTACGTGAATCAGGGTCAAATGCTCGCCGGTCGCTGTCTGAGGTCAGAAAAGAGATCTGGGAAACAACTGCTATTATGATCGGACCATCTAAGCATATCTGGAGTGTCACTATCGTCAGAGACGAACCGATAGAGCAAGAAGAACTAGAAGGTATGTCATTTCTAGACCTAACAACAAAAAGCAGGCTTCCAACTAACATATTTGTCTCCTAGATTGGGTACAACTTGGGAAGAATGATAATCATTTGAAATTAACTCTACTTGCCATAAACACCCGACCGGGGCTATATATCAAGCTTCCCCCTTCTCCGCTGCAGTTGAATTTATTTGCCCAACCAGCTACTGGTTCTACTCCCGTTTCTACTCCAAAACCAAACACTATACCATCACCAGACCCATCTACGAATGCGCCTACTCCACCATTTCTATCTAATATTTCCACCCTAAGTCCGACTCTATCTACCGAACAAACCCCAACCCCAACCCAATCCCAATCTCAATACCAACAGTCTCCTCCTGATCCAAACGCGGAGACTATCCTGATCGATAAATCTGATGAATCATGGAGTGTCATCCTCTCCCATGCGTTAAACAACTCTCATTCACTTACGAAATTCCGACCCGCGCTGGCAAGCGGGTATCTAATTCGGCGGCGTGGTATCAGTGACGTAGACGGGCAAGCCTCTGCAGGGGTCAATCTTATATATTCCCAGCTCGACATTCCCCATGATGTGCTATTAAAGGACGTACTACGCATGTATCGAGATCTATCGACTCTGTCAAGGACAAGAGGAATCGTGCATGCGCAAGGAAATCGAGTTTTACCATGGCATGTTGCGACGGCAGTGACTGGACAGCAAATCCTGAGCCATATATTATGATTAAACGACATAACTATATCCTTAGACTTTTCCTCCCCCTTTTTGTTTTGTTTTATGGAAATGTTTTGGTAGTTTGTTGGATGGGGGAGCGGGTTATGAATTTACTATTTTACTCTCCCAATTGTGTTAATTCATTCTATATCAATATTTTCTTAGCATCTGTGTGCATTAGATATAAGTCGCATGGCGTTTCCAGCAAGGAAATTTGGAATTTCAACATGTATGGTTTTCGCCCTATTATTAGGAGTGCTGGCTTAACTACGAAGTATTCATGGCCCATCGATCATGGATGGGCTTGACAAAAACAAAAAAAAATATATATATAATATTATCAACCCGCAAGAAGGCGACCAGGCTGGATATCTGAGCTGAAGTGAGAAGTGAGTACCATCTCAGGCCATATCTTCCGGATTTCAAACTGTAATTCACCAAATATCGTCTAGTATCATCACAGCAAACGGTCGTTACAGTATAAAGTTAGAATGTTTCTTCATCTTCATCCCCTGCGCCCAAAGGTATCACAGGGATAGGCTGTAGGGCGCCGGGTTTCACTTTAGAGAACAAATTCAAATTTCCCGATTTCTTTTTTTTTCTTATCTTTTCTCCTAGACTTCGCAATCCTGTGGCAATGAGGGTCCGCCTTGCAGGGGATGGTTTTGTTTTCCTTCTTTTCTTTTCTTTTCTTCTTTTTTTTTGTTGATTTCCAAGCATGGTTGGGAATGGTCTGTATTATCGCCCAGGCGTCGAATAATACACATTGTAGCCTGGTCCAAGAGAAAAGAGAAAAGGGGCAAGATAAAGATTTGATTGGTGATGTTTAAGAAAACGGGCAATGATTAAGTTTTTGTTATTACTGAGTAGCTCGTTCATCCATGATTTGATTTTTTGCCCTGCTGCCGATATTTTTGGTATTCTACGGTTTGACTTGTGGCTGTATACAGGGGACGGGCTCAAATTAATAATTATAAGCTGCGGTATTTTCTTTTGGCGATGTGTCTAGAAGGGCCAGAATGACTGTGATGCGGTTTTATTTCGCAAGTGGCAACCTGTAGTCATGAGGTGATCACGATGGAGAGGAGCCATGGAAAGACGGAGAAACAGAAGGAATCCAGGAAACCTGGAAAAAAGGGTTATACTTTGCATTTTGAAGCATCCTCCAAGAGAGAACTGGTTTTCAAGCAGCAGATGTTCATCCGCGGTGGGGTGGGGGGATTCAAGCCAGGAGGGATTTTAGGCTGCCATACACCCTTCGGCATATTAGTATGCTTGGGTGATGGGGTAGGAGTGAGGAAAAGAGGGGAATGAGAGATGGAATAAACACCGTACAGGCAAAGAGTACTCCGTACTCCGTACTGATCTGTCTTGATGGTGGTTGTGTGGGGGAGAGTCTAGACATGCGATCTGTCATCAGTTTAGGCAGAACTCTCTACCTGATCCTGGTCCAGCTGATATCAAGCCAGGTACTCCATACGCAGTATTGACGGAAATACCAGAACGGGAGGTGACTGAAATAACTGTATTGGCGATTTGAAATTATTTCCGGGTGTATCGTTGAAGACTCCTCGGTCAAAATCAAGGGAAGTTTTTGTAGAGGCCTGAACTGAAACAAGTTGTCGCGTTGAGGCCAACATTTTCCGGGGAGGCTAAAAGAAGCACGGTTGGTGCACGGAAGAACTCAAAAGTGATATTCCGAGGGCATCAATGTTGATGTTTAAATATAGATGATCATTAGTTTGGTAGTTATTTTTGGAACGGCCCACGGAATATTTTCCACGAAACTCGGGTATGAAGTTGAATTAACATCACTAAACGAGATGTATAACTCCGTACAGGGCTTCTAGTGAGACAACTGGAGAGAATTAAACATAGCTAATGTACGGAGTACTCCGTATGTAAGATGGATGAAGATGAACAAACAGGCCGAAAAGGGCAGTATGTTGTCATCTCAAAACGCAATTGAGACAGAAAAAACGAAATGCAATTTTGGAAGTATTCTTGAGCCTAGTTTCTTGATTTAGATCATTACGGAGCTTTTCAAACTCTTTCTAAAGACCTATAATGACCTCGTAAAATAATGAAGAAGAATTTAAAATAGAGTATTTCCTTTTGCAGCCCATCGCTAGTCCCCCTCGCTAGGGCCGAGCCCACGACGGAGTTTGAACAGACTCAGCAAAAAAAAAAAAAAAAAAAACAATGAAGAGAAAGGGGAAAAAAATTAGATAGAAGAAAGAGAATCACATTTCGTCAGCTTCCATCAGAAGTCCCATCAACTCCTCAGTATCCTTCTTGGCTTGTTGAAGTTCTCTCTTAAGGATCCCGATCTCCTCTGTTGCTTGTGCTAACTGCCGTTGATAAGCCTTCTTTTATCTCCTCATGTCTCTTTTCCATTGCCGAGTCGTGCTCTCTTCTTTCCATTGAACTCAATAGACGTTCTCGCTTTGCTGCCCAGCTGGTAGGAGGAGATGCTGGCAAAGCGATCGAAGGAGTTGCTGGTCGGGGACAGATGTGGGTTGAATCGACTGGAGCTATCGTTGGGCTTTTATAGACGGTGCTGGACGGGGCCTCAATGGTTACTTTCATCGGCTTCCTGACGAGGTGTTGGTTGGATAGTAACACCAGGTTTGTGTTACTGGTAGATTCGTCTTAAGCTCTCCAGCTTCAGTAAAATTGTACTCCCAGAATAGCGGCAGGTACTCCTGAGGGATTGCTTTATTTTCCGCCAACTGCTGTACCTCTTTGGCCATTTCGACGGTCAACGCTCTGTAAGGTTTGTCAAAGAGAGTCCATTCCTCCGTAAAGACCATTGAGGGTCCATCCATAAACTCAATTCCTTCTCTGGTTGAAATTATTGTTGCACTTGGGGTGTACCATGCTGAGCTCGGTTTGGCAGATTCAATTTCTTGTTCGGCGCCCGTGAAAGAAGCTTCTGTAGTTGTTTCAGAGGTCGTTGCGGCATTATAACGAACTGCTAAATCCTTTTCTTTTTGGCTTTCTTGCTCGAACTCTTGTTTGTATTGGTTAATCATTTTCCTCCACAGGCAAGTGCCTTGAGAGACTACTCGAATGAATTAGAAGAAGAAGAGCTGCTCAGACGAAGCCGTTTGATGAATTTAATGGATTTGTTGAAGTCATGGAAGAGTTGATAAGGAGAGGAAAAGAAAATGGAAGTGAGGTGAAGAGAAGAATAGACTCGCATGCCTTGAGCCTTTTTGTTCATATCATTGTTGCTGTGATATGTTATATAATCTCCACAGCTCACTCGACAAAAAAAAAAGAAAAAGGAAGATTGAATAGTTGTAATAACTACAAGAGGATATAAAATGTAACGCATGCGAGTAACTATAAAAGATAGTTAGTTATGGAGAGAAAACAATACAATGATGTAACAAAAGGGCTTCGAAGTTAGCTAAATGCCTATGAAGACACCGTTTAGCTGTCAAGAGGAAGAGGTAATATGCTAGGTAAAGATGGTCCAATCACATATTCATGATCGGTTCCTTTTGCGGCCTGAGCGCTCACTGAGACTTTTTTCTACTCTGGGCTCCTTGCAGACATATCCAGCCTTATCGGCGTCTGACGTAGTCGTATGCATCTGAGATGAGACTGGAGCTGAGGCCCCCTGGCAATGGGAGCCACAAAGAACTGGGGCCTGTCCAGGTTATCAGGGCGGTGCAGCAATTGGTTAATGGACGTTCAGCCTCATACAGAGTACGAACGAGGTAACTAGTTAGCGAACTGTGGCTGGTTCCTAAAAATTATTTATTATCCGAACTGTTCTTGGACTGGCGTGGTTGGCGCACATGGATCCAAGTCCGCCGAGCATCTTAGCGGTAATCATCCCCCTGGACATATGCAAGCTTGGAAGAGGAGTCGTGCATACAGACATGGGGAGGGGGGGATTTGACTCATTCGGCGCCCGCCTGACCTACCACTTCAGACAAATTCAGACTGATGGAGGGCAGACAACAGATTGGTGCAACTCCCATTGGCCAATTCTGCATGATGACTCGACACTCTCTCATTCTTTTCATTCCTTGTTTACATTCTCGTGACGTCAATTCGGTGTCCAGGAAGATTGCGGAGTCCGTTTACCTGTGTTCTGGAGAAATGGAATCCAGCAATCGCAAGACATTCGGGGACACCCTGCATGAGGGTGAGGAGGGTAAGGGTGAAAATACCCTCGATATCGCGGAGTGCGGAGCACGCCGTCCACTAAGAAATTCCCGCAGTTCTGTTGGTTCGAGCTTGAGCTTTGGTGAACTCCAGTTCGCATTGGTATCAGTGACGCCTAATCCTCCATTCTCCGTATGGAACAATTCTGTCGAAAGGTGGAATTGTTACACCGCGCCACACCCACATCCCCCCTCTCTCATGCGTCCATCCACCCTCTTCTCATGTGTTGACCAGTCACGCACATCCGTCGAAATGCAAGTTAGAAGTCTAATTGAGCCTGCTGCCTATTTTACCATACGGATACTGGCTGAAACGTACCCCATACAAGATCCCTCTGTATGGAGTATGGGCGTGGGCAATGCCGCGCCCTGCCCGCCCGTCAGGGATCAGCGGGACGTCATGTCCGTACAGTCAGTATATTTCCTTTTTTCCTCGTCCTCAAGGCAGAGAGGATACACTTTTACGCTACTTTAGCTGTGGCTTTCTACAAGGCCTTCAACAAACTTCCGAATTTCCATTGGCTAAGCCTCATGAAATCCTTCACCCATTGGACACTTCTGTGGCTGTTCCTTGTGAATCTCCATCACCCGCTAGGCCCAACAAGTTGTCCGTGTTCCACCAGGCTGAATGAATGAAATATTACGGGGTATGGAATATGCATACCTGGGTGAATGACATCTGCGTTACGTGAAAAATACAGCAGGGGTTGAGATACGGAGCTCCTCCTGATAGATAGAGAGAGCTCTTTTTTATCAGTGTGTCAACAAAAAAAAAGGCATATATACCACCCCTCCTCCCCCCCCTCTAAATTTTTGTCCTCAGTCAGACAATCCAACAATTGCATTCACCACCAACCTGCTTCCTCTCGCTTTCCAGCAAGAACACTATTGAACATAACTTTTCAGGGCTTCTGTCCCTTCCACACCACTGCACCTTACTGTCGCTGTTGACTGCTACACACACGCCTACAACCATGCCGTCAATCGTCCGCCAGTCCGAACTACCCGCCTTTGCTCGTCTTCCCTCCGCGGAAGAGCTCTATGTAATGGAACGATATGCCAAACACGCTTCCCGTTGCAACATCTGCTACCTCCCATACCAAACAGTCTCGAGGGGAGAAGCACTTTGCGCTCGCGGAATGCACCTCGCCTCTGAAGTAACTCAATACATTCAGAGCAAGAACGGAAAACCATACGGAGTCACTGAATACGATGTGCCCGCAAAGCAGATCGCTATCCCCGGTCCATGTGAGGTTGTCCGCGATTTGCTTCGCGCATTCGACCTCGGGCTTGCCAACCATCTGAGGAAAGCTCGCACACACGTTATCGTCCACAATGACCAATATACCGAACCTTCCAGCCCCAGATCAACAGCCTCTGTACTATCCTCCGTACCTTCTTCCAGATCATACTATGATGAGCTAGAGAGACCAGTCATAATCCAGCCAGCTCGTCGTACTCATAGGGATAGCTATGGCCATCGTGAAGATGTCTACATCCCAACTCGTGGCAGCCTCTACCGCCAGTCAGGTACTCAATCTCGAGGAGGTGTCGAAACCTACCATGCCGGGCCTCGATCGCGAACTCAACAAGGATTCTTGCGATGAAAATTCTAAACGGGGAGATTTTATTCACATTACAATCTCAATCGGAAATAAGTCCTTCGATCATTGGCATATCCTCGGTTTAAGAGCCGTCCATAGGATAGTCACCCATGTATCTACCTTTCATCCACTACGAGCGGATAACAGTCGAGAAAACGGCGACGAAAACAAAAACAAGCACCACTCCGATTTTCCGAGGTGAAAAAAAAATTGAAAGGAAAAACAAAAACAACAAAAAAAGAGTTGTAAGGGGGATGATTCAGTCTCGTTGAAAAACACGGACGAACATTCCCTGATGAGATACAACCGGTCTCAAACGAGCCCAAATCCTTGTTTTGTTTGTTAAACAAAGGATACTTTGTCCTTTGTGGTATGAAAATACACTACAACTTGTTACATATCTCTTGCTTGATTAAAATTTGGTTCCCTGAGTATGTGGAAGCCTGGCATGAAGAAATGTTTTGTGTGGATGGAACATTTCGGCCTAGAGCCGAAATATTATTACTCATAACTATTCATGCACAGAGATGGAGCAGCTAGTTAGATTTAGCATAGTCAGTCCTTGGTACCATATTCTGGGCCTTGGGCAAATGGAAGAATAAATTCAGCCGCCTCAAGTCATCCGTCCATTCTATTTGCGTTGATATCCGTGTTTAAACCGAGTTTATTTCTCCCATGTGAGTGGGGGCCATATAGTTAGAGCCTATAGTATCTTTGCAAGTTTACTCCGTGCTGTACCCCCAACTAGAGTCTTGATCCACTATTCTGGTGGCAACTAAATAAATGAAAAAGGGCTCTAGATTCATTCCATAAACATTCCGAGTTCCATAAATAAGGCAGAAGTAAATAAAGAAATGGTGTTATTTTTGGTGTGAAGATAGATCATAAAGCATTCAAGGAGTACTCCACTCATCAGCTCGTGAATTGTCTCTTTCTGTTAATAACTAATAATAGTTTCTCTGGGCGATTTAAAATAAATAGTTAACTAAGTTGAGAGTGAAATGAAGTACAGAGTACCTAAGTCTGTGGCCCTAGGTTTGTGCTCTCAGGGAGGGTTCTAGCTATCCTTGATTCCCTAGCTTAACTATAAGGGGTATATTAGTGCCTAACTTTAGGCCTTTCGTAGGGCCTGAACTTAAGCCTTCGGCAAAGACATACTTAAAATACATCAAAGGTTAATCTCACATCACTACATTCGCGAATTTGTTCTCAGCTTCTAAACCACCTTCAAAGTATCATTGGATTGGAATTTGAATTTAAACACATTTGTACTTGTTTGTCCCGATGAGGTCTCTTGTCACCATCGGGGCATGCTACCTTGACACTGTTCTAACGTGAGAACCTGCACCAACTCACCCACAGATATAGAGTCTGGCTGACAACAATACCCGTATGTGGTACAGCGTTGATCATTATCCAGCAGAAGATGAAAAACTGCGCGCGTCAAACGTATCACGACGACGTGGCGGAAACACCGTGAACTCCCTCGAGGTCCTGCACCAGCTTTTCGAATATCGATCAAAGAGCGGGAATCAAGAACACACCCCACAGCTCTACGCCATTGCAGTGTTTCCAGAAAGGTCATCACCAGTCATTAAAGAAATACAGACGTCATTGGGTCCGAATGTTAATCTTCAGCACTGTATATATCGGGAAGGGTGCAGTGAGCTGGCTCCCAGCTATATTATCAGGAGTCAGTCCACTGGCACCCGAACTATCGTCAACTATAATCCACTAGCAGAGATGACCGTTGAAGAGTTTAAGCGTACTACAGACCGTCTACCAGATGGGCCAAAATGGTTTCATTTTGAAGTGCGTCTTCCTGAGCCCTCATTTCAAGTCACCTTGATATCATTTGACATGGACTGTGGGAGCCTTGTACTCATAAAAGGGCATTAATATGTAGGGCCGTATACCAGACGTCACACTAGAATGCATCCGTTACGTTCGCCAACTGTCACCTTCTCACCGAGTCAGCGTGGAAGTTGAGAAACCCAATCGTCCTGGCCTGCAAGAGTTAGCCTACGAGGCAGACGTAGTCTTCTATTCGAAAACTTGGGCTCAGGTAAAGATTTGAATCCGATAGCTCAGAATTTCTACTGAGAATACTAATTCGTTCCAACCATAGAGCAAGGGATTCAAATCAGCCAATGAATTTCTAGTTGCCCAAGCATCAAAATGTCCTAAAGCGTATGATACACACCTCTCCCAGCTCCTTTGATAGCTGTCTGGTACCCCCTCAGACTGAAGAAGAAATTTAGGTCAATTTTATGTTGCCCATGGGGTGAAAGTGGTGCGGCAAGCATTGATCCACAGACTATGCTATGTACCAACAAACCTGCCTTTATTGACCCGCAGCATCCGGTTACTGAGTAGGTGGAATCCATTACCTTTATTAATGCAGATAAAGATCAAGGCATCTTAACCAGTAATCCAATTTTCTACAGTGCGATCGGAGCCGGTGACACCTTTATCGCGGGTATGCTTTACAAACTACTCACCGAAGACTGTTCCAGTGCCGAAGAAAAGCTCGACTTCGCAAACCGCCTTGCAGGTAGTAAGGTTGTTCAAGAAGGCTTTCAAGGGTTGGGCCAGGCTGTCGTAGAGTATCTGTAGCATATCAGTGTATAAATCTTTCCTTGAACTGGAAGGACTATGCAGACTAAATGTTTACATATCTAAATAAGATAGATTTATTGATCCATCTTCTCTGCGTGCCCAATCCATTCGTGACCCTGGTACCCCACCTCTCTTCATGCCCAGTCCCTTCATCTATTATGCCCTGGTCAAGGGTAGTATCCCCCAGCCTTGTCGAGGTATAAAGCCCTAAGAGGGGTTCTTACAGCCAGAAACCAGCGAGGCTCTATTCTTGATTAAACAACAGTAGGCCTTACCCCTTTACGGCCCAACCCTTCGAACAACAAACTCCATTTTATCGTGAAGCTTTGACTATTGAGTGGTCCAACTATGAGCTCACCCCAACCCCAGAACGCTGCTGCCAGCAATTCAGATAGCTCTCGCATCGTTGTTCATTCTCATTTGAGTCCAGAGTATGTTTTTGCCTTTGGATTGAGAAGAACGGACATGCATGGTATTCAATCTGAACCACAAGAATCTCTCGTTTCTCCCGAAGAATACGGTTTCACGACAACACACCAGGGAATTTGCAAATATTGCCAGCTAATGTTGCACGTTTCTCCGGATAAAGCGGCCCTTCATCAACCGAATTTGCTGGCACTCGTTGCTTCGGTTGAAAACTGCAAGTTATGCTACTTCGTTCAAGGAAGTCTGGCTCAGGGCTCGCCTCAAGTGGTTAAGCGCTATGAGGAAGGCGACCCGTCGTTATGTAGTGCAGACTCTACGGAAAGGGTTACGATTTCGGTAATGGAGGGTTTCAAACACACCCGTATCGTTCCCGTTGTCGGACAACGGAATTTTGACCCTTTTAACCATCATAACTCTGTTAACTCTCAGAACGGGGCGCCAATGGTAGTATCGACGGTTTCTCGACTTGGTAGTTAACCCCACGTTCTCCATTCGATTTTTAGTGTTGAAATTAGCTCTAACGCCCACTCCTATGTAGGCGACCTCAAGACTCGCCGGATTTGGCAGCCAAGAGAGATAGCGGTGCAGTCATTCTCGCCTGGGGAAAGGATGAGAACGGTCAAGACTTGGCTGAATGAATGCTTCGAGCACGAACACTGTTCAAGGCCACAGGCAACAAACGGTGCCAGGCTTCCTACCCGAATATTAGACCTGACGGGAAGCATAGATAGACCAAATAATCGCTCGGATGTTAAACTCAGGCTTCGAGAAACATCTAGTGGCGAAGAGGGTCGTTATGTGGCTCTAAGTTATTGTTGGGGCACAGACACCGGGTCTCTACTTAAAACAACGAAGGCTACAATAAACCAATTCAAGATCGGCATCAGCCTCCATGATCTTTCATGGACCCTTTCAGATGCAGTAGTTTCTACCCTCAGGCTCGGCCTTCGGTATTTGTGGATTGACTCCATATGCATCATTCAGGATTCGCCTGAGGACTGGCGAGCTGAAGCAGCCAATATGGCCTCCGTATACTCCAATGCACTTCTCACATTTGCAGCGACCTCGTCTTCTGGCCCCGAAGCCGGGCTTATTCATAATTATTCCGCTCCCTACCATTTTCCTTTCCGTGGGGAGACCTTTGTTCTCAATTGCGAGACGAATAGAGACGTCAATTTGCCATTAGAACCACTAAATACTCGGGGCTGGGCGCTACAGGAGGCATTTCTATCACGCCGAATTGTATGCTTTGGTAAAAGGCAAATGCTATGGAAATGCTCCAGCCGTTACACGTCGGAAGACGGGCTGGTCGACCATTCTGACCTAGAATCTACGGAATTGAACCCGTGGGCTTCTGTGATACGAGACGGTTCTGGTGAAGATGGAAAGGCGTACTTCCGACGCTGGTACCGCTTGATAGGGAATTATTCTCAGCGGATGTTAACATATAAGAAAGATAAGCTCGTAGCGCTGGCTGGAATGATAGTTGCGGTTGCAGAACATACTAGGTATCGGCATGTGGCAGGATTGTGGCAGGATGACCTTCCTGCCGGCTTGATGTGGCAGGTTAAACCTGGTGGGACACGGGATATTGGGATCATCCCTTCTTGGTCCTGGATTTCAATTGATGGGCCGGTACTAGGAGCCAACCCTCAAAAGGGGGAAGAGTTCATGCTGGAGATACTTGGAGTTGAGCAGGATTGGGAAGATATACCTTTGTCCTCGCCATTGAAGGTCGCCCGTTTAACCGTCAAGGGGAAGATTATAAAGATGATTTTAGGTAAACCCCTCGACTACGAAACACCTAGATATTACCTGATGGCGTCCCCAAAGAAGGCTGTGGGTGACGTCTTCTTAGATGATACATCTTTGGTAGACCAAAGTGCTCGCAGTGTTTGGTGTCTCTTGATCTCCGCACGAAAGGAAGGGAAGGATCCGTCAGACTGGGAGATACCAGAGTACTCGGTACTAGCACTAGTTCCCGAGACTGGTCACAGCACAGATACATATCGAAGGGTTGGCATTGGTCAAATACGACTTGATGATGGTCGTGAAACATTCGAAGGGGTTCAACCCATAATCCTGGCATTGGTATAGTTCCGGCCAAAAAAACAATTCCCTCGACTCTCTCTCATTTTGCTTAGTTAGGTGTTGTTGTCTTAACTCAACGGAATGCCAGGGAGTTAGTGACTTGGCACAATTTACTGTTTGGATCCACCAGATTGTTTGTTGACCATGTTTCCCAAGCTTCTCTAACATCTTCGTTCCCCAAGCTCTGAAATGCCCTTAAAGAGCCCAGTTTACATTTTAAAATGCTATCAGTAGGTAGATCAGCTCGTGCTTATCTAGGCCTTGAGGTAAAACTTCCATTATTTGGTGCTAGACCTATTCGAGCCATGAGCACGTACGTCTTCCGACATTTGTATGGCAGCGAATGGGGTTACAATATTTCCAGGCTCTCAGAAAAATAACCTTCTATTTACGTACACGTCCGGCCGATTTCTATTCAATGAGGACCTCAGGCTGAAGGAGCGGTACATGGAATTCGATGTCAAAGCTTTCAAACAGCTTGCTGCCGAACATATTGGATCTGGTCATGGCAATGTTGTTTCGATCACAAAGTTTGCTGAGGGTGGATTCAATCAAGTATTTCTTCTTACTATGGAGGATGGCTTTGAAGCTATCGCCAAAATTTCCTATCATATTGCAGTACCAAAGCGTTATGCAACAGTCAGTGAGGCTGCAACACTGGACTTGTTGCGCTTGAAGGGCATCCCTGTCCCGATGGTATATGGCTACTCTGCATCCTTGGATAATCCATCCGGGATGCAGTATATTATTATGGAGAAGGCCAGTGGTATACCAATTGAATCGAAATGGCTCACTATGACAAAGCAGCAAAGATACAAACTAGCTTCTAGCTATGTGGAAATCGAAAATAAATTCTTCAACATTCCCTTTAATAGTATTGGCAGCATTTACTACAGACGTGATATCCCCCTTGAATTTCAAGCGCCTTTGTTTTCAAAGGATTGTAATGAAGATAGCCTTTCGGAGACATTTTGCATAAGCCACACTACAGACTATATGTTCTGGTATGGGAGACGGGCTGGGCTTGGCTTATACAAAATGTACATAGAAAATTAGAAGACTTACAACGAATGACCCGAAAGACTTCCTTCATGCAATTGCTGAGAGAGAGCTTACTTGGACCCGCAAGTATGGACAACCTCTCGAACTAGATTTTCCTCTTAATGGGCCTTTCCCCGGAAAACATGACCCTGAGCAATATATTGCCCTTCTGGGAATATATATAGATCTGATTCCCTATCTACTCCCCAAAGATAGGTCTCATCCTCTCAATCAACCAACCCTTCGCCATCCTGGTATGTAGTTCCCCTCCACCCTCTTAATTTTGAGCCTTCAATAACTCCCACTCATTGATTCTGGCCAATCTTAGATCTCAATCCTAATAATGTCTTCATATCACCCGAAACTGGGGGAATTACTTGTATCATCGACTGGCAACATACTACGATAGAACCACGCCTCCTTACAGCCGGGTATCCTCGCATGTTCGAAAACCCAGGTATTGAAGAAACAAAAGATTTGAAGGACCCAAGCCTCATACCCGAATATAATACGTTAGGTTCCGAGGAAAAGCAAGAAGTTGATGAAATTTTTCGTCGGCAAATTCTCAACCATTACTATGGCGCATTCACTTGTGAACTTAATAGACCACACGTTGATGCTCTTAAAGACCCCCTCTTACGACCCCGCCAACACCTTGTGGATAGGGCTGGACGCCAATGGAACGGCAATATATTGGTTTTGAAGGGCGCCTTGGTCAGGATGATAGAATATTGGAACCTTCTTCCAGACACCAAGTGAGTTCCATGTCCAATTAAATTTGAGCCAGGTGATGTAGAGGAGTTTGAAAAGCAGGAAGAAATATTGTTTGGATTAAATGCTACTGTAGAGCATTGGCGAGCGCAGTTAGGTGTAAATGAGGACGGCTGGATTCACGATGGGCAGTATGAGGATGCTGTCAAAGGAGTTCAGGAGCTCAAAAATCACCTTCTAGCAATAGCAGATGGCGATGAGGAAGATATTGAGCTACTCCACAAAGATTGGATGTTCAGGGACTATGAAGAGGTGAATTAAATTCGGCGATAGAATAGTTAGAGAATAGTAGAAGAATAGAAGGCCAAGGCTTAAGGATTAGACTAAAGATAATCTTTAGTATAATAAATGCAGTTCTATCTACTATGATAGTACCTAATATAAAAGTGTTTGGAGAGAATGTGGTAGTTACTTTCTTTCTCCAAGAAATTGCTTAGTAAATTCAATATAACAGGCTGCCCGAGTAACTAACTATTATCAGTCGAGGAAGAGTCGCCAAAGTGTACTCTCATCTCAACATTAAATACCATATCTGCACAACAGGATAAAAGTCAAATAGTTATCGAGAATCAGAATAACTAACTAGATACCCGCCCAAAATGGCACCAACATCTCCAAAGGGATCTCCAACCTCATCTAAACCGGCCTCACCACGACCCTCATCGCAAGGCGTCAACCTAGCTAGTAGACAAAGCAGTCGCGGTGGCCAGGGCAGAGATGATGTCTTGGCCAGAAGAGGATCAGAAGCACCCATTCCGGACGATGAACAGAGTTCAGATATCCCGATGACGATGTCTGCTTCCGTCATGTTGACCGGTTTACCCAAGGATGCCCATCAGGCTTTGACCGAAGTGGAGGCCATCGACTCTGGCAAGGGTATGTTCACTCCAGTAGAGAGCTAGTGTCTTGCTGGTCTCCGTTTTTTCGCCATCCTCCTTTTCACCATATTCTTTGGTTTCCTGTGTCAATCTGTCGTGATATCTACTTCCCTCCTCTCCTGCTCAAACACCTTGTCAGCGATGACAAGCATTATAGTTGTTTAAATATCCAGTTTCTGCTAGTTTTCCTTTTCAGCTCCAAAAATTTATGTATATGATATTACTATGGATCCCTAAGCTGTTGTTATATCGATATATTCCGTCTTGCTGCTCTTTCCCGGATTCCTTTCACTCATACCCCAATATATTCAGCATGGGATGATCATATTACAACATTCTTTTTTTTTTTTTTTTTTGCTAGAAAATTATCGTGTTACTATTAAAGTTAATGTAATTGTCTTCGTTGTTTTTTATTTGATTGATTATATTAACTCGTCTCGACAATACAATTCATTGTATTATCTATTTGACACTCCATCTCCTAGTTACGGTTCGGTTTCAACCTCTGCCATCCGCACCTATTCTCCGAAGCCGTGTCTTCAAAGTCAGCGCCTCTCAAAAATTTGAAACAGTCGTCAGGTTCTTACGAAGGAAACTCGATTGCCAACCGACAGATTCCGTCTTTTGTTATGTGAATAGTGTCTTTGCTCCAGGATTGGATGAAGGCGTCGGAGGTCTGTGGAGAGTATGTTATTCCTTCTATTCGATGTTAACTGGAGAGTCACTGATCAGATAAAAATATAGTGTTTTAAAACAGACGATCAATTAATAGTGTCTTATTCCATGACACCTGCCTTTGGGTGACGCCTTCGTTCGACTGGCAAAAGACTAATCTGAGAAGGGATAAACAATGCCTATATCTTATTAACTTCCCATCGGTCCCCTAATCCCATGTTATTCTGGCGATATTCCAAAACTGGCTTATAATCGGATCAAAAACTGGAGTTTATTAGATTTGTCCTGGGAAAGCAAGGGCACGGCGGCTCTAATGACTAAATAACAATGCAAGGTGGTATATGTTCAGTGGCGTTAAACATCATAGGAGAAGTATCAAACAAGAATGAAAGAAATAAACAAAACAAAAAATAACAATGTCCATGAATGTTAAAAATCAAACAAAATCAAAGAAAAATGAAAAAAAACCCAATGTACATGAGTATAAGGGGCAATCAATCTTTCTGATTGAGAAGCTTCTCAAACTCTTCTGTTACTTCCTTCGACGTTGGGTAGGTATATTCTTGGGATGGGTATTCTCGGCTCTTCACCTCGCTCTTGTATTGTTCGATGGCTCTTAAGTTTTCCGTCCATACATCACCGTATTTTTTCACGAATTTGGGGAGGAATCTGCCAGGTGGGTAATGTCCGATCATATCGACTTGCACCAATACCTGTCCGGAGCAGCCGTTTCCAGCGCCAATCCCGATAGTTGGTATCTGTAATTTGTTGGTGATGAGCGTGGCAATTTCTGCGGGGACTGCTTCCAAAACAACCATAAACGCTCCAGCATCCTGAACGGCCAGCGCATCTTGATAAAGCTTGACAGCTGCGGCTGTTGATTTGCCTTGAACTCGGAAGCCACCGAGCGCATTTTGGCGCTGGGGTGTTAAGCCGATATGAGCGACGACAGGTATTCCAGCCTGGGTAATACGCTTAATGGTCGGAGCCATCTCTTCGCCGCCTTCAAGCTTCACAGCATGGACTCGGCCTTCCTTGATGATTCGAATTGCACTCTGTACCCCTTGTTCCGGCGACACCTCGTATGAACCCATGGGCATATCGCCGACCTAAAAGTAGATGAAAAAAGTGGTTAGTCAATTTAGTCTGAATAATAAATCAATGGAAATATTCCAGGGGGGGGGGGGTAAACATACAACAAAGGAAGAAGCCGCTGCCCGTGATACACTCTTGCAATGGAGGATCATCTCATCGAGAGTGACTTCACTAGTATCCGACATCCCAAGGGCCACCATGGCCAAGCTATCCCCCACCAATATCATCTCCATCCCACCAGCCTCCGCAACATGCCCACTAGGGAAATCATGCGCCGTCAACATCGTGATAGGTTCTCCTTTCTGGTGGAGGGTTTGGAGGGTTTTTATGGTAACCTTCTTGCGATTGCTAACTGGGGTGGCGCCCATGGGGGAATGGGAACTATATCGTATCTGCTGCTGTCTTTTATTGAACTGTACGGGCATGACGGAGACACGGCAGGAGTTCTTTGGCATGAACATTCTTGACCCTATCCTTGAACAAATGATAGCCGAGCATTGTTGGGCAATGCCGACGGATGACGGCAAGACCATGATTTCACGAAGGAAATGCCAGAAACTCTGTAGGTAGGAGAAGAGTGGCTTAGCCGGTATGAATGAATAAGAAGAGTATTTATTGAGTTCTAAAATAGACGGCAAGACGAATAACGAATGTACAGGGTACAAGAGTAAGTTGACCTTCACCCAAGGTCCAGGTCTCGGATGAGGGGCAATCCAAGCAGAAGAAGATACAAGAGGTAGTAATGAGTAGCTGGAGAATCCATTCCTTTAGGTTCCTGAGCGTTCTGGGAGAAATTGAGCCGTTTTATAGGCGAATGTTGAGGCGACGTGCTGGTATATGCAGCGTAGAGAAGAGAATAATGGGTGAGGAGGCCTCTCGATGTTTAGCTTCAACGCCGATAGCCAAGGTTATTACAAATAGTCGGTGCTCTCTAACTAGTTAGTTAACTAACTATAAATATCCCTGCCAATACTCAACACCTCTCAGCTCATGCAAAGCAAATGCATTTTCTTGGTGGGATACTCTATTCCTAGGGAATATATACAGCTGTTCATTTTGTCGAATCTAAAGGTACTTCAGTCTATCTCTTCGTGATCCTGAAATGGCCAATTATTCAATATATCCTGTCTATCTTCATCCGTGTCGGAAGCCTGAGGCATATACGCCTTGACATTTTCCGCCTTCTCCCTCGCTTCCTCGTACATATCATTCGGCATCCATCCGTCAATATTAACTCCAAAATGATCCCGCATATTCTGCATCTGCGTATTTGCCATCTTCTGCTTTGAACCTATACCCAAGCATTCCTTGACCTCATCGGCTGAAAAAGTCAAAGGGTATTCACTACTCTTCTTATCTCCAGTTGCCATCTTGGGCCAATAGGATGACGCGGCAATCAATGTTGCTTTAAGAGTCGTGTTATCACCTTCCCATGGCCGGTCCGCGGCATCATATAGTCGGCTTCGCATCATGCCGATGTAGCTCCCCATCGCCTTATAATGGTCAGTGTTCTTGGAGCTAGTGTACCCGAGATAGTAGTAATGGACATGTCTTCGACGCTATACCTCTAGTTCATGCTGCTTTTCGCCTTCAGACAACGATTCATAATTTTCTGGGAGGGCAGGCTTTTCAAAGCGTTCCGAAACTTCATCTCCAAAATTTTGAAAATGATCTGGAACCTTGGCTTGTAAGAAGAGGTGGAGAATGGCAGTACGCTCCCAGTCAATAATGCTTGTGATATCCCCTGATTCGTCGACGAAGATGTTACTGGGTGAAAGATCTGGATGGCGTATGCTCGGCTCATTCAAGGTATCTGAATCTGGAATAATATGCGGCGAAAGAGTGAGAAATTGCTGCAGGTTATGGATCTGAACAGCCGGATCAACTTTCTTTTTGCCGTAGAACTCCCTGTATAGAGGTTCTCGGGGATATCGTGGTTCTCCGTAGCAACGAAGCCATTCTAACTCCCGGCACGCAACGGAATCAAGGACATCTCTTGATGCTTTCCCTACAATTGTTCAATTGGTATGGATACTATTAAGAGTAATAGCGATACGTACAGGGGCCTCAATTAACATTTAGAGTACCACGATTGTGATACCACCAAAGAAACTCAGTCGACGGCCCGATGCAAAAAGATTTGTTATCTGGGAGCACTATGGTATCTACCTCGTTTGGCAACGAATCGGTAAAATAGAGACTGCCGTTGGCGGGAAATTTAAGCCCAAAAAGCAAATTCTCGATCTCCACAATACGCTTCATGAGTGACACCCTTCTGTCGCTTCCCATTGTATACCACGTTTCCTCTAGCTCCCGCCCACGGGCTTTTTCCATAATAATATATTCATTACCAATGGGATTGGTGGATGTGCTACTCCAGCACAAAATCTTCGGAGCTGGCACTCCATGCGAACGTAGGTATTCAATGGTTGCCACTTCGCTTGCTACACCATTTTGACGTGGGATTGTACACGCGTATGGCATGCGGGCGACAATATCCTGGCCATCTTTGAAGCGTGCCTCAAAGACTCGATAAGAGCCACCTTCCGCTATTTTCATGAATCGAATGATATCATCACTCGATTGGCTGATAGAAGTTGCGATGACGTTGAGCAGCTTATGGATGTTGAAGAAAAGATGACGTTCGGATAGGCGCTTCTTCTCGTTGTAGCTTGAATCCAGCAAAGTCAGCCATACATACGCATAAGGAAAGTTCTTGGAAAATACCTACAGCCATCTGCCCGAAGTATAGTTGTAGTAGTTATGATTCGTACTGGAAACATCCAATGACTGCACTGTGCCGATTGATCTCGACTGGACAGAGTGACAGCGAAAATTCCATGAGGCTGATACAATGCGCTTGGGGTTGATGATATTCGAAAGCCTTGAGATTAATGAACTACTTGCAAAATTAATCGTCATCACTTATAACGCCCTGGGTATTATCTTTGAAGCGATGGCAGGATGAAGCGGTAACTACCGTAGCTAGCTGGTGAGAGGCCACAGGAATTTGAACTGAACGGAACTGAACTCACTCCTCAAACCACTCACTGCCAGGACCATTGAACACCAGCATTAACAAACTACCCAGGCTACAGTCTTGATTTAACTCGTCTTAAATACTACTATTAACAATTCGAAACTGGCAGCATGAGTCTCATGAACCTTCCTGAGGATATCTTCTATATCCTGTTCGATCTCGATGTCTTGGGTTCGGGGCAATTTGAGTGGGGGCTTTTTGATGGATGGAAACAGAGCCTAGCTTTGAGATTGGTTTGCAGTACGTATTCAATCTATTATTCTTCTGAATGCATGGTTCTCCTCGCATTCTCCATCTAAGCTACCCTAAGGGCGAGAAAGAAGAAACAAATGAGGTAGTTACATGAGAAAGGAAATTAACAGTGAGAATAGAGAAGTTCGACATTCTTATCCTAGGATTTTCGGTGCTAGGTTCGTTGATTCGAAATTTGAAAAATCCGAAGAGCCTGCCAGACCCAAGATACCGCTTCAATCAATCGAGGGCGGAATTCATGGAAAGGCTACTTCACGAATCGTTAATTACTGCCCTAAGATTCCTCTACTCGACGATATTTGCAGAGGGGCTGAAGCTGCTGCTGCATTGGCATGTGTGCCTGAGGGGGGAGATCTGAGTAGCCTCACTGAAATCTATAGAAACGGGTTGATCCATGCACTCTCACACCCCGATATTGCACGCCTTACATCCGAGTTTGACATCTTGAGTCGAGATAAGCCTGTCCCTGCCATCTATTATAGTCAGCTTGCGTTAATCGCGGCCATCATTAAAGATAATGATCTGGAAACCATCAAACACATTGTGCGTAATGGTGCGGATATCAACTATCCTGATGATTGGTTCCCATATCCACTTCATATGGCAACTTCTTCCGGTAATACTCCAGCGATACATTATCTTCTTGGTATGGGAGCCAAGCCAAACACGGTAGACAAGAGGGGAAAAAACGCGTTGCACAAAGCCGCCCTAGGCGGATGTATGGCATCTATCAAGCTATTCTTAACCCCCCTCTCAGCGGCAGATATAAACGTGCCCGACAACTATACACGGTTCACCCCGCTACAACCCGCAAAGGTAATGCGTCGGTTGTCGCAGCGCTGTTAGAGGATGAGAGAGTTGACCCAAATTTCTCTAGCGACCCGTACTCCGCCCCTATTAAACTTTCAATCGAGAATCTGTATGAGGATATTACGAAGTTACTGTTAAAGAGAGACGATATCGATATCAATAATCTACAAGGGAGCGAGATCTCAGCCTTAATGCATGCAATCACTTATGGATGTACTGGAGCTGTGAAGCTTCTGCTAGCTCATCCCCAAGTCAACCTAGAACCGAGCAATATAACTAACAACGGGCTACTACACCGGGCTTGTTCTCTAGGCCGTACGGAGATTATAGGATATCTTCTACAACATCCTTCAATCAGTTTATATATTAACACACCCAGGGACAGTGACAGGAAAACACCTCTCATGTTATCAGCACAAATTGGAGATGAAGATGCTGAGAAAATTCTTCTTGCCCATGAGCAACTGGACCTCAACCAGGTTTATATGGCTCCACTCACGGAGGATGAAAATGAGGTTGACTTGACTTCTTGGCCGGATAGCTGGCATCACAGTCAGCATTGTGCCCTTTCTTTGTCGGCTTACGGGGGACATGTAGAAGTGGTAGAAATATTGTTGGCTCACATTACTGCCGAGCCCGAAATTGTGCAAAGAATCAGTGGTCTTCCATTTCGAAGTGCAGTGCAAGGTGGAAACCCTCTAATGTTAAAACTGTTTTTTGCTTGGGACTCCGGCATGGATATCGATATAAATGCTATAGATAATCAAGGCTTCCCCCCTCTACATCATGCAGTTCGTTCAGGAGCAACCGATGCTGTGAGGGAGCTACTTCAACACCCAAAGATTCAGGTTGATATGAAAATTGATGGAATTTGGTCGCTAGTTCTAGCAGTCATTCGGAACCATGCAGACATAGTGCAGCGATTCCTGGAGCATCATGATCAGCCATCCAGAATAGAGCTAGAACGGGCTCTTAAGACCGCCGGGGTTTCCAAAAAATTAAAAAAGAAGAGGATCACCCTGATGTTACTAAATCATACCAACTCTGCTGAGAATCACGGTGCCAGTTCAGGTTGATGCCGAAAGACTTTATTCTCTAGCGGAAGGAGAGCAGCCAAGTTAGCTATTAAGGCCTTAATAAGAGGCTTAGTTAGTGGGTGGGTAATCTCTCGCCCCACACCCTGGCTTTCATTAAAACTTTTGGCATCAATCTGCTTAGACCTGCTTCAGTTGATTTGGTGAATATTCTATGACCTGATTTTTGTCCTGGACTTCAAATTTGAGTGAAATGAATGTATATTCAGATCTCTATCCCCATTCCTACTGCAGACAAGAAGATATTTTAGCTCTAAAATGAGACATGATTTTACTGTACCTAAATAGGAGAGTAAAAGACCAGTATCACTGTTGTTGATACAATCTATCTAACTCTGTGTGATCTCTAAACCAACAAATTTGTTCATGGCCATGAATTACGCTTTGAGCTATCTCACAATAATTGCTGCAGTATGCCACTTCAGTATGCCACTTCAGTGGTAAACCATAGAATGATCAGGCATTGCACCTTCACAGACAGATATATTAGATAAGTCAGTAATTGCCTTGATCCGTCCTGTTTGGGTCAGTCAACATTGGATCTTTGGGCGACTGATACCCGCTTCTCAGCAGGCGCACACGCATGGAAATCTCTGTTCTTTCCCTCGTCGTCCTCCTCCCTCTTTCTTTTGCTCTCTGTCCTCTTGTATTTATTCCTCTTCTTCCCCCTCTTCCCTCTCTCTTCCTCCCTCTCCCTCTCATTCTCCCACCTTACCTCACCTCACCCTCATCCTCTCCATTATATATATATATCTCTTCATTCATCCATCGAAGAGGTGAAGGACAGCATGGATATAAGCCTCCATGCAATTATATTTATATATATATCTTCATTCATCCATCGAAGAGGTGAAAGACAGAATGGACCTCAGCCTCCACGTAAGCAATCCTGCTCAAGGTTTTACCCATCCCATAGCCTGCTAACATACGTCGGGTTGAACCGTTCTGTGACAGAATCCATCAACCGATCAAATCCCATCGGAAATATAATCATCAGCCACCTCAGGCAGATGCCATCGCCAGCTACATCGGCGCGACTGGCTCCACACGGCTAGGAGATGTAAGTTTTACATACCCTGATACTTTGGTATATTTAGGTAGTATGCTGATATTCACTTCTTAAAGCGGCATGATTGCCGTCCTGGGTATATGTTACCCAGGTAGATATATATATAAATATCTATATATATCCGCGGGAATTTCCCCGCCAGACGCGGATGGTAAGTTAGTGTTCGAATTTGTCGTTTCCAGAGATCGCCTATGATATGTTGATATCTAACCCATTCTCATACGTTTAGGCCAGTGGGACGTAGTCGGGGACACGTTCCCTGTCGGAGGGAAAGGATAAGGAAGGGAGGGGACATAGGACCCCTCCCTTCCTTGTCACCGGTCATATATGGGCTGTGGTGGTATACGGTGGGGGATACATCTCCCGTTGGAAGGGAAGGACGAGGAAGGGAGGGGACAAGTTCCCTCCCTTCCTTGTCATCGGTCATATAAGCGCTGCCGGGGGTGGTCTGGAGAGGCATTGCCTTCAGGGGGAATCAGGCAGGGAGCCGCTGGAGGGTCGTTATGTCATCCATTGCTGGCGGCTCCCTGCCATAAAATTAAGGAAAGCTGCCGGGCGGTACTGAGGCAACACTTGGTCTTTTAAATTGGCATGTATATATAAATAAATATATATAACAATACGCAATTAATAGCGTATTCAGTCATAGTATATATCACTATGCAAAAATATATCTCAGCTCACAACCAGTCTGCTCATGAAGGATGGCATTTTCTAGATCTGCATGGTCACAAATAAACTGATAATGACAACATTGGGATGCCTTTTCTTCACTACCAATGCTTGGTGCAGGGTCCAATGTTCCTTTGACATGTAGTAGGAGGTCAACATTGAGCTCTACATCAGAGGGAAAAGTTCTTGCATTGACCATCTTAGAACACGTGAGAGCCCGTGACTGGAATCTTTACAGCATAGCATACATGCAACAAACTGGGAGAACAAAGATTTGAAAGACGAGTAAGGGGAAGGGAAAACAATGGTGTTTATTAAAGAGGCATGGCTCAAGCTACCATCGTAAGTTGATTAAGTGCAATGCACCTACGGGTAAGAATAATAGCTACACAAGAGGGATGTAGAGCTGTGGTATAGAAATATATACCAAGCAGGGGGGCGGGATGGGGAAGGGAACAAGGCAAGGGAAGTGCTAAGGGAGGGGTGGGGAATAGCATCACAAAAGCAACCGCCAGACGAAATGATCAACTACGATACAACAACAAAAATTCCAAAATGCTCCAGGTATATTGCATATTAAGTCGCCATTGGCCAATGAGGCACAACAACAAAGAAGAGGTGGGGGGAAAACGTAAGGGTGTAAAGGGTATTAGAATGAAGCGCCACCAAGTCAACTCTTCGCTTGGGGCATACCCGAATAAAAAAAAACGTTTGGATGGTCAAAGAAAGAGTCAGGGAATGAATGAATTTCTCCTCAATACCTCCAACCGTCTCGTAGTGGTGGTATTTTCTGGCGTTGGAGGTCTTTGAAACAGTCATCCACCTGCTCGAAGTTTTTGTCGTTAAGGGCGAATTTACGATGTTTCCTAGTGGTGATATGCTGTCGGTTTGTTAGCTAAAAAGGGGGAATTGTATGTGTTTGATGTTAGATAGCTGGGGTGGGAAACAAACCTCTTCAAAATCGTCAAACTTCTCTTTGCAGTTCTCACAGTATCCTGCCTTGGGTTCTCGTTTTGGTTTGTCAGAAGTAATTGATTTCTTGGAAGAAGCAGATCTGGATTGCACACTGGGTTGTGCAATTGTTGCCTTCTTCACATGGAAGCTCTCTTGGGCTTTTAGTTTGGCGGCCCGTGTTACCGGGGCACCTGTGGGACGATTTCCTACGCCTGCGTCCAGTTTGTGGGAGGAAGATGCAGTAGCCATGGATACGATACCATTGCTCTTTTCCAACACCTTGCGTTTTAGCTCATGAACTTCTTTACTCGTCCCGGCTTTTGCACCATGTCCTGCAGCTGTAGAAGATATCATCTGTGAGCGAATGGCGGATGTGATGTGCGACGGTTGGATCCCAGACGCTGCTGGTTCACAGCCAAATCTTGCACCGGCCGGCACAGTGCCAAATGTAAAAGGCTTTGAAACATGTTTCGGCATAATTCCAGACTTGTCAGTCGTGTCTTTCGATTCGCGGCCTGTTCCCCCCGGTGCAGGGGCATTTTCTACTCGATCTTGGTGTTTATTATTCACCTGCCGTGCACCTGTTGCTGGGGGTGCCATGGTCTTCGACGCTGTAGCAGAAGCGTTCTTGGTACCGGCCTGATCCTTTCTCGCTGGGGACCTCACTACATTTTTAACTTCATTCTGTTTTGATGCGTCAGGCGCGACAAACGCGCACTTCCCTATTTCAGCGGCTTGGAACTGCGGCCAGGCACCATCTCGTTTTTTGGCTACTTTTGCATATTCTCGCGTTAGAGGCCGTGTCCTATCGAAAAAGTCACGCACATATAGGTATGGGCCTTTGGTGTGGACTTGTGCTCTCGCATTGGCCAGTGCATCAGATTCATGGGGACCAAGCATCCTATCATTCTTCAGAGCCACAGATAAATCATTCCCAATCTTGCTCCGGGTAGTAGTCGTTGTAGTGGTGCGGTTTGGTTGGAGAGCTTGAGCAATCTCCTTGTCATTCATAGTATAAATGATTCTTTGGAATTTATCCAAGGGCCAAATTTTCATGTGCATTTGCCGTGCTCGTTGCAAGACATCGGCGTTGCCATTAGATCCCTTCCTTGGATCGGGATGTATCATTCCAAGTCCAGACTTAGACCGTGTTCTCCCCTGCAGCGTGGAGCCGCCGTTCTTTTCAAGAAGTGAAGGGTTGACAGTATTCCCGTTCTCAAAGGCTGCAACTTCTTCGGCATATTTTGGAGAATCAAGTTCTTGTGGAATCGGACGGGTTGTGACAACATGGGTAACGGCCTTTGAGAAGAATTTTTCCTCCCTCTTATAATCAAAGTCAGCAAAACTAAAACAAAAAAAATCAAACAGAAAACGACTGGTTAAGGAGATAAACAATAAATAGTAAAACATACAGCACCTAGGCCTACGATTTGCCTGACATATTTCTTCCTAGCCTCCTCCGAAACGTTCTCGAAGAAAAACACAAAATTAGGAAAGGCTTTCCGGTAGTGCTTTTGCCATTGACGAACGGTTTCAATGGATTGTGGGCAATAACTTTTAGACACTTTCGCGCAGGCAGGGTCTTGTAATGGCTTTTCTTTGGCGGCAACCAGTTTCTTTTCAAATGGGGAAAGATGGCCACTGTTCCGTCGGGTGAATAGCTTCGAAACAGCTATGTGAGTATTTGCCGGTCGTTGTGTGAGTGGCTTGGGGTAGTTGGTAGCATTTTGGCCGACCAGCTGTTTTTTCAGCGGCGGTTGAGGACAATCGTTCTCACATTGTGAGTTGGTAGGGCGTTGGCGTTTTAAGGCCGTAGTGGTGGAGGTGGTAGTCGGTGCGGCCACGGCTAGAAGAGGGGAATTGACAGTATTGGAAACGTTGGCAAGGGGAGGTCGTCGACTCGACATTGCATTCAACGCGTGTGGCGAGGGCACGAGCACGGTTGCCATGCATAAGAAGAGGGAATAGAATCAAGGGACGACGAGAATGAAGGGTTGGGAGCGTGAAGAACGCGATGTTCTAAGGGGTACAAACTCAAACCACGAGAAACAAACACGGGGAGAAACAAAAGGCACGAGTGAATGAGAGGGAGATGGCAACAGGAATAGTTCCTGTAGGCCAGTCAAGAGGCTGTGACCATTCTTTGCCCAACCAGGAGGCCTGTGGAGGAGCAATCTGGCTGAGTTGAGTGAGTGGTTGGAGAAAGTGAACCTGAACCCTCTCAGAGTGAGTTTGAACCTGAACTTGGAGGAACAAACAACACAGTCAGTCACGCTTTGCTTACCAACAAACAAGCAACAAACAGTCGAACGCGCAGCCAAGACAGCCCTAAACCCTACCTACCTACATACTCCGTACAGAGTTAACCATAACTAAACAATAAGAAGAAAGAAGTATTATTAGAAGAAAGTAATTCATTGATGCCAATGGGCTTAATCTAACAAAAATGGATATCCAGATTTATACTCTTACAGATAGTTATACGAAAATATGGAATATAAGTACACTAATTATACGGGGTAACACTAGCATTTATTTACCTTAGAGCCTCAATATCATCAATCTTAACCAGAGTCAGTGTCTGCTTGCTAACAATGCTAGGAATGTATAACAACTTACCTCCTTGACGGCTTCTGTGGTGAAAACTAGAGGGTTATCATCACCAATGCACACACTATCTTCAATTCTAATGCCTATTCCCCGGTATTTCTCAGGCCATCTATCGTTGTCCGGAACATAAACACCACTAAACCCACACAAGGTCAGTTAAACATGCAGTATAATGCAATATATGCAGGAAGTTCAGAGCGCGCTTACGGTTCAATTGTAATGCATTGTCCGGTTAGTAGCTTTTCTCTTCGCGAATACTCCCCAGTATCATGAACGTCAAGGCCGATATAGTGGCCAACGTGATGGGGGAAGAGGGTTTGCATCGCCTATAACCAGTCAGTGCCTCGAAGAAAAGGGGGGAAAGGAAGATGAAAGTATCAGTAGCTCGTACAGTGCCCGACGTATCGATGCCTAATGAGGTCAATTGCTCTCGAAGACCCGCTTCTGCAACTTCATGTATCTTATCTAGAGATACATCTGCGGATTGGCGACAGATTGACACACATTTGCGTTGTACATTGAGCACCGCCTCATACAGCTCTCGTTGCGCCGGCGCGAATTTGCCGTTCACAGGCCATACTCTCGTGATATCAGATATATACCCTCCGTAGCTCTAAAGCAAGGGTTAGTCGGTGATTTCTCTTTTGGAATTGTAGATTCATTCACTTACGCTGCCGCCATCTACCAACACCAGTTCGTCATTCCTATATATCCTCACACATAATAAGCATCATATATATTAATAAACTCGAGGATAAGTACCTTAATATGTTATCGTTTCTAACATAGTGAATACTGAGGGCATTCTAGGTAGGAAAGGTTAGGTTAGCAATCATATTCTCGACTTCGTTTTACCGGATGAAAAATTTACCCGTCCTCCGGCGACGACGGGAACGAAAGCAGTATCGTCTGCTCCTTGGACCCTAAATTGATATTCCAAAAAGGCGTTGAGATCTGCTTCCTTTCCAAAAGAATGCTTCATTGTCTCCGTGAAAGCCCTTCCAGATGCTTGTCCTGCTTTCCTCATATTCGCAATCTCGGCTTCGCTTTTAAAAACCCTTAACCCGTTTAGGAGAGGGCGAAGCGGCTTAATCTTCTGTGCGGCAGCTTCTTTTTCGCTCGCGCCGGATCCTGGGGTTAAACTCGATAATAGCCTGGCGAACGGGGAACGGGGGGAATCGAGTCCTTTAATATCGCTATAGATCTCAGATGCGCCCGTTATTATATCGGGTAGTATATCTTTAATTTTGTTGATATCACCAGCCTAAAACCAGAGAAACATATAGAATGAGTTTTAAGGAAAGAGGTAATTTCGTCGGGGTAGCGTGTGGGAGATATACCTCATCGGCGTTGAATACATCCGTTGCTGCCTGTGTCCCAGACCTAGCTCCCTCCCAAAGCTCTGCTCTCGCATCTTTTTCTCGCACGTAGAGGTGGAATGTATGATCGCTACCATCGGGCCCGGTGTTTGCTGTCATTCAAAAGCAGTTCAGCAGGTCGCAATCCAACTAGATAAATTAAAAAAAATTGCCGCTGCTTACCTATGATAGCCAATGCCGATGGTTCATTAAATCCTACGTTGGGGCAGCATAGTTGGTAAGTGTCTCTGGTGCTGTCCAAACTATACTTAGGAAAACACACCCGTCAAATAGAAGAAATCCGGGTCCTGGTGGTATTTGTAAAAGACACTTTTCGATTTATATTTCACTTCGGAAGCTTTGACAATTGCGATGGCATTCTTAGGGAGTTTGGAGGCGAGGTTTGATCGACGATGGAAATATTCTAATGCGGTGATTCCCGGGGTGACTAGACAATTGAAGCAAGCAAGTTAGATCGGAATTGGTTATATTTTCTTTCTTTCTTGAGAGTCTAACTAACGTTCTCCAGCCTTCAGAAGATGCGGATGTGTCTCATGTAGTGGTTGACCGAATTGGAGCTCCGCAGCAGCTACAGAACTGTATCGTTTGAAGGATAGGTTTGCGACGAAGAGCCTCCGGTTGCCGCAACATCGAGGTGGAAGAGGAAGATGGGAATTAAACAATGATCGAGGCCATTCTCTTAACATGGAAGCTCCTTTCGACATAATGAGCTTGCAATGTCACCGTTCGAGATCTAGTTAAGAACCTGGTCTGTCTTACCTATGCCTTCTGGTCCTTTGTTGTTCCCAAAAAAATAAATATCCGGCCTGGGCCAGCCAAGCAACAGCGAGTCGGCGGATGTAAGAATTGGAAAATTATAAACTCCGAGTGTCTAGGATAGTTCGTTTTAACACCAAGCAGTCAACCATTTTAATTCATTCTTAATATTTTTTTTGTTAGTTGATACATCTATTCTAGATTTCCTATACTTTGACATAGAGTTTTGGTGCGGAATGCGATGACTCTTTAAATCATATGAATTACCGAACTACACACAGGTCGTCCAAATAATTTTACGAATGCTACCTTAGCAACAGGTGGGGATTCGAAATACTTCAAAGGTAGCACGCAGAGTTCCCTTTTAAACTTATATCAGTCATTCATGCGCCCTCCGAATCTAGAGGGAATACCAACATACAACAATGATGAGGGCACCGAATATCTACGAGCATCCGGATCCATTCCGTACACTGGTTCCTCTACTTCAGAGTCATCTTCCTTATTCCGGTCCAGTGTTACGTGTTATCCAGTCATTCAATTGTTTACCCAAATCATCTAGTGCCCGCTATCTGGCTACTTTCCCGCCAACTTCGATCCCACCAGCGTCTAAGCCGGATATACCATGGATTGTTGCCTATGTAGATATAGCCCGGGGAGTGGAAACCCAAATTTGGATATATTCTAGTCTTGAAGCAGGGGCTCCAAACCCCTCAGCTACCAGTAGATCTACTTTCAATGCTGTTGCTGAAGTGATATCTGAGACTCGAAGACAGCTGCACAACCTGCTAATACATATCCGGACCGAACTTACTCCTCTGTTTCTCTCATCAATGGCCGAAGGGACTGCATTAAAGATTCCCGGAGAGAAGAATAATAGTAAACGCGAGACTACAACTTCGTGGTATTCCCCTACGGGCTTATTGATCGGGACGTTGCACGATGGTCTTACTGATATGCTCTATGAATTGGGCCCGGATACAGTCATAGCAGAGGGGAAACCGATACACACCTTATGGCGGATCTTCTGTGTAAAATACGTGTTCGACCAGTCGGCTTACAATAAAACCGATGATCTCATCTTACCTGCTGGGTATCGATTTCACGACCGCAAGGGTAGACAGGGCGTCCAACCACATCAGTTTGAGCTCGTTCTTAGCCGAACTGATGTACCCCGCAAGAGTGAATCCTTCCGAACGAGCGTTGCGATATATTCCGACGAAGAAGGAGGAGAAGAAGAGGGAAAGAGTGAAGAAATGCCCATTGGGTGGGTATTCATGAGCTTCGATGGCAGTATGGTTGTCATGCACATTGAGCCAGAGCACCGAGGACGTGGATTGGCGGCGTTGCTGGCAAAAGAGATCATGAAAAAGGGCATGGACGTGGACGAACAGACAATGTTCGTTTTCCAACCAGAAACCGACACGGAGCACCGGGACAAGGGATGGGTGTATGCAGACGTGATCCCAGGCAATTCGTCCAGCCGCAGGGTGATGGAAAAGATGGGGGGACAACTCCTCTGGACGGAGAGCTGGGTTTGGATTGAGGTGTGTGTTGAAGGAGAGTGCAGCCAGTGCTCGGCGAAAAGCTAGCCCTTAGAAAATAGAATAGATTTTGCCCATTAGAGAAACTTCAAGAACGAGTCAGAGGTTATATTTCCAGTACTTCCACTTCAGAGCTTCCAGACCGCGAGTGAGTACAGAGTATGGGTATAGTTACCTATAGAGAGTGCATTGACGAACAAGGGATGAACAAGGGATCAACAAGGCGTAAACAGAAGGCATGGATGAGTGGATTAATAATAGAGTGAACTCTATTGCTGATAGGTGGATGGGGCCGAGGGCGGTGGACGGGTGCAGATGCCCGATGGGGCCTAGTCTAGTTGGCAATTGAACCGTGCTGATTGGCTGGTCACGGGACTCCCGCTATCTTTAGCGTCCTTTTAGCGTCCTTTTAGCATTCTTTTAGTCTCCTTTTAGTATCACTTTAGCTTCCTTCTTAACCTCCTTTAAGCTTCCTCCCCACCGCGCGTAACTCAAGAACTCAAAAAGAGGCAAAAGGGCGCATCGACGCTAATTATTACCTGGAAGAAAAAAGTGGAAAGTGAGATACGCCGATAAGGAATTGTTTTAGCTGGTGATGGTGGGGTTGTCAGCCATGACTCTCCCCCTCCATCTCTCCATTCATCCACCCATTTACCGTCCTGGGAGGTGGTGGTAATTGGTTCTTCCCCGGGCTTTGGTCCCCTTGTCAGACGGGAGTCATCCATCACCAGCCATGGTCTATAAAACCCACCTCATCACCCCGCATATCTCGTAGAAACAGATCAGTCAACTATCATTTCATTTCATATCCTCCCTTCAGTGGAAGATACCGTACCTATTCCCTAGCACCTCTTAAGCTTCCATTCCCTTTATCACCTAGCCTCAATTGGAATCTCCTTTTCCTTCATAGCCATGGGACGAACTCTAGTATATCCCAAGGGGATTTCCAACACTGCAAACCGTTACAGCCAACGAGGTGAGAGAGAGAGAAAGTTTTTTCTCCATTCCATTGTATTCTCTCGACGGCTAACTTTTTTATTGCTACCAGTTACCTACGATCTCGGAGCAATTCATAATATCGTCAACTCCTCCCATGTCCTCCACGTCTCCTTCAATCCAGGTGGAGATGATCCTTTCCCTGCTACCCTTCCTATGATCGGCCAGATGGGTTCTTTCGATTACCCTTCTTCTAGCGTGGAAGATCCCTTGGACTGCTATATTCACGGCTACGTGAGTGGCCGCATGATGAATCTTGCCCGTGCTTCGGAAGGAGAAGGTCTACCAGTGTGCATCTCAGCCACATACCTCGATGGCCTGATCATGTCCCTCACCCCTTACTCGCACAGTTACAACTACCGCTCCGTAGTACTACACGGATATGCCAAGGTCGTCACCAACATTGAAGAGAAGCTGTACGCCATGAAGATTATCACCGATTCCATCGTCCCCACCCGCTGGGACAATTCTCGTAGCCCTCCAGATGGTGGAGAACTCCAAAGCACCACCATCCTGAGGGTTAAGATTGTTGCTGGAAGCGGGAAGATTCGAGACGGCGGCATGTCTGATGAAAAGAAAGATACCCAGAATCCCGAAGTTACCAACAAGGTGTGGACCGGAGTTATTCCCATCTGGCAAACCTTCGGCGATGCTGTGCCATGCGGCCAAGGCAACGTCAAGGAAGTCCCAGAATATGTCAAGAACTTCACCACCAGCATGACTCAGGATAATCGAAAATATGCACTAGAGGCCATACAGGCACCCCTTCCACCAGAGGAACAGAACTGAAAATTTGTGTTGAATTATTTGTTTATATGCTACCAAATTATTTAATCTTATTCTTCTTCCGTCATGCAATATTTTATCCTCAATCCTAAAATTGTAGATTTCTAGTACTCTTCTACTTCTCGCTCCTTTGTTAGCATGCGGGGTAGAATTTAACATGCAGAAAAAAAGAAAACATTTCTTTCCCAGCCCAAACAAAACTTTAAGTTAAATATTGAAATGGAAAGATAGACATGTAAATGTTACTCCATCTATCCAAGACTCGTTATCGTACTACGTACGGAGTATCAATTTACATGTGGACTTTTCGTTCCCCTGCCTCCGCTTTGGCCAAGCCCAGTTGTGTGACAGGGAAGAGAGAGAGAAAAGTGAGAGAAGGTGGGGGAGTTTGACTCTCAGCCCCGTCCATTCTGAATTTCCAACTTCATTCATTCATTCCTTTATTTATTTATTTCATCCACTATTAAAAAAAACTTGAAGATAAACTAAAAATACGTCATTATTCCCCGGATTGTTACTTGCTTCCATCTCATCTCATCCCTAGCTCTCTCCCTAACCTTCACGACCTTCCCCTCATCCTCCTAAAACCCACCATCCCGCTGACATCATGTCAGTCGCTGGGATCCCTGAGGCGGAGCTTCGTAGCTTCACCGAACACTTGAAAGGATCCAAGCGTATTCTGGCGCTGCTTGGAGCTGGTGTCTCCGCGGCATCAGGTCTACCTACCTTTCGAGGGGTTGGTGGAATATGGCGCTCACACAAAGCTACCGATCTAGCTACGCCTGAAGCATTCTCTGTCGACCCCGGATTGGTCTGGCACTTTTATAATTATCGTCGGCACATGTCTTTAGTATCTCACCCGAATAAAGCACATTATGCACTTGCCGCCCTGGCAAGGAAAAACCCCGAATTCATGACAATCACTCAGAATGTTGATGGTACCTCCCTCTACATTACACCGTATGGGGTTATACATGGTTTACTAGATATGCTAATATGGTGCTGCTACAATGTATAGGACTATCAGAGCGAGCGAGCCATCCTGAATCCCAACTTCATCGACTTCACGGATCACTATTCACAGTGAAATGTGCCCAAGAATACTGCACGTATTCCCGCGACAATGATTTCCAGGACCCAGTTGTTCCAGCCTTAGCTATTCCAAAGGCCTTCCAGCCTCCTACCGAAGACAAGACGGGGGAAACCGCTTCACGAGCCCTCCAAGAGGCCGTGGATTTGAGAATGCAAGGAGAGCAACGGCAAGACCCAGCAACATCAAATGAAGCAGGCCCGTCTTGGGCGGCCGCGAGGGGCGAACTAGATATATCCGACGTATCAGTCCCCATATTGGATCTGACCGAAGACGACCTGCCACATTGCCCGGAATGTAAGGAGGGCTTGTTAAGGCCTGGCGTTGTATGGTTTGGAGAGCGTCTACCAGAGAATACACTAGATACGATTGAGGCTTGGATTGCTGCAGGAAAGATTGACCTGGTCTTGGTTGTCGGCACCAGTGCACAGGTGTATCCGGCAGCAGGGTTTGTTGACGACGGCCGGGATATGGGTGCTCGAGTGGCAGTGGTTAATATGGATCGTACCCATGAACCAGAGAGTGGGATGTATGGATGTGATTGGTTTTTTGAAGGAGATGCCAGTGTTATTTTACCTGAAATATTAAAGGAAGTGATTGGAGAGATTTAGCGTGGATCCCCAGGCCATTGACCTCCAGGGAACGACTTGATAATGACTGCAATGACCATTTTATATATCACACAGTGAATTCTTATGGTGGAAAATGGTATTATACAGGAAATCTAGCTTACTACTACTACTACTACTACTACTACTACTACTACAGAGGTTTGTCCCAGAAGTCTTTGCCCTTCACACTAAGACCTAGGTGTAAACTTAGGTGTAAGGCTAGGATCATTCATTCCCCTAAGTCCTTATCTTCCACCTAGGTAAACCCCCTAGGCTAGGGCTAGTTTGGTGCCCTTATAAGGGCCTAATTATGAGGGGAATAAAGGCTTTTGGTGCCAACCTCTGTACTACTACTACTACTACTACTAGACCCTAGGAGGAACGCATGCCCCTGGTTCCAGCTGCGCTGATAATTATTGACTTGGAATAAAATATTTATGAGAGGAAGCCCAGATACTCGTTCAATTGAACAACAACTCCAAGATGCACTGCCGCCTGAAACTCTATACTAGCAAGGTTGTGATCCCGTCTATCAAAGTCACATCGGATACAACGTCGGACGGCGTCACTGTATTTCGTACCAGCTTCATGGTATAGCTCATTAACAATGCGGTCAGCCGTAGCCCAGTCAGCCATAAAGCTGCTTGAGACTGGATCTGCAGGTATACCGAAATAATCCTGTGGTTCACGAAGTTCGTGGAGAAAGGCTCCGTACCACAGCTCGATCAACGTGACACCGAGAGCGAAAAGAGTGCGGTTTCGGACCGGTCCTCCCCATGAGGAACTCGACTGTGGCATTTGATTCTGGTCGCCGCTTTGATTAAAGCATGTGGATACGAATGCGGTCTCAAGTAATATAGACCCCTGATGGCCAGTGAAGTGAATATTGTCCTTGTCCCAGGTTTCTGTCATCCAGGGAGTGCCATGTAGCTGCAGTACGCTTGATGCCAAACTAACTGCAAATCGTAACCGACGGTATCGTGTAAACTGCCTATTCTTTAAAATGCTTCTCAGGCTCGACATAGACAACGGATTCTGATTGGTTGGCGAGGAGAAATTCAACGAGCTGCTGTATTTATGTCGAGCGCCTTCAGCCGTGACTAGGGATAACCCTGCTGGCTTTCCAGTTTGTTGCAATTTAGCAATTGCTGCACACAAGTCTTCAACTCGCTCAATATCTGAGGAACTTAAGGGAGGAATTCTCTTTGAGAGAGGATGTATTGCAACCGACACAGGCTGTTTGACCTGCTCATCGGAACCAGCGATTCCCGGTCCTCCCTCTCTGTGTACCATGGTCGATCCTGTATCCCGGTGTTTGCTTAGATAGGCATCCACTTTTAACCATGTCCAAGGAGGCACTGATTGGTTTTGATTTTGCACGTTTTCGTGGTTGTATCGAAATACGACAGAAAAAACTGGTTTTGAACCTCTAGCAGTATTCTTGCGGGGGGACCTATGGGCTGCTAGTTCAAGACTAATGCTGTGGTCCGCCTGGCAAGAGCATTTCCAACTATCACACAAAATCGAATAGAAGCTCCTAGCATGATTGCGGATGCGTTCGAAGTTTGGGATAGCTGGGAGGCGCTCTGTATTTGACCTTCTGATATTTTCAAGGGAAATTGTTTGGTTTGTCAATCTGCAGAGCGAGATGTTTGCTTGTCGAAGTTTGTTTATTAACTCGTCATATTCTGACTTGCGGAGGCTAAATTTTAGCCTCTTGTAATGCTCCCTGAACCTCTTTAAATCTTGAAATTGAGCCTGTCCAGTGTGAAGTTAGTAATAGTTTCTTTAATGCTTAAGTTTTGGGACGGGGCCGCCGCTAGTTAAGTTCCGATCTCTCCACATAACTAGTACAGAGATTTGTCCCAGAAGAGTCTTTGCCCTTGACACTAAGGTATAGGTGTATTCTTAGGTGTGAGGCTAGGATCATGCATTCCCCTAAGTCCCCTAAGTCCTCATTTTCTACCTAAGTTAACCCCCTATACTAGGGCTAGTTTAGCGCCCTCATAACCTGGCCCTCATAAGGACACCAAACTAGCCCTAACTTAGGTAGAAAATGAGGGCTTAGGGGAAAGTATGACTCTTAGCCTTCAACCTAAGCATGCACCTAACATTATACCTAAGGGTTGACTTAACCTCTCACCTGGGCCTTAGCATGAAGGCCACACAGAGCTTGAAATCAAGACACTCCTCCACAGCAATAACTAACTTAGGTAGCTGAAATTACTAAGAATTGCGAACAAGCTCACCTTTCCAGACTGGTTCAGCTTCAATTTCCCTTTAAAATCCTCCATAATGGTATTAATTTGGTCAATGGTTCCCATATAAGAATCAAATGACCCTGCAAGTCGAGCCCTCAGAGCCTGGTCGAGTTCGCGATCGCTCCATTGCTCACCACATGGGTTTGCGAGGAATTCTGGCAGTGCTTGATCAGGAATAATTCCCGAAAGCAGCATACCTATGGTATTATAATAGATCGTCTTTTCCGTTTGTATGTTACTTGAGAGATCTTTTAGCTCTGATCTATATCGTCTGTATCTCAGGCAGGTTTTGACCCCCGCCCTGTAGAATTCCAACGCCGCAACGATGAGGGGCACCGACCCCAGAACAAGGCCTGCCGTCTCGACACCGGTAATCATTGCGAAGTGAAAGGAATAACTATACACAAACCGAAGAGGAATAACCATGAGAATTCAACTCCAATGCGTGTATTCAGATGTAGGAAGACAACTGAGAGTTCTATCAACATTGGTTCAAGTAGTTATTTAGCGAAATCGACAGGGATCACTAATTAACAAACAAACTGGTGGATTGGCGCCCGTTGCCCCTCACTTTGGTGAAGGCTAGGGTACTAACAGTAATTAGTTATTGTAAACTTGGCAAACAACATTTGGTTATATCTCTCCCTAGATAAAGAGGTTTGTCCCCCAAGACTTTGGCCTTCATGATAAGGCCTAGGTGTAAGGGCCATGCTTTCCCCTTTAACCCCTTATACTAGGGCTAGTTTGGTGCACTTATAAGGGCAAGGTTATTAGAGACATAAAGACTTTTGGTGCCAACCTCTGGAGACAGATGAAAGCTTAGCCTCTGGTAGTTACCAACCGTGGTTAGTATAACTTGGTTATGAGTGACATGCAATGAACCCACATCCAACGGCCAACCGCTAATTGCACCAACTTTAGGCACAAGACAAAATTATATAATTAAATAACTAGTATATCCCGACAAACGCTCGTTGACGCATCTTACTATTACAATACCACAGTACTCCTTTTGAAGATGGCGTACATGGCTAGTCCAATGATGGGGAAAAACTTTTTGCTGGTAGATCAGTGTTCCAACTACTTCTCCATGGCAGCACACACCCAGCTTCACAACCTCGATGACGCCTCCGATAACAGCAAGCACAGCTCATCAGAGTTGAAATCAGCACTGGCTAGCGAATCTGACCGATTCAAACTTTGGATCGGGGATGTTGAGCCACGTAGAAGTGGCATAAAATCGCTCAGTTATCGACTTCGTGATGCCCCTCACATTATGAAATCCGTTCATGATCTATTAAGCGACCTGGCTGGCATGTTAATGGATGGTATGTTTGTTAACTCACATGCTACTCTCAAACTAATATAGTTGGCTATGCGTAACTAATTTCCTATAACAACAGCCGTAGCTCTTCTTAACGGGGAGGAGATGAAGCAAGAAGAGCAAGATCAACCATCTGACTCTGACAGCGACTCAGAACCTGATAATGATCCGACTAGCCCCTCTGGCCCTTTATTGTATGAAAAACAACTTGAAGCCAGCATTGTTAACACAATAGATTGTCTTTTCAGGCTTTCTATAACGATCCATAATCCAGCACCACTCTACCAAGCCGAAGCAATCGACGAGTCCGCTCTTCAGAAGTGTGATGACACGGAACATGTCCTAGGGGAATTTCCTTTGTGTGAGGACTACCTCATTGTCAGACTCGGAAACGCTATTTCGTGCCGTCGTCGATATTTTGCCCATCGTGAGAAGGATCACCAGCGCATGGACACTGCTAGCAAGGTACACTTGGATGATGACTCCCAAACAGACACTACCGTTGACAGCACCGAATCGGCTTTTCCACACGATGACCATGCATCGCTCACGTCATATGCTACATCGGTCAATAGGGAAATGCATGTTCCGCAACCGCCTGCTCCTCCACCGGGAAAGCAGTATTTTGAATGCCCCTACTGCTTCATGATGGTTTCAATAAACACAGCAAAGGCTTGGAAGTATGTAGGCCTCCTTACTTCCAATAGAAGAATACTGCGGATACTGACCTTCAATAGACAACATGTATACCGAGATCTCCGTCCGTATTGTTGCACATTCGAGCAATGTACCACCCCGAATCGTTTGTTTTACTCGAGACGTGCCTGGTTCAAACATGAAATGGAAGTTCATCGAATAAACTGGCAGTGCATCACGGACTGCGACAGGATCTTCGATTCTGAGGAACTTTTCATCACCCATTTTCAAAGTGAGCACCCAGAAATTGCCCGTGAG
The DNA here is from genome assembly GCA_032988175.1 of Myotisia sp. PD_48. Classification (NCBI taxonomy): domain Eukaryota; kingdom Fungi; phylum Ascomycota; class Eurotiomycetes; order Onygenales; genus Myotisia; species Myotisia sp. PD_48. Next base: position 31,522 of record JANTQB010000036.1, on the reverse strand, counting down.
GCAGCTTCATCAATAATAAAGCGCATGTGCGCGAAACCCTCAAGCAGCACAGCTAGTGTGAAGTGTCCCTTATGCAAGCAAACAATGAGTCTGCATTCCCTTCAGGGGCATCTAGGGCGGCATCAAAAACAGCTAGCTTTGTTCGCTTTACCCAGTACTAGGCTAGATGAGAGGGAGATGTTTAAACCAGAAAGAGGTGTGCTGGAACCTGAGCTGGAAAGGAGAGGGCTGGAGTATGAGAAGGACAGAAGATGGCTGGAATCTCAGCTGGCGGGCAGAACCAATGAGCCATGGTCGCCAATGAGAACGAACCAACCCACAAGTGAACCAGATCAAAATATCCCACATTCTCCAACAGATAGTTAGGTTTTTTTCCTTTTAAATATTTACTAACCCTATTCTAATCTAGTGAGTTGTTGTTTTTGTTCAGGGGATCACATAGTTCTACCTATAGAGAGTTGCCTTTGCCCACCCTTTAGGTACTAGACTAGGGATTTAAACCCTACATCTGCCACTCTCTACTCCGTAGTTTAGTTAGTTATTTTAGTTGAGATTAGTTAAGTAGGGGACTTTCTTTAAAGATTACCTTCCTACTCCTAGTTATTAACATTTAGAGTTAGAATTTTTTGCTTTTACTGACTCAGCAGCTGTTGCCATGTCAGCTATCGATAACAAACAATTGCCAATCAGAGGGGGAGGAACGAGCTCTTGGTTTATTCTTCGTGGCTTGCTGTTTATTTTTGAAAGCCCCTGGGAAATAACCAAAGCTTTGCTATTATTATTTGACGGGTGTCAAGTGCTGATATCTGTGAGTTTATCTGAGAAACCAGTGTTGTTACTGGCCATCTATCCACAGGTAGCTAACCAACTATTGTAAAGTCGAGATGATTATTCAATAGACCCAAATTTGCCCATAGCTATCTGGTACTTCTCCGTCTACGCATTCGCGGTACTGACTCAATAGCTACCCCAAATCAAAGACAAACACATATATCAACATGGTGAAAGAGCGAGAACCTCCTAAATTTCCTGACGCCGGTAAAGGCACCGAAAATGGCTCGCAAAACAAACCGGATCAGCGAGTAACCGAGTTCGGAAAGCCGTCACAATTAAACCAACGCCATCCATTCGTCATTCCGAGATCCAACCAGCCACGAGTAGAGCATCATCGGCCGTACATCCCTTCCTCAGCGTCTCCTAATATCCAGCCGCCACAGCTGTCTTCCAAAGAATACGATAAACACTCATTCGACCCATATCGCCTTGCAAAACCGTCTGCCTATGGTGACTACGGGCTTGGTAGCTACGACGGCGCGGTTCCCATTAGAAAGCCATTTAACAACGATCGTACCACCAAACCAAGTCCTGTCCCGTTATTTTCCTCTAAACCTTTGACCGCACCGAAATTGGGAAAATCGGCGAGCACATTGAAGAGTTTTGTCGACTTGACGGGGGATTCTGAGGGCGGGCTGGGCTCAGCAACAACCCGTGGGGCTCGGAGTGAGTTTGGCGTTGTTGGGGTAGCCGATGACTATTCTTATATTGATGCCGCCAAGGCAAATGAGAACATCAAAGCGCTGCTCGAAGGGGCTTTTGAAGATGAAGATGATAAGCCGAAAACAAGATCCAGAAAGAAGAAATTAGATTCTGAGATAGATCAGCTGGCAAAGAAATTGGGGGTCATCGGAGTAGATGAGCAGGCAGGAAAAGCCGCAAGCAAAGAAGAGCAGGAAGAAGGGGGCGAAGAAGACGACGAAGATGACGAAGACGATGGGACAGTTGAAGGGTTGGCGGTTAAGCTTCTCCCACATCAAATCGAGGGGGTGGCATGGATGGTGGAGAAAGAAACCGGACAAAAGAAAACACGCGGAGTGCTTCCAAAGGGTGGCATTCTAGCAGATGATATGGGGTTGGGTAAGACAATCCAGACAATAGCACTTTTACTCTCAAATCCACGACCTCCTGTTGTGGCGAGCCATGACGACAGTGACACGGGGAAGGGGAAAGAAAAAGAAAAGAGAAAGAAGAAAGAGATTCCAAGCACCGTCAAAAAGGGAACTCTTGTCGTCGCACCATTGGCCCTGATCAAGCAATGGGAATCCGAACTTGAATCTAGAGTCGAGCGTTCCCATCGACTCAAAGTATGCGTCTATCATGGCGCCGCACGCACGAAACATGGCAACGAACTGGACAAATTCGATGTTGTGATCACAACATATGGCACTCTGAGTTCCGAACATGGGAAGAAAACAGGTTGCTTTGGCATCCATTGGTACCGAGTCGTACTCGACGAAGCCCACTCTGTCAAGAACCGCAACGCAAAGGCTACTCAAGCTGTATATGCACTAGAGTCGTGGTATAGATGGTGTTTGACGGGTACACCATTGCAAAACAATCTTGATGAACTACAAAGTTTAATCAGGTTTTTGCAGATCAAGCCGTACGATGAACTAGCGGCATGGAGAGAGCAGATCACACGACCAATGAATAATGGGCGTGGAGGGTTGGCTGTACGCAGGCTTCAGGTTTATCTGAAGGCATTCATGAAGCGGAGGACAAAGGATGTGTTGAAACTGAATGATGCGTCAGATGATGATGGAGCTGAAGGGGCGGCCACGAAGAGCGACCAGGGAGATACGTCTAAGGTTATCACTCGTACGAGAAGCGGTAACGGTGATACTACATCTACTACAAAGAAAACTTCCTCAAATGGGTTCAAAATTACCAAGAGGGAGGTGATCAAAGTCGAGGCAGAGTTCAGTCCTGAGGAATGGGAATTTTATACCAATCTTGAACAACGTGCCGACAAGAGTTTGGAAAGAATGATGGGGAGGCATGATATGAACTACGCAAGTGCACTAGTTCTGCTTCTTCGATTGCGTCAGGCATGCAACCACCCTGGGCTTGTCAAAGGGGAATTAGCCCAGGAGAAAGATGCGTTGGTTGGTGATGTTGGCGATAGCCAGAAGAAAAATGCCGGAAAAGGCGATGATATGGACAATATCGCTAATATGTTAGGTGGTTTGAGTGTGGTTACAAAGAGGTGTGATATTTGCCAGGTTGACTTGACAAGACTTGAAGTGGCTGATGGGGCTGTGAGATGCCAGGAATGTGAAGATGACTTGAAGTTGCATTTCCACGGCAAGGGAGAGAGCACCGAGAGTGGCAAGCCTAAGACGAATAAGAAGAAAAAGAAGCAGAAACAGAGCAAACAGAGGGGAAAGAAATCGGCAAATGATAAAGATGAAACGGAAAGGTTGGCGGAGGCGAAGAAAACTAGAAATCAGCGCAATAGACCCATCGTGATAGATAGCGACGACGAGGAAGATGCCGACGGGGAATGGATAGTACCTGAAGATCAACGAAGGGTCGAGGATTTTGGTACGGAAGATGAAGATGCTGATGGAGGTGGAGACTGGATTGGTTCAGAGGATTCCGAGACGGATGAGGAAGACGATGAGGAAGAGGAATCCGAATCAGAAGAAGATATTGATGACGAGGACGCAGATGAATCATGTTCAAACAGAACGATGAATGCAATCCAAACATCTACAAAGATTCGGCATTTGATGAGAATTTTGAAACGGGAAGCAGAGGACTACAAGTTTATTGTGTTCTCTGTGTTCACATCTATGCTCGATAAGATCGAGCCGTTCCTTAAAAAGGGAGGAATCGGATATGCTAGGTATGACGGGGGTATGAGGAACGATCTGCGGGAAGCCAGCTTGAACAAGTTACGAAATTCGTCAAGCACGAGAGTGTTGTTGTGCAGTTTACGTGCTGGTTCACTAGGTCTGAACCTCACTGCGGCCAGTAGAGTGGTAATTCTCGAGCCGTTCTGGAATCCAGTGAGTCCTCTGTATTAATTTTTTGAACCCTGGTTATATTATTATGTGACACGACACTAATGCAGTGTGATTAGTTCATTGAAGAACAAGCCATCGATCGCGTGCACCGTCTCAACCAGACGATCGACGTGAAAGTCTACAAGATGACAATCAAAGACACGGTTGAGGAACGAATACTCCAACTTCAGAATCGGAAACGAGAGCTAGCTAACGCAACGATTGAAGGCAAGTCAGGGGCTGGCAAGCTGACGATGAAGGATATGATGGCCCTCTTCGGACACGAAGCCGAAGCTAGATGGGATCGTAGCACCAAGGGGGTAGCAGGCCACGATATTACAACCAGTTTTCATAAGCAGCGACCTCTGTTAGAATCCCAGGACAGCATTGGCGGTCCGGGCTCTTATTCTTCTACCTCACACAACAGTCAGACAGGGCCAGCAAGCGGGGGTAATAGGGATGGGAGACGGAGAGCTACACCGCCGGTTGAAGGGAGGAAGAGAGAAGACCCGGTGTATGGGAGGCGATGGTGATGATATACATGTTCTCTATGATTCGAGATATGATTGTTTTTTTTTATATTCCAAAAGCTAGGATAGCTAATGAATGATACGCCAGGCGAATATACAATGTTAGCGGAAAAGTTGCTGTTTCCTTTATACCGGATTGGATGAGAAAAGAAATGCAGATTAGTTACATCGGCTCTGAAATCCTCTTATAAGCACTCCCTAAATTCTTATTATCACTGTAGATATCTGCTTGCAAAACTAACATGAAATCGTCCTGTAATAGAATTGCAAGGAGTGAATCGCGTATATCATTTAGTATTAATAGTGGATATGACGGAAACAGCTAACTACACTCTCAACCACTGCACCAAAAGGCCAACCTTAGGAACTAGGTGCTCTAAGATTAGGAGGTCGTTCATGGTAAATCGGCCTTATAATCAGTAACCCTCCTGATATCACGTTGAGAGTAATTCCAATCCATAGTTAGTTGAATAATAGTACCCCTTGCTTTATTAACAGACTTATTATTTTTAACAGCTACGCAGAGCTACCTCCGAGGTGCGCCTAAAAGCCACTAGCTTTCCTTAAGGATCGCTATATTATTTGCACTTTTAGTTGTGTTATTAAGTTGTTGAGCGGAAAATTGGTTTGGATTCTTTTTGGAAAAAACTTTTTCGAACTTTCGATGTGACCAGTGGGGTGGCTGCCTTGACTCTTTACTCTCCCCCGACGGTATCTCGCCATCCATCCATATTTGTTGTTTCTGAGATACCGGTTACCCTCCCCATCACCTCACGACGCAGATGACGCGCAGATGGAGCTATTGAGACTGCAGAAGACAACCAGCGGGGGTCTATTTGTGTATCGTAAATGAGTAATATCAAAATATACTCTTAACCACTGCACCAAAAGGTCAACCTTAGGAACTAGGTTCTGGGCATGATATATTTGACAATGAGCTCCTAGATGTGATGAGCAAACCGGCCTTGAACAGAATACTCGTCTCCACACCTGAAATGCTCTATATCAAGGTAAGAATAATGATTACCTTGTCCCTAGGTGCCTGCTTAGGTGTAGTGTTAGGGGCTATACTTTCCCCCTAAGTCTCCATTATCTACCCAAGAGAAACTCCTATTCAATGGTTAGCCTGTGATCTTCCAAGGGCCTGGTTATAAGGGGATGAAGACTTTTGGCACCAGACTCTGTACTTACCATGACAGTTGGCCACCGTTATTAACAGTATCGTAGTTGTGGTTTCAGTGTTATATCCAAGAAGTAGCGGTACGGCTAGGAGAAGATTCACGTAAGGAGTGCAGCTAATTGGGGTTGGGGATCTTTGCCATCGCAAGTTTGGTGATTTCATGTGCTGCTTCAACTTCGCCCCGCATCAGTTTCAGCTGCCAGTCCAGCCCTAGGTCTGCAAAGCAGGCTGTGGACAATGTGGTTGTAATAACATCTTCCTCCCATTTTGCCCTCGCCTTTGCCATTGCTGAGTATAGCTCAGTTTCGACATACTGCTTGACCCCTGCCATTAAGGTGCTAATGTCCATCATAGTGTTAGTAGTAACCCTTACTAACCTTGCTGTGGCAGTACCCTTGGTCTACTTTTGCTATAAAATCTAGGCGCTGTAATACTGTGATATATACCTTCTCTTGGTCTATTGCTGCCTTGCTAGCTCATCAAAAATTGCGCGGGCTTCAGTAATAGTTCCTGCCTTACTCATTCTCCCTGATAGGCTGGCTACAGCTCTAGGTCTTCTGGTCAGTTTTGTCAAGGACCCTTGAGAGCCTTAGACGGAGAGAATCCTAAATTGGAATGACTTCGTGGTTAGATTCAATAGCAAGGTGTCTGAGAGTCTTACATTCATTGGCGGGATTTGTAGGGTATGCTTGGTCTTCCCATATGTATCATGGTACTGGTCCCGCTATTCGAAGACTGGTAAATGGGTTCCATTCTGTCACAACCACTTTCCACGTTCTGAATGCGGGCTGTCTTGCTGACGTCCCCTTTGCTGGGGGGGCTTCTCCTGGCGGGTCTGAAGGCGTCCACGGTGCTGCTTGAACTAGCTGACCTCCCTCCCGCAGGGGGTCAAGTATAGCGTCTACAGCTTCTCTGTCGTGTAGTGTAAGCCTATAGGCGCGCTGTTGCAATCCAGAGAAGTTTGTTTTATCCTTGAAATGTATCGGCATGACTATCCCATCATTGAAGCGTCCATGCTTAGGGGAGAATAAGTCTGCATGCTTCTCGAGAACCTTAGCAATTTTGTCTTTGTACTTGGGGCCAAAGTCCTCACTTATGCCCACCTAGCTCACGTCGAAGGGTGGGTCAGGTTTGAAGGAAACTACAAAGGGGTTTGTCCACGGTGCTGCTTCAACGCTCCTATTCCTCAGATTATTGATTGACTGCTTCAGGAAGAAATTTCTCCAGGCGTTCGTGTTGGTTACCTCCTTAACGGTCACCACCATGATTGCAGTCTGTATAGCTGGCGCTTCCTAGCAGGTGTCTTGGGAGCTGGGCGAGGAGACACCAGAGGAGTGACGTACTCGTGAAGTGGCGTAACTGGCCAGAGCCCACCTGGGAGCCGAGCGAAACCATATCAGCAGGCGTGCTGGAAAGTCTCCATACGACCGATGAAGGTCATACGGGATGAGGCTTAAGCAAATCCAGTTGGCGCTGCACGTACGCTGCTGGTGTATCAGTTTTACCAGATGTTGACCTCTCGAGATAACCATCTCTATTCCCATTCTCTTGTTATCTTGGCCGCCCGTTAGCCCCGTAGCAAAGGTTCCTTCCTCCTCTTTCTTGTCCATCGTGAACGCTGCAGATAATGGGTCGGTGTTAGGGTATAACTGCTAAACTTGTCGAGCAACTCATTGATTATGATAACCCAGGGATGCATTCGTTGTATATTAAGCGTCGATTACTAGCTTAGTATCCCCTAGCATCCGAGGGCCTGTCCCGCATTCATGATGAACTAGACTGTTTCTATTGGGCATGGCTGCATCCACTGGAACTACTGGGCCCACGGGTATAGTGGGAGAGGCCCTAGGCCTCCCTTTCCGTACTGATCATGGCAGTTCATCCTGCTCTCCACTGACGAGTATGATTCCTCTGACAGGTTATCGTTGTGATGGCGGGAACCCGTCGAATCCGTGATGGGCGGAGAGGGCAGGAGAGACCTCTTGACAGATATTCCATCATAAGAACTACGTGTTCCTAAGGTTGGCCTTTTGGTGCAATGGTTTATAGCGTATCCTGTCTGCTACATCTGTTTTTTGTTAGATTCAGAAAATCAAAACCAGAGTAACTAATAAGATTATGAGACCTGTGAGATAAGAAAAGTGAAGAAATCCAGATTTACCTAAGGAGACGTGTTGGAAGACAAGAAGTCAAGAAATCCAGGTTTAACCAAGGAGATGTGCTAGGATATAAGAAGTCAAGAAATCCAGATTTGGCCAAGGAGACGCCTTAGAAGTAGCAGGATGGCAAATATTTAAGGGGAGCGTAAGATGGGCGAAATATTCAACCGTGAAAGATAAAAGGTGAATACTAAGAGGGAAACAAGCCGTAATCCCGTGAATGGAAGATCAAGAGCTTGATCACTCAAAGATATATGATAGCTACGGCAACGGAGATGTGAATAACAATAATATTTCCTGATGTGAGTATCCGTGGTGGGTCGTCCGTATAATTAGGTGCAGTAGCTGTCGTACGTTGACCTACTGGTGCTGATTGTTGCGAGTGGATGTCAAAGGATCTCTGATGGAACTGAAGCACCACCACGACGCACCCCCGAAGGAAGAACAATTCTTAGCCCAAACTCCGATCGTCCTAATGGCAAAAACCACACATGGGCATGTACTAGGCAGTGAAACAACAACGAACCCCAACTGGTAAATATTGGTCCAGTGAATTTTATTCCTGGGGCCCACTGAGGTTACCCAAACAAAAGGGCCGCCTTATCATGTATAAACTCTTTGTGGCTTCAAAGTGAAGATAGAAGGATGCCATCAGGAGGGGGGAAAGGGCCACATTTGTTCTGCCTCAGAGCGAGGGACGTTTTCAGAGGCCATCTGCTTCAGATAAAGTTCGTATATATTCCTGTGATACTCCTTCATTTCCTCCCAGGCAATCTGTGGTGGAATCCAACCATACACATCTGTAGCCAGGCAGATCTAGCTCCTTAAATTCTTGAGACAATGTTAGCAGACATGCATACAGTGGCATTATACCGTCTTCCCACGTATTCCCACCAAGAAGGAAGAACTGTTTCAGAATGTCAGGAATATTCAAAGCATCATATATGCCGTTATTTAACCGCCCAGAGCCAACTTAATAGGCCTTCGCTAGGAATTTTTCTGCTCTTTCTGTTTCAGCCTCCTCTTGAGCTTCGGCGTCCAGTGTATCATGATTTCCAGGCAAGCTAATGGGGAATATACCCTTCTCGTAACTTTCGGGCGGCATGATAAAAAGAGGCCATCGCGACTGCACGAATAACGGCGCAATGGATATATCATGCCAGTCAATTATGCTGGATATTGCAGTGTTGTCATCTTTGGAGACATATACATTACCCATATGGAAGTCGGTATGCCATAGGATTGGGGCTGCAAGACTATCTATCCCGTCTAGCTGCGCTACAGTAGGCATCAATTTAATTGCTTCATGTATAACTTGTGCATGCCTTTGCTGATCTCCATGGTATGGGGTTTTGAAACTTCGAGTATGATAAGCAGCATGGGACATTCGCCATAAGCTCTTATGCAGATGTGCAATCCCATATTCTGATACAGTTTTCCCTGTAATAAACAAATAAGCCTGGAGGACAATCTAAAGACGATAGCAAGGGAGCACTTACATGGGCCAATATCATCTGGGTGAGAACTGTTATCTGATAGCTCGCCATACCAACTATTACCAGCAATAGGGCCAATACAGTATGACTGCGTGGGATCGACCTGCAAACCAAGCGGAATACTGGAGGAGCCTTCTGGAATTGAATCTCGAAGGTATAAACTGCCAGGAAAATGTATTTTGGCTAACTGGTCTTCCAGACCATTGAGGTTTGAAATGAAGTTTAGTTTGTCAAGCTCAGTCATTTTGTTCCAAACCTCAAAAATCTGGACCCCTGGTGCTTTCTCCATGATAATGTATTCAGAGCCGATAGTATTTGTGCTGCTACTGCTCCAAGCTAGTACGGTCGGAACTGGAATTGTGGGGTATGTTTTTACTAAACGGGTCAGTAGGGTGATACTATTAATATAGAAGTTCCTGGCTTACTGTACTGCATAATAGCTACCTCTGAGGCTGTAGAATACTTTGCTGGTCCTGCAATTGGGTAAGGGATCTTCGCTACTACCTCATGTCCGTTCTCAAGAGTCATCAATAGAGCCTTATGATATCCGCCTTCCATCTTGTCGATTTTGCACACACGCGATTCGCCATTAGTAACAGCGGAAGAAACGAGCTGGCAAAGTTGTTCGATATTGAATTTGGTATACCGCCGGGCGACCTGGTATTCGTTATTGATTAAATAACGGCCATATGGAATCGAAGAGCTCCTCTGATGTGATATCTTTTTCTGTACAATTTTTAGGTGAGTCCACTGTTTGATCCGTGATGTAAATGGGTAACGTAAACAGATACATACGTACTTCGATACACCAGTGAAACCGGTTTCTGAAGACGAGAGGTGGAAGTCGCCCTCCATAGACGTCCCTTGGGTAGGAATTGAGGCGTTGTTCTGGAATAAGGTAGCTGTGAAATGCACTTCTGCTTCCAAGACGGTCGAAAGCCAGCTCTTCTCAGAAACATCTTGGATTTCAGAGATAATAAATGAGCAAAAGAATGTTCTGGTGGTTTGGAGCCCCGAAATGATTGTTTTATTTCAAATAGCTAACATTTATCCATGGCTATAGGTAGTTAGTTGGTACTTGTACGGAGTACTCCGTAAAGGTACCATCTCGAGTTTGCGTACGGAGTATTGGTACGAAGTCCCTGCCACCCACTCTTGGCCGGCCAACAGCAAGGGATCTCCCTGGCTCAAAAAAAATGAAATCTTGTTCGTCCTTAAAGTGAGCTCCGCGCGTTGCCAGGTTGAAGTAAGTCTACTACTGTTTAGCCGCTCTATTGTTATTCTTTGTGAGATGAGGCCGCTGAAATGTGTCTTGTGCAAAAATACCGAACCAAAACGACCTGTCTTCTATGAGGAACCAACCCATCTTCGGTTATAAGGGAGGTTTCTAGAAGGATTTTTTCCCACGTGGACCAGGGCGTTTCAGCTTATTTTAAGCATCAGACACGTGTCGCTGGCATTAATCCTCGTCGTTTGATATACTTCAGGTCGGATGCAAGTATGATGTAAAAACGAATAGAGAGAGAAGGGAGAGCGAGAGCCTTGTGTTGGTGTGGTGTCAGAAGCTGCAAGCAAGCAAGCCGGCTGCAGGTATCCTCACAACTTATGTTAATTTTCCCTGTCTTCGTTTGACCGGCATCGACAAACGAATAGGCGTATTATGGACAGCTGCGGTGTTTCCCGCCAGATATGCCAGGATGATTTCTACCCAGCACTCCATACCATGATGTGTTGCTTAAAGACGGACGAAAGGCAGGAAGTGAGAGAGGAGGATGAGCGAGCAAAATAATACGAGATATCGCAATCCTTCTTAAATCCAGCGGACTGGATCGACAAGGCTGCTGCTAAATTGCGATTAAATTGGGGCGCGACGCTGGGTTTTGGCTTCGATTTGCTCCATCTGGTGACGGCAGCAACCAAGCCCAGCCCCAGTCCACTGTTTGTTCTTTTGTATTTTATCTTCCTCCTTCTTTTCTTTTCTTTTTCGCTGTTTTTTTTTTCTTCTTTGTTTTTATTCTTGTCATGGCAAGAAATATTACCCGTGGAGCAACGCCCTCTCCCACGGGTCGCATCCTCGGTTGACAAACCAGCGTCATAGAACTAACTTGTTAGTTAATTGTTAGTTGTTACTGGCTAGGAGGGAAAAGGCCCTGGAAGGCCTGAGCGGCGAATCTAGCGTGAATAATCATGCATGGTTACATGCCCTCAGCCCTACTTGTTGTTTAGTTGGTTGAACCAGCCAGCCGAGAGACATAAAAGAGCGTGAGAGACCAGGCTTCCTTGTTTGTTGGACAGAGGGAATGTGTTGGAAGAGGGACTTGTGTTTGGGTGGCGACAGCAGTGACTTCATAAGTCACTGTTCAAAGGAAAGAGAAACCAACCCTGGTCGGGCCATGGAAGGTTCGGCTGGGCTCTGGCGGTGAGACGGGGTATTCCGCATTTGGGGGTGTTTGCGCTGTTTGAGGGCTGCAAGAAGCAAAACACGTGGCGCCCACGCGGAAAACAAGAAAAGGGGGGGCTTGGCGGCCATGTGACTTGCTCCAGCCGAAACCGCGGGTTCGAACATGTAAGTATGTAGAGAGAAGTACCAGAAGATGGATGCAGAACCAGAGTCATGGTTAAAAAAGCAACTATTCCGTATTGCGGCTATTAGAGATAATATAGTCTGGTTGCTGGCTGGAAATAGAGGTAAAATATCTGTGTCACCACCGGCCCGTCCCTGCTTATAGTTAAGTAATTAGTTCTATATCTGGACTTCAAGTACTTACTCTGTAACAATGAACCAGCCCCAATCCCCGTGATCTGAAAGCGAGCAAAAGAGGGAAGAATCTAACCAAAAAAAAAAGATTCAACTCAATCTCTACCTCCATCTTCTCTCTCTCCATCTCCATCCTCATCTTCATCCATCTTCGTCTTGTCACTGTCGTCGTGAGTTCTCCAACTTCGAATTGACCATTGGTGCGGCAATCTCGCCCGTCCACGGAGCTTTCGAACCTCATTAAGTTCACTAGATGCCCTTGACCTCGTGAAGAACCAACCCTTTAGCCTCATCTTAGCCTCTTGTCTGTGTTGATCGCACTGGCAAATTCTCCTCTTCTCCGCTCCATCCTCTCAAAAAATAAACCCACTCGAAATCAATCGTCCTAAATCCACTTTTCAGTTCAACACTCTTCCACCGAACAAGCGAGAAAAGAACCCATCCCGTCTAGAATCAATCACCAAGAACAAACACCCTTAACCACCAACCACTGCATCATGCGAGCCAACCAAGCTTAAGAGCTTAGTTTCTGGCAACTTTTTATTTGTTTTATTATTTAATTCCTTTTTTATTCATATATTTATGGCTATTTTCACTCCCGTCCTGCTCACTCTGTGTCTTTGATCGTCCCCATTTCGTGTCGTGTTGCGTCGTCGTGTTTCCAGCTGGATCAGCTCTTCGTCTGGTTTTGATCAACCCGAATCCAAGTCCAAAGCAAGGTCCAACTCCGACTCCCGGTTCCCTGACTCGGTTTCCTAAAAGCCTCCTCGTCTCCGTCGGAACAAAACTCTTTTTTTTTTTTTTTACCTGTCAACACGCTCAAAAAGGACAAATACAAGGTATGTACTATTTTCAATAAACAAATTCCTTGTCTTTCTTCCTAATTTTTTTTTGCACTTGCGTTTGCTCTGTTTTGCTTTGTTTCACGTCCTGTCCGGCTCGTTCTTGCATCTCCTTTTCGTGCCTTTTCTTTCGGACAGAAGCCAGACGCCGTCCCTCTGTCCCCATTGCTCCAACGTTTTGTAGCATGATCCTTGTTTGCGGTCTGACGGACAACCCACATGTACGAGAATTTTAGAACCTGCAGGGGTGGAAAATTGGGTCTCGTACTCTAATCCTTTTTATGTGCCCGCCATTATCATGGTACAACCCCCCCTGTTCCGCCCAAACTTCATCTCAACCCCCTTCCCCATACCAATCGTTTCCTCCGGCCTTGAGTTTCAGATCCAAACAGAATTTCCTCAACCACTTTTCGTTTCTTATTGTTTTCCATTCATCGTCGGGCAACGTCAATTTTTTTTTCCTTTCGGCTTCTTATTTTTTATTTTTTTTACCTTTCCATTTTTACTTTTCTCTGACATATATTTTTTTCCTCCTCGTTTAGTTCAATTCACCATCTATTAACCGTCTTTCGACTTGTACAAATCTTCTAGAAAACGATTTTCTCTCTCTCCCCCTTGACCTCTCATCGCATTCCCCGCGTGCTGAGAATCCACGCAATATCTCGAAATTAACCCGGAGTCACCCTCCATCCTCTCATTCCTAGGGTGTGCTCGTTAAATCGCAACCCCCCGGTCGACTTACCTGCCTCCTATTCTATCCCCGACCATTGATTAATTCCCAGCACACACCTCAGCCATTTTTCGATCGCATTCTTGAAATTGACGCCGGATAGAGGTCAAATGAGCACGATATCCTGATCTGAATTATTTTTCTCACACTCCGGTTGTTGGGGAAGAGATGGGGAATTCACAGGGAAAGCTGTCTGTATGCGGTGATGCAGGTTAGTGTAACCTAACAGTCTCACACTGATCTCGGCCCCTCTTAATTCATCGATTCAGCGCTTCCCTTCGCGAGCAAATATTTCCAACTAGCCCCCGAACCAGATGGCCCGTACATGATTGTTGATTAATTTCTGTTTAAATCTAGTCAACCTCAACCAGTTCAGACTCCTAAGAGTGGTAGGCAAAGGAGCATTCGGTAAGGTTCGAATCGTCGAGCGGAAAGATACCGGGCTCACGTTCGCCCTAAAGTACATACGGAAAGATGAAGGTACGCATTCAAACTGCTTTCCATGTTATATTCATATCGCCTACTTATCCATCGATTCTGTCAGTTGTTCGGTCGGAGAGTGTTCGCAACATCATTCGAGAACGGCGTATGTTGGAACATCTCAGTCATCCTTTCCTTTGTAATCTGAGGTACAGCTTTCAGGATATGGAATATATGTACGTTGATCAACCCAAATTCTCGCCACCTTATTTTATTTTCTCCCAGTCTAATACCCTTCAGTTACATCGTTGTGGATTTAATGAATGGCGGTGATTTGCGTTTCCATATATCAAGAAAATGCTTTACCGAAGAGGCTGTACGGTTTTGGGCTGCTGAGCTCTCCTGCGCTCTGCGGTATATCCATAGTCAAGGCATTGTACACCGAGATTTAAAACCAGACAACGTGTTGCTTGATAGCGGTGGTCATGTACATCTCGCAGATTTCGTGAGTCCTGTCAATCCAGTCATACAATTATAGGCGTCGTCGAAGTACTAATATCACCCGGGTAGAACGTCGCGTCTGATTTCAAACCATCAAGACTGCTTACCAGCAAGTCGGGTACATTGGCTTATCTTGCGCCTGAAGTTTTCCAGGGAACTGGATACCTATCCGAGGTCGATTGGTGGTCACTCGGTGTAACGTTTTATGAGTGCATCTATAACAAGGTAATTATATGTTTTTGCTTTCACTTTGTTTTCTCTCCGGCTTTTCCGTTAATGTTGTTTATAGCGACCATTCGAAGGCCGAAGTCATCACACACTAGCCGAAAATATCATGCGAGCCCAACCAAAATATTACGCTACAAATCCACCAATTTCGTTAGATTGTCTACGAGCAATGGCCGCCATGATGGAGAAGGATCCAACTAAGAGAATAGGCGCTGCAGGTTACGACACTTTCACCTCACATCCTTTCTTCGCGGACATAGATTTCGACGCCCTTGAACGAAAACAAATAGGCCCAGTATTCATACCTTCGAGTGACAAGACAAATTTTGACGCTACCTACGATCTCGAAGAGCTTTTACTCGAAGAAGCCCCTCTAGAAGCCAGAGCTCGCAGACAAAAGCCTCGTGCGGAGTTGAAGGATGATGCCACAGCCAAGGAAATTCGTGAAGATGAACTCTACCGTCTTATCGAAACCATGTTCGAACCATTCGACTACACCAAAATGACATATGAAGGGACAGCCGCGGCGGCCATCGCAGCCTCGACTAATCCCGAAGATTGTCTACCTGGTACAGGTTCCTCGCCTCACATGCGCCAACGCTCCCAAGCGCCTTCGGACTCCTCCGCTCCGTCAGATCAAACCGACAAATCATTCAACCGTTCCAACGCTTCCGACATATTAACACATGCCGAACCAATACATCCGCGTATTGGCTCCTCTGACCGCAATGGTACCACCTCGCAGCCAGGCTCACCATCGCAATCACGCGGCCCGCAACTTCCCTCACCCGTAAGCTCCATGACCCATGCCTCTTCACCACCATACCCGCCACAACAACCTCAGCATCAACTGCCAATTCAGCAGCGCCCCCGAGGGGCCACGAATAGGAAAATGAGCAAGAGCGGTGCCGGCGTCCAGATGGTCCTTGATGAAACGGCCAGTTGGAGTAAACTTTCAGAGCACACAGGGAGCAGCAAGGCCATGTCCGCTGACACGTATAAGCCACGTTCAGCTAATTCAGGCATGTTCGGATTTCTAAATCGGAAGAAAGGCAGAGAACGAAGCCCCAAACCAACAGAAAGAGGTGTTCTTGGTAAAGAGGGTGCAAGACAGATTATCAGCGGTTGAGTGGGCAGGGCCCTTGAAACGATTTCGTATGAGGACACCGCATTAAGGATATATATGATTGATGTTGGTTTACCAGTAGCTGGATAGGACGTTAGCTACGGGCCAATATTTTCTATGTATAACGGTCCATTTTTTTTGCCAATTCGACAATACCCGTCGTGTTTTTGGATGCTTAGATCAATTTGAAGCATCAAAACAAACCCAAAGCGGCCTTGTGCTCGCCTGAAACTAATGCGGCATGAAGAAATCACCAACCCCTTCTTTCAAGGTATCGATATCCACCAAGGCATTCCCTTGCGCCAACTAGACCACGAAATAACAATACCATCTCTCCGGCTCGAAAGAAAGCAAAAATACATAAAAATATCCAAAAAAAAAACAAACAAACATTTTCATACTTATGAGTGGACGGACGCTTTTTGATTTCTATTTTTTCCCCTTTGTGTCACCCATAGCTATAGACGGTCTAAGGGCGGAGGATCAGTCTTTTTTTCTTGTTGTTTTCTTGTTTCCTCATCCTGCTTTGTTTGTTTTCTGTCCATATGCCTTGATACCTTTTTCCCTTAGTTCCTTTTCCTGCTGGTTTCTTCCGCATATTCCTTCTCAATTCATGAAGTGATTGATTCCTTGCTTACCATTCGTTTTCGTTTCGAGTTACATTTGGATGCATTTTACGAACCAGGCCCAGTTTTTTACAATTTTTCTGTTTATGGATTCCCATTTTCTTGATATCCTTGGTTTTTGTTTTGCGCTCGTTATAAGATTGTTTTAATCTAATCTTTCTTATTTCCAGGTTGTTATTGCTGGTCTCTGGTGGAGATTTCCTTTTTTCCTTTTATTCCCTTTATTCCTATTTCCTAATATTAGCTGTTTCATGTAATAATTTTGTTCTTTTTTTCTTCTTTTGTCTCTATCCTCCTCTCTGTTGCAGTGAAACGGTTTTATGCCCTTGTTGATATCATCCATTCCTCTTTACTTGACTTGAATACATACACATACATAGTACATACTGCCTTTTACTTTACTCCATTGAGAGAAATGGAAATGATCTCACTACCTACCCTTTTTTTAAATCCTTAAAAACGATGTAAACATAATCTAGTTAACTAGTTTTAGAAGTGAATCAATCCATGGTTTCTCCCGCCCGCAACCTTCAAGCGTGCCAGGGATACGACTCCCACGTGACGCATATTTCCAAGCTGCGCCAGGATGTAAACAAATAAATAAACCAACTGCAGAGCTTCGTATTTTCTTATTGTTTTTCCTTTTTCAAGGAAAGTCTGACACTTAATCTTTTTACCCTACATTATTCATTACCCTGGTGTACAATTAGCCTTATCTACTATTGATATTAACCCAATTGGGCAGCAAACCGAACCCCGCGCCACCTTACACGTACCATTAGACATTGGGATATCCTTTTTGTTTCTTGACATTTATATTCTCCCTGGACAATTCGGCTAATTCTTGCTTCTGGCTTCGGTTTTACGACTATTGATCCAGAGAATTAGAAAATTAATGACCGGTGCGCCGTATGCCGAATCGCTCCCGAGGTCGACCTGCCGGTTACGATAGAGAACGGCAGGGCCAGTACAGTCACCCTGCTGACACCGGCCATTCGAGGGGCCACCACAGCAGCCAAGAACCGGCTAGGCATAGGAGAGGGAGAGATGGATATCACGGTGTTGAGGCGGATCCAGAAGAGGACGAAGAGGATGAAGACGAAGACGACGAAGAGGAGCAGGTGAATGAGAGGGAACGATACGAAGGGCGTCACAGATCAAGCAAACGGCGAGAAGATTCAGGTCGGAGGCATCGTCGAAGGCCCGACACGGAGGAAGATGAGGACGAGGATGAATCCGAGAGCGAGGTGATAGTAGTGGATTCGAGACCCAATTTTGCCAGACCACCGAATATCAAACCTACTCGAATAGAGCGCCGATCCGATCGCGCAAAGGAAAGGGATAGAGATCGAGATGATTATCGGGATAGGGAGAGAGCGAGGGCCAGAGATAGCCCCGCGCATATATCGTCACCAAGGGGCCGGCGTGACGATTATTACCACGGATCTAAAAAGGCCAAGGAATCGCCTGCGACCTCGCCGGTAAAGAAACGCGATCGCGACCGCGATAGAGAGGGACATAATAGGCACAGGCGATCAAGACGAGACAGCACACTCGAGGAAGAACCCGATCCGGGACTGAAAGATCGGCGCAAAGATCGAAATAGGGAATCGCAACGACGACACTATCACCATGAAGAGCAGGATTCAGGTGCATATGAAACTGAAGGGGACCGACACAATTTCGAAGATTCAGACCATAGAGCAAGGAGGAAACGTGGTGGCCTGATGGATCGCAGAGAAAGGCGGGATAAGCATGCGAGTGGGGATTCGGCAAATAGCGCTACCATGCTCCTTAAGGCTGACGCGCTCGCAAAATTGAACCAGATCAATGCCAAACAAGAGGAAACGCAGAAACGCAAGGATAAGAAACAGAGGAAAAGTAAAGGCCGACCTGGTATTAGTGGCGACGAAAGAGGATGGGAGAGCCCTGGGGAACTCCGTCGCGAGAAGAGGAAAGCGCACGAAAGAGACAAGAAAAGAGAAAAAGAAAAGAAAAGGTTTGTCTCGGGAGCCATGTTGGAAGAAGGTAGAAGCCCAGAGCTAAAAGTTAGAGGGGGTGGTGGCGGTTGGAAGCATAGGGAGTGGGAAAAGGGGGATCCTCCAGGAGGCGGTGGTGGTGGTGGAGGAGGAGGACTGGCCGGCATGTTCAGTGGCTGGAGCAAGAAGAAGAAGATATGGGCTGCAGTGGGAGTTTTTGCCCTCTTACTTGCTATTATCATCCCCGTTGCTGTGGTTGTGTCGAAGAAAGGGGGCGACGGCGGAGGAGGTGGAGGTGGTGGAAGTGGTGGAGGCGGCGACACAGGAGAAGTATCACATACAGAACTAAATGGAATTGACAGGGCTAGTATACCGGTATGTTTTCACAATTATTATTCCTTTTTACCTATTCAATGAGCTTACGTTTCTGGGCGTTTACAGGCAGATGCGAAGGGAACTCATTTGGACCCCTTTTCGTGGTACGACACAGCTGATTTCAACGTTACCTATACTGATGAAACAGTAGGTGGATTGCCCATCATGGGCCTCAATTCTACATGGGACGATTCTACGCGAGCAAACTCCAATGTTCCTCCGCTGAATAAACCGTTCCCCTACGGCAAGCAACCTATCCGTGGCGTTAACGTTGGCGGCTGGCTATCCCTGGAACCATTCATCACACCATCCTTTTTCAGCCAGTACGCCACCCGCGACGGAATAGTGGATGAATACACTCTCACCAAACGCCTTGGGAATGCCGGTAAACAAACACTAGAAAAACACTACGCGACGTTCATCAACGAGAAGTCGTTCAGAGAAATCCGCGACGCAGGGTTCGATCATGTCCGCATTCCATATGGCTATTGGGTAGTCACCACCTACGAGGATGACCCATACTTTCCCAAATTAGGCTGGCGATACCTGCTACGTGCTATTGAGTATTGTAGGAAATTCGGAATTCGTGTTAGCCTCGATATGCATGGCGTACCTGGGAGCCAGAACGGCTGGAACCATTCCGGCCGTCAGGGCGATATTAAATGGCTTCATGGCGACGACGGTGAGAAATGGGGACAGCGGTCGTTAGACGTTCATGACCAACTGTCAAAATTCTTTGCTCAGCCAAGATACAAAAATGTGATTGCTATGTATGGCCTAGCTAACGAGCCGATGATGTTGAAACTCGAAATCGAGCCGGTGTTAGACTGGACGCAGAAGGCCTCGAAGATTGTTGAAGACAATGGCATGAAGCAATTGATTGTTTTTGGTGATGGGTTCTTGAAGTTATCTAAGTGGAAGACGATCCTGCAGGATACAGGATATAATCTGCTGTTGGATACACACCAGTATACGATTTTCAACAATGATCTTCTCAAGATGGGGCATAGAGCAAAGTTGCAGTTTATTTGCGATTCTTGGGTCGACTTGATTGGGGATAGTAACACCAAGGGAACTGGGTAGGTTCTTTTTCTTCTTTGTATCCCTTTTCTTCATTGGTTAGTTGAAACTAATTGCTTGGTACACAGTTGGGGCCCAACGATATGCGGAGAATGGTCCCAAGCCGACACCGACTGCGCCAAATACATCAATAGTGTCAATGTGGGAGCTCGCTGGACCGGGACGATGGCAAACGGCCCTGCTGGCAAGGGTGAAGTGCTCACGCCCATGTGCCCAGCCGACATAAATTCTAAGGGTTCCACGACAAACAAACACGGATGCAGCTGCGAACCTGCGAACGCTCATCCATCAGCATACTCCGATTCATACAAGCAATACCTCAAGTTGTACGCAGAGGCGCAGATATACGCTTTTGAAAAGGGGTGGGGTTGGTTCTATTGGACGTGGGACACAGAAGAAGCTGTTCATTGGAGCTGGAGGAAAGGTCTTGAGGCAGGCATATTGCCAGCAAAGGCATATGAACCGGCGTTTAAGTGTGGTGGTGATATTCCAGATTTTGGGGATTTGCCGGAATTTTATTGATGTGTTTTGTATCTTCTGTCACGCATTTATATGTCTTTGCATTTTCTTTGCATTCTGGGTTGGAGTTGGTCTACAAGTGTATATACGTCTGCTTACAAGACTTGAGAATCGAGTCGATAAATATTTTCTCTACATTGGTATCTCGCATGTGCCTTAGAAGATTGACTCTCGACCCTAATTAAGCCTAGAGCTAGTCACTAATAATTAGTGATACGAGCCTAATTAAGTCCACAAATCTACATATCTAGGCCCCAGTCTTTTTTTTTTTTTTTTTTTGGTAGATGCATATGAAGCTTTTGCGGCTGGTGGGTTTGAGGCGAATAAACAACGGCCCACACTGGCTGCCACATATTCCTTGTCACTTCACGTCAATTCGCCATGCAACCATGCATTCATTGATTATCAGAGCAGAGTAAGAGGCTAATTTTCTAGTTTGAGAGTTTTTTTTGTCTAACTAATTATGGCAGATGAGGAATACGATCACAACGTCTTCGCTGTTCTATCAGGTACTGGCCACTTCGCCAGCCTCGCCATCAAGCTTGAGTATAATTCCAAATGGTTCCGACCTGCAGGAGAAGATATTGTTGCCACCCGCTCCGTCATTGGGAGCCGTGAGCCCACTCCTGAGTATTCTCCGGGCCGTGATATTTATTACCCTGACCGACTTGTTATAACCTTCGACCAGCTATTGAAAAACGCTTGGATACAGTTTGGCACGGATACAGACACTTCCGATATCCTCCTGGATCCTGGAACGCCAGGAGCCGATGGGCAACATTATATAATTTCTATCGACGATCAGCTCGCGGTATTTTTGACTTCAATTTCCGAGACGGCAGTTGAGCATGACGGCCAAAACAAACATGAGGCCCGGAGCAGAGAGTCGTGGATTCTGGCATACCCTCCTGGTTCAAGCGATGTGTTTAAAGAAACTACAATTGTTTCTGGATTCAACCATTTTTCGATTGAGTTTCCGAACCACAAAGCTGCCCACCCCGAATATACACGCAACTTGAAAGCATATATGGAAAACTGTAAACAACGGGAGAAAGAAGCTGAAATCGGGACCTTTCGAGAATTAGCCTTGGGCAAAAACGGAACTACGGTTGCACCATCGGAGAGCCAGAAGCCCAAGAAGAACTTGATCTATCATACTCTGGAAGAGATCGGAAGGGGCAGGTCCAGTACCGTACATCGGATTATAAGAATGAACGACGGCAAACAGTTTGCAATCAAGCTATTCAATAGATGGGACAACAAAAGAAAGCTAGACGAGGACCCGGATGAATGGTGGGAAAGCATTGAACGCGAATACACACTCATGAGAGACCACCCTCATGTATGTGGTCTCCAACCTAACAACTCACTAACTATCTAACTAACTATTATCGTGATTAAACGCTTACAATTCCTCTTAAGCCAAACGTGATGGAGGTGTTTGAGCTTTTCAAAACGCCGAATCCACGTATGTTGATGGCCCTTTATACCTATGGAAGCATATTAGATGTGGATATCGTGAACGAGGAAAGATTTATCACTGCCCTCGGTCAGGCACTCGACGGTGTTAGCCACCTTCATAGTAGAAAGATAGTACATCGCGACCTTAAGCCCCAGAACTTTCTGGTCGAGTTCAAACCAATGTTCAAAATCGTGATCTCTGATTTTGGCCTTGCGAAGGTTCGCGTAAATAGCATACTGTTCTCAACACTTTGTGGGACCCCGAAATATGTGGCACCGGAGATATTCAGCTACGCGCATGGCCCCCCAGTTGATGTTTGGTCTTTGGGCGTCATCGGCCTGGAATGGATACACGGTTTTCTACAGCCTCTAAATCCTCCAGGGCCTATGCTGCAGGATGGAGCTGTTGCAAAGGACTGGACTGCCTGGGTGAATACTTGGTCTTCCGTTGTGTTACAGCAGCTGTATGACCACGAGGACCGCGATCGGATAGTTGAAATTTTATATCATATGCTTCGGATTGATGCTACGGAAAGATGGCCGGCAAGCAGGTGTCTAGAGGCGGGATTCAGAAATGGTATATTTGACAGACGAGAGTCTGATGGTCTCGTCGTGTGTACGGATGACTTAGAGAGTCCTATTTCTGGTCCGCCTGCGGATGGACATGAAGAAAAGGAGAGCGAGGGGGGTAGCGAAGGGGATGGAAAAGAGGAGAGGGAAGGGGATGGAAAGGAGGGTATAGAAGGGGAGGGAAAAGAGGAGAGAGAACGGGATGGGGAAGTGGATGATACGAAGGAGGATATAGAAGGAGGTGGAAAGGATGATATAGAACGAGATGGAAAGGAGGATTGGAGCAAGAATAGAAAAGAAGAGAGCAGGAAGAGACCAAGATTCAAATGAGAAGAGGGTAGAAACGACGAGAAACAAAGATGCATTAAAACAGGAGGTAAGCGCCCAAATATTTAGAGCCCTTGAAATCCTCACTGGCGCCTACTATCCTATCCCAACCAACAATTATTTCCTCATTTCAAACGAACCGGACTTTGATTTATTCTTCAGTCTCATCTTCTTCAGTTACCTAGCTTGATCAACTTTTCTTCCAACTAGTTAGCTATACACAACCGTTGCCATGTACACGTACACTCCCGATAGGGCCATTAAAAAGTATCTCAATGATATTATTTCCCGTGGCGCGTTAAACAAGCAAGATGGAGAAGCAGAGGCTCGTAAGGAATTAGAAGACGACGGCTGCCCTCCCTGCTACCCTGCTGATGTTGAAATTTCCCCGCGCGACATCAACAGCCCTCCAAATGGTGAATTTCCTGGGGTCTATCAGAAAGGCCTGTGGGACGTCTCACCCCCCAGTCCTATAGTACGATATTGGAGCGCAAAGGGAAATGGTTCAATTCTTGAGAACCAGTTACGGCACTGGAAATGCTTTCGGGCATATCAACAGAAAACGCGTGAATATTTTACCCGCCATCCCCACAAGTTCAATCAATTGGTGGAGAATACCCGCCCCTTTCGCGAAACCCGCCAAACTTACGGCTATATTCCTCTTCTTCTATTGGACGTGAAGCAGCACAGTAAACTCCAAAATTGGGTGGAATACCAAACATACACGCTTGCTCAGTTTGACGCTTTGAAAAGGAAGAGAAAAGATAAATGGATAACGGGGGATGCCAGAAAACCCCGAAGACGTCACGTTCTGCTACAGTGGATCGAAGCCCAACGACTACTGCTGGTTAGTGGTGAGCAGAATGATGCATTGAATTCTCCCCGTCACGACCCGACGCCAACAGGCTGCAAGAGGAAACGAGAGGACAGCGCAGTTCCTATTAGTGATGATCAGGGCTCCAATCCTACCAGGAAGAAACAGAAGGCTCTCCCTCAATCGCGTCTAGTAGTGATAGCCATCGCAAACAACGGAACCAAAGTGGAAGGTCCTAACGAAATCAGCCAAAATCCAGTGATCTAAGTAACCAGTTCACGCACCTAAAAATATCAGGCTGTGGAGTGGACGGATATCAAATCAAACCAGCAAAAAGATGGGCCTAGTCTGTAGAATGAGACATAAATGGGGATCTGTCGATAAGTATCTATTTCATATCTAATTATATATGATTTTAGATATTTTGGGAAATAGCATAGGAATGTCTCTGCAGAATATCTATATAGCTAGTAGATAAATATAGTGAATGCATATTTCATGATTGTCATCTGTCCAACGTTACTTTGAGTAACATCGATCTCAAGAAGCAAGAAGAGGATTGGGCATAATAAAAATAAACCTTGGCAAGAGGTTTAACTGGGCTGAATTAATTAACCAAAATAACTGGGATTTCTCCGGAGATACTACCAACATCACCGACATGCCTCTATATTCCAGTGGGAATATCGCGTGCACCATTTGTGGCTTGCTCAGCCTTTAACATCCTGGTATGCCTACATATTTCCCAGCCTTGCATTGACATTCGATACCATCGCAGAACGCCGTTGGCCTAATACACATGGAGGGAAGAGAGTAGTTAACTAACCAAGTGGAGTCACTAGGAGAGAACTGGAGGAGTTGGAGGAGCTCATCGAAACAGAATTGACTTTGAATCGCGGAGAAACAATTTTATTGTCTTAGTTGACTTTAATATTGGTCAGTTATCCGTTTGCATCCCGTCGGTGTTTCTCGAGCTTGTCAACACTTCACCTAGTTACCCACAAAATGGTCAATACCTCAGTGCGATGGAGTCGTTATTCATTAGTTATAACCAATAAGTGGGTTGCATGCTTGTTGGTTTCTACTTGGCGTGTTGATTCTGACCATCAATCCAGAGCTCTGGAAGCGAGCTTGAGAGGGCTCCCTTGCGTACGTGCATTAGTTATGGGGGCAAATATCCATGGCGATGATCCACCACAAGGGAAATTAATTCATACCGCAACCCTCGAGAGCCTTGTATGCCCATGTGTGTGTGACCACACCACCTTTCGCAGCTATTGTGATGCCACGGGGGGGCTGGGGGCTATGGATTTCCTGCGTTTCCTGCGTCTGCTGCATTTCCTAATTTCGTCCATTGGATATCGATTCTCGATTCAAAAACTCATGCCTTCTAGTGGAAGCTTTTTCCTCCAGAATGACCATTTCTTTCTTTTTTTCCCGGTCTTGTTTGCTTTTCTATTTTTATTATTTTGTTTGCGGACGGGAGCTGCGGAGACGGTGGATTATTCATGGGTACATCTGTCCCATCCCAACGGATTTCAATCCTCTTGCTCTTTGTTTTAATCAGCCGCTCGACCAGGTCCTGATGCCTCAAAAAATTGAAACGACCACATCAGAGTGGCCTCTCATTCATTCTTTTACTCATCTTGCATCCTGAGTGCGCTTCCGTTTTTACTTTGATTCATCTTCCCTTCCCCACCAGTCAGTCTTGTGCTTCTTCCTTCCTTGAGGAAATATGGAATCAGGGAGGGAGTTCGAGTTGCACTCAATTCCACTCCGACAAGGAAGCCAAGGTTCACCGTATTTGCCCTACAGAGGAGGATCCCCCGACAGCGCTCCTCTTCTGGGATCTGGGTCACCGAAACCGCAAAGTAGCCCGCCGGCTATTCCGTCTATCCTCCAGGCTCGGACACCAAGTTCGTTTGGCCTGGGGATTAAGGAAGTCTTAGACGGCAATGTAAAAGGTTCACAAACGTCTACACCTGGACGAAATTCGTCCTATCATTCCAGAGCTCTCTCTGACCCGACTGCCGGGCCCGAAATTACTCCATGTTTAAATGACATGCGCAAGTCTCCCAACGCGGGGACTGGAAAACCTTGGGCAGGGAGCACATCAACAATATTCCCAAATGGGCCTTCAGGTAATTTTCATTTTTTTCTCCTGCAATCACTCCGTCAATATGCCAATTCGGAGCATAGTATTGCTAACACAAACCGAATCTAGATACACGTCGAGATGTTAGTTGTCCTAGTCGAACCAATATTCTTCATGGAGCCAGGTCATGGATATCAATTGCAATTTTGACCCTTGCGTTTTATTCTACTGCTCTTTCGGGCCTCTACTTTATTGTTGCTGCCATAAAACCTCGGTACGAAGACAGAATAGGGAGCAAGGGCTTAGCTCCAGCCACAGCATCCCTAATCAGTGCCTTTCTCTCGAAGACTGTAGAGTTATCCTTTGTCACAGTCTTTGTCGCCTTCCTAGGGCAGATTCTGAGCCGCAAGGCCCTGGCCAGGAACACCACCGGTATCACATTAGCCGATATGTCGATGCGAGCTTGGGTCATGCAGCCAGGTACTTTGATCACACACTGGCAGAACGTCAAATACTCGGGTCTGAGCTTGCTCGGGGTGTTTGCTCTGACCACAACAATAGTGGCGATGTTATACACTACTGCAGCTGATGCCTTGGTTTCTCCGAAGCTCCAACTTGGGAAACCAGAGCCCAGAAATATGACTTGTCAGATAAGGAGCAAGTTTGCAAACACTTCCTATCTGTTTGAAAATTGTCAAACCCCCATCACCATCGGTATGGACCCAACGTCAAAAGGGTCTACCTGCATGCAAATTTCGTATTCCGGCCAAGCCTTCCACAATTATAAGCAATATCTAGCAAACTGGGCAGATCTGAAAGGGTCGGGCTCACCCGACATGAACCATCGCCTCCCCCCTGTCGGTACTTGGTATGATAACACTACGGTAGAAGGTAGTTGGATCGAGAAGTATGATATGAAGCGGCTTTCATCAAAATATGGAAGAGTGGTCATCAATGTCACTGCGGCCATGCCGCACTCCGGCGTATTCGTTTCCTCTCGCCACCCAGCAAATGCCATTCCACAGCCCGAGGATTTTGCAGATGGCGGTGAATTTTTCATCCAGGCCTCTGTTCCATCGCCGATCGTGAACGTGATCTGCGCTGGCATGACAGCGGAGGACCTAGAACCAATGGTTTACACAAAATGGCCTAATGCAGATCCCGATTTCAACCCGGCAGAATGGCTTGACGGTGAGAACATCAAAGAGGTACCAGTTTACCCAGACTGGCTGAATGAAACCTCTGTGGATGATGTATTTGAGTTTGGAAAGAAATTTGGAAAACGTGGCCAAAGACCTCCCGTATTCCCTAAACTCCCCCTTCCTTACAACACAATGGTCAACGGTACCGGCATCTATCCCGAAAATTCCATTTATATCCTTGGTGCAACTCCACTATCTGTTGAATCTCCATACTTTCTTTGCCAGCTTCGAGGCGGTCTTACCCCTCATTGTTCAACAAACTACCATGCCGCAGCTAGCGGAGGCAGGCTTACCACCAGTTGTAATGCCAAGGATAATGGCCTTGAATACTCACGGCACGCGCACGGCATGGCAGGCTTCGAAGTCGACCCAGATTGGAAAAATGTGGCACAGGAGTGGGCGAATTCCGTAGGCCTAGATTCGGGACGAGTAGACGGAAATGGAAGCAATGCCCGGTTAATAACACAACTGTTTCCGTTAATCGAATTCACTACGCCCCCAGACTCTGAAGAGCCTGAACCCGAGAGTTCACCACTTCAAACAAAGCTACCGTCCGTTGCAGAAGCCTTAGCCGTACTGGCAAGCCCTCTTCTCTTATTCTCTACAGAGCATACGCCATTCAACCACCTCAGCAACATGACCCGTGAATTTGAGGAGGCTAAAGGTCAACCAATTTTTCACGAATACCGCGCCCTTCTCCGTATATCTGGCTACGCATCCGGTGGTTCGGGAGGCTGGCAATCGATATTCTACGTTATATTGGCCCTTGTGTTCTTGACCAATATCGTGTGCATGGTGTATATGTATGCAGACTTCCGTGGCGTGCAAATAACCGATTTTACTGAACCTCAAAATACAATCGTGCTTGCCCTGAATAGCCCACCGAGTAACTGTGTCAGTGGGGCTTGTGGAGGCGGACCGGAAGGCAGAGAGCTGAAGGAAAGATGGATAGTTACTATGGATGAAAACGATGAGCATTTCTATATGGCTAGCCGAGCGGAGACTAAGGAGGCCTTGGTACGCAATCAATACACAGACAAGCATAAGAGAAACGTCAGCAACGCTACTGATTTTGATGTACGCTCTATTGAGACGCAAGATGGCCCGATGGAGAACGATGAAGATAAGGGCGACCTCAAGCAGTACCGAGCCAATGTGAGTCCCCGCATTTCAGAGTACCGGCGACTCTCACGCGCAAAAAGTTCTATAGCGCTTTGGGGTTAGAACCTACCGGGGTTTTTTCTTTTTTTAGTATATAATAATATTTGAGGATTCTATATTCAAACAGGTTGGATTGTTTTCCGGCGTTTGTGCTTGGTGTTCCCCAGGAATGGCTAGTAATTTTGGTCCATAGCAAGTCAATGAATTCATGAGCAATTACTATGCAAAAAAGAAGCTTCTTTCGTTATTGACACGATGACTTGAAGATGTCATGTAGTATGAATAGTAAAATAGAAGGCAGGATTTGGTATTCATTTCTCGGAAAGAAAAGTAATTAGAATAGATCGTACGTATTTAACACCGAGAAACACTGGTGGGTGCTGGCGGAGAAAAGGAAGCACAAAACACATATTAATCAAAGCCGTTATACATTAGGTGATAAATCCGCCCATTAACCAGAAAAACATATAAAATAGATATAAGAAGCCTCAGGCCTTTGGTCGAAGAGGAGGAATATGTTGTGCTTTCCTGGATGCATGAGAAGATAATGCCCGCACTGCTATCATTATGATCAACGCTACAACATTCTCGAACAGCAAAGTCTTCTGGTCTTCGCACACATGCTCAATTCTAGGACTTGCGGGCAGGAATAAGCCTGCTAAAGTTCCATTTCTGATCTTGGCCAGCATTTTCACGCATGCTGGTGGAAACCTTAGGTGAATCTGCCTTTTCATTGGATCCTGTAGATGTAGATGGGTTGCGTTCCTCTCGACTTTTGCCGTCTCCTTCGGAAGTGCTTTGGAAGCGCGATAGTGGATGGCTAGGTTGTCGGGAGCTTTGTCGAGTTTCGCGAGTGCGTGCAGCATCAGTCGGTGACCCCGGTCTAGATGCAAAGCGGAATGATCTGGGCGACATGAGACCAGGGGATTTGATGGATTCTGCAACTCGGCGTGCAGACCGGCGGATCTTCTTTCGCATTTCCCATTGCCGTTTCTTTGCTAGATAGAAAAGTATCGCCGACGCAACTGTAAAAAGAAAGATTGAAAATTTATTGTTAGATTTAGGCCCATAATTCGAAATGCAAACGAACAGATAAATGTTCGACACAGAGCGCCTAGATACATACCTCCGAGAACAACAACGACTGTAACTATTACAATGATTGCTATTTGACCGTTCTTAGAAAGATTGACTGATCCGCCAGAATTTTTCCCAGAACCGCCCTCTTCTTCGATATTATCGATGCCACCAGGAGCGATTGCAACATTTGTAGAAACTGGTTGAGGTAGGGCGGCAGCGATAGGGAGATTGAGTAGTGTCAACAGAGGCCACAGAAAAGAGATTCGATAAATATCCATCTTTAATGGCTTTCAGTGCGAGCTCAACTCGCACTACAAGATCGAATAGGCGCTTAACACACACACCCTGATATCTCACAGAATAAGGATTACAATGTTGGTGTCCAGAAATGAAGGGGGGGCGGAAGAACTCTAGAGAGCGTAGGAACTCGGGACAAAGACAAAGCAATGAAAGAAGAAATCTGCTCCTTGTGACATGAAGATCATGGCACCACTGTAGAGTTGCTCGCAGTTTGCATGAAGGGTGATGCGGTGCTCTTTAAACAGGGTGGTACGAGGCCTCCGCTGCATCTCATTGGGCCAGTGGGGGAGATCGGTTACGCCAGATTGAACCCTCATAGGATCAAATAAGTTCATCCCTCGTCGTATGATTGTGCGCGTTCCTCTCAACTCTTCAAGTGAAATTCAATGCAAGCGCCGGTGCAGAGTGCAGAGCTATTGTTAGAAGCCAATGAGCGGGCTTGAACATGGTTTGGATATCGGTCATCACATCTAAACCCTGCAAGCCAAGTGATTTAACGTTCGGATCCTTGCAGTCGTCACAATGATCAGGACCAGAAACAAGCCAGTGATTGATCAATGGTGTGGTGGGGTTGTCAGGAACAACTTCTTGACGTTCACTCCGTATTATTGGCAGTTTCTTAGTCTTCTTATCCCAACCTGTGAGAAATGTGACCCTCCAGCTTCGCTCTTGACACAGAGTACAGAATACTCCATACAAAAGAAGGCCTTAGTTTAGTTAACCATTATGTTGAAGAATGAGAGATAAGGAGATGCCGAAGTCAGCATAAACGGTCTTTATTTAGCCCTATTAGCTAAAGGCTTAAATACTAAGTTTGGTCCCTATATAAGGCCTAGAGGTTGTCACTCATATACTGCTAATTGTTAAGCAAGAGCCTTAAGGATAGCGATAATTCTCCCTAAGAGCATAATAATTGCGGCCACAGATTCAAATCACAGACTTTGGGTAATTCTATTAATACCTGTCAGAAATTATCTTAAGAACCCAGTTTCTAAGGTTGACCTTTTGGTGTAGTGGTTGAGGGTACATTTTGTCTAATAATAATTACCCGGATAGTTATAGAAAATGATTCCCTGAATATTCCGCAGGTAATTTTCGGCTTTTCTGGACCCGGCTAACTAATTCAAACCGAGATTGAAAACTTCCTCAGACATGTATAATCCCCGCCCTCTTTATTTTCTTCAGAAGCTTCCTCCTTGTTAATCTTCTCATCTTCCTCAGCAATAGCTGCCGATTTTATCAGCAGGTTTTCCATATTCATTGTTAGCTTTTTGTGTGAGCCTTTGATTCCCTTTGAGACTCTTCAAGATCCTTCCCAGAAGCTTGGCTCAAGAACTTTACGCCAAGTTACCAATTCGATATCTTCAAGAACCATGGAGATAGGAGTCATGTAGCCCATCTTGCCGCTCTGATTCATCGCATAAGATAACCCAAGCCAACTTCCTGGTTTGGGCCCAGTAACACTGACCACAACTGACCCGGAATCTCCTGCACCTGGAGCAGTGGCATTTGGTGGCGTAAAAACTACCAATGCATGTGTCTGGACTTTGTGTAGAGTGCTACCGGCCTTGAAAACCGTTTCAATTCCATTGAGCGTGCCGGTTGTCCAACCAGTTGTTCTTCCACAATTCGCAACTTCCTTCCCGATGGAGCGTCTTTCAAGAACCATTTGAGATGAGGCTCCAGTTGCAGAAATGAATACATGCCAGGAGGGATATTGTTTCGAACTCCCGGCCAGGCGCTAGTCTCACCAGAGACCAATCCAAGGCAAAACTATTGCCGTTCTCTTCTTTCTGACGAAACCCAGACGATGCATACAACTTTCCCGCGAATCTGTCCATTGCGGTTGCCTGTGAAATCAGGGCGTCTAATTTAGCTAGGACCTCCTTCTGGTCTTGAAGAACTTGTTCCTTTCCTTGGGCGCCCATTTCAATTTTGGCAGCGATGTCATCGACATTTTTCTGGTACGTGCTCCTTATCTCTAGTCCCCTGCGCCTCCCACCTGCTAAGCCCTAACCCTGAGCTAAAAAGTTGTATCATGGTCGTCACATCTATCCTCTTCTAGAAGCAGTGTAGAGAGCATTGCCATATTTTCCACCCTGAGCATTCACATTTGCT